>VCAZ01000075.1:1910000-2397639 GCA_005784505.1 Bagarius yarrelli | reverse complement strand
TCCACGCAAGATCTCACCTCATGAAGTTTCAATGATCATTAGAATGTTGAGAAATCAGCTCAGAACTATACAGGATAATCTTGTCAATAATTTTTAAGGCAGCTGGGACCAAAGAACACACACTAAACGACTTAAAACCTGAGGTGCCTGCAAGGTCCCCCTGCTTAAAAAAGCATGTGTACAGGCCCATCTGAAGTTTGCCAATGTGAACATGAGTTAGAGGAAAGCTGGGAAAGTGTTGTTATCAGACCAAAATTGAGCCCAACTCGCCATGTTTGGAGGAAGAGGAGTGCTGTCTAACCCTAACCCTAGACCTTAATCACACACAAAATCTGTGGATGGAGCTGAAGGTTTGAGTTGCCAAATATCAGCCTCTAAACTTTAATGATTTGAAGAGAATCTGCAAAGGGACAAAATCCCTCCTCAGATGTGTGCAAACCTGGTGGCCAAATACAAGAAATGTCTAACCTCTGTCATTGCTAAACAAGCTTTTGACACCAAGTACTAAGGCGTGTTTTGTTCATCTGTCTCTTACTGTTAGAATGAACCTACCATTGAATTATAGACTGATAATTTCTTTGTCAGCGGCAAAAATACCAAATCAGCAGGGGGATCAAATAATTTATTTACCCACTTAAAAAAAAAAAGTTATTTTTTTAAAGGCTTTTATAGCCTTTGTTCAAAAGAAAATGACATGAGTAAAACGTAAAGTGGGAATTGTCACCCATAGCAGCACAGCACCATGTATGTGCCGGCACGCTAACCAACTACACCAGTTTGTCTAGTTTTAACTACAAAACTGTTATTTCATCTATTTTTTTAGTTAAATCAAAATGTATGTAATGTTCACGTTTTGGCGTGGCATCACAACGGTTGCTCAAATTAGCAAAACAATCATTATTTAGTTAAATTTGCCTTAATGCTTGCAAACATGATATGGAAAAATCCTGGAGGGATTGTGAACTGATAACCAGTGTACAAATTTCTCCCAATTACTTCTGCATTTCTTGAGCGGTCCGTCTCAGCTTGATGCCCATCTCGTAAGGTTTGGGAGTAAGTGTGATTCCATATACAGGAGTAAAATCTGGGGTCCCTGCATTATCAGGCCAAACGAATTGAAAATGACGTAGCAGAGTGACCAAGATGAGGAAGAGTTCCATGCGAGCCAAACCTTCGCCGAGACACATGCGAGGACCTACACGTAAATATATACACAAATATACAGTGCCTTGAAAAGTATTCATACCCCCTGATTTTTTTTTTTTTTACATTTTGTCAATTTACAACCACAAACTTAAATGTATTTTATTGAGATTTTATGTAACAGACCAGCGCAAAGTAGCACATAATTATGCAGTGGAATGAAAATGATTGCTACGTGGTTTTTAAAATTTAAAGCAAATAAAAATCTGAAAAGGGTGGTGTGCATTTGTATTCATCCCCCCGTGTCAATACTTTGTAGAGTCAACCTTTGACTGCAGTTAAAGCTGCAAGTCTTTGAGGTATGTCTCTACCAGCTTTGCAGAGCTAGAGACTGAAATATTTGCCCATTCCATTGCAGCTCTGGCTGTATGTTTAGGGTCATTGTCTTGCTGGAAGGTGAATCTCCTTCCCAGTCTCAAGTCTTTTGCAGCCTCCAACAGTTCCAGCTTCCCTGTCCTGCTGAAGAAAAGCATCTCCACAGCATGATGCTGCCACCACCATGTTCCATAGTGGCGCTGGTGTGTTCAGGATAATGAGCAGTGTTACTTTTCCACCATACAAAGCGCTTTGCTTTTAGGCCAAACAGTTCATCTTTAGTCTTATTTGACCAGAGCACCTTCTTCTACGTTTGCTGTGTCCCCTATGACCACTTATGTCTTTCTTTCAACAGTGGCTTTCTTTTTGCCACTCTTCCATAAAGGCCAGATTTGTGGAGTACACTACTTGTAGTTGTCCTGTGGACAGATTCTTCCACCTGAGCTGTGGATTTCGGCAGCTCCTCCAGACTGACCATGGCAAATCATCTTGGCTGCTTCTGACTAGTGCGCTTCGTTTTGTCAGTTTGGGTGAATGGCCATGTCTTGGTAGGTTTGCAGTTGTGGCATAATTTTTCCATTTTTGGATAATGGATTGAACAGTGCTTTTTTAGATGTTCAAAGCTTGTGATATTTTTTATAACCTAACCCTGTTTTAAACTTCTCCACAACTGTATCCCTGACCTGTCTGGTGAGTTCCTTTTTCTTCATGATGCTGTTTGTTCACTAGCGTTCTCTAACAAACCACTGAGACCTTCGCAGTACACACAGTGTATTTATACTGAGACTAAATTACACACAGATGGACTCTATTAACTAATTAGGTGACTTCTGACAACAATTGATTGCACTGGATTTTATTCAGGGGTATCAGAGTACAGAGGGGCTGAATACACAAACCACAGCACACTTTTCTGATTTTTTATTTGCTTAAAATAAAATAAAAAAAAACATATATAATTATCATTCCACTTCACAATTATATGCTACTTTGTGTTGGTCTCTCACATAAAATCTCAAAAAAATGCATTTAATTTGTGGTTGTCAGGTGACACGATGTGAAAAATTGAAATGACTTTTGTAAGAGGACAAAAAAAACCCCCAGAAAGTCACATGACACACATGACAAATTACACACATGGCAAATTATAAAGTAGCCTGTGATTAGTGGCGTCCCCAGAAAATTTAAATAGGGGTAACACAGCAAAGGTGCCACTACGGGTGGTGGTGGATAAGTTAAAACGATACTAAGTACCCCCTAAGATCTGTTTTTATTAGTAGTGACTGTACTATTCGTAATGTAATAGTATGTTTGGTGTGGAATGGTTGTGGTAGGGTACCCAACCTCATCATCTTTCATGTAGGTCTTTTTTTAGTGGCTGCAGCAGGCATGCATTTTATTTTACTTTATAAAGTATTGTAAATTTATTTTATGTATTTATAGTTATAATCATAGTAGGAGTTGCCAGAGTTTATACAGTGGTTAAATTACACTACTAGTTACCCCTTGGGGAGCGCTCATACATTTATATTTACATTTCTAGCATTTGGCAGATGCCCTTATCCAGAGCGGGTTAAGGGCCTTGCTCAGGGGCCGGGCATTGGCAGCTCGGTGGTGCTGGGAATTAAATGTGTTCAGCAGCAGTTCTACACTCTACCCACCGCACTACCAGTCCCTTACATGGCTAACAAAGTCTTAAATTTTCTCACCAGCAGAAAAGGGTAAAAAGGCTTCAGGCTTCTCAAACTGCCCCTGTTCATTCAGAAAGTTTGATGGGGTTAAATTCCTGAGGAAAAACTTCCACTGGCCTTCCTCACTCAGCACCGACGAGAGGTCAGTGATGATCAGTGTGCCCTAGAATGTAGACATTCAATAAGCAATGCAAAAAAAAAAAATAGTTGCTGAAGCATGGAAATGAGATAAAATTCTTGCCTTTGGAATGTTGTAGCCCATCAGGTCAGTATCTCTTGTGGTACAGTGGAACACACCCAGCGGTACCGTTCGGGCGACGCGCTGACACTCGTGAATCACAGCCTGCGTGTATGGCATGTTGTGTCTGTCTTCGAAAGATACATGAACTTTTCCGTCCAGAACCTCGTCGATCTCCTGCTGGCATTTCTCTGGAACCAGTGAACGAAAATTCACACGACTCGATGACCACTGATTTCAAATATTTCATTTAAAAAACTCATTCATTCTTTTTAAAAATGTTGCAAACAAGAAGACCTTGAACATCTGGATGGGTGATGAGATAAAGAAAAGCTGTAAGCAAGGTGTTAGCCGTGGTATCAGTCCCTGCCACATGCAGGTCCAGCAAATGCATCACAAGCTGCATCTCATTAAAAGAGGAGCCGTCAATCCCCTGTCCCAAACATCAGAAATCTTATTATATATCTCCATATACATCCATAGCATATGTCTGCACTACATCCTGGGGCCTTGAATAAATAAATAAAAAGTGTTACATTTAAAATCTGTAGGTAGCAAAAAAAAAAAACTAATTAATGGTCACACACATTAGTGGTGGGCACGTGGTGGGCATGGGCAGTAGTGGCTCAAATGGTTAAGGTGCTGAGTTGTTAATCTGAAGACCAGAAACACCTGGGTTCAAGCCCCACCTCCGGCAAGTCAACCACTGTTGGGTCCTTGAGCAAGACCCTTAACCCCTCCTGCTCCAGGGGCGCTGTTTCATAGCTGACCCTGCGCTCCAACTTACTAAGATGGGATATGTGAAAAATGCATTTCATTGGCTCTGTACATGTACCCTGCACAATGACAATAAATTAAATATTATTATTAATATTATTATTAGTATTTGCTGCATAGTTTAATGTTTATATTGCCTTTCATATTATCTTCATTAGCTTGTGTAAACCGTTAACGTTAGCTTGTGTAGCTAGTTATCATTAGCTTGTTTGGATCGTTATCGTTAGCTTGTGTGGATCGTTAACGTTAGCTTGTATGTACTTTTGTAAAATTTGTTTACCAAATTCTACCAGTTTGGCTTTGTTTCCATGGCAACGTATTCATAAGTGCCGCATCAGCTTCTGCGTGAGCAATGAATGAATTGCAGTCTTATGCTTACATGGGATCTAATCGAAACAACCACGTTTCTAATCTGTGTCTGAATAGTACCATCTTCCAAAAAAAAAAAATGCTTAGCAGGTGCTGAACAGTTCAAACACTGATCACATTTACATCATTCACCAGGACTTTATAGGTAAACAGTGTAATTTACATTTGCAGCATTTGGCAGACGCCCTTATCCAGAACGACCTACATTTATCTCATTTATACAAATGAGCAATTGGGGGTTGAGGGCCTTGCTCAGGGGCCCAGCAGTGGTGGAGCTGGGAATCGAACCCACAATTTTTGGATTGGTAATCCAACACCTTAACTCTGAGCCACCACTTCCCCAAGTTCAAACAAGTTCAAAACGTCACACACACAAACACACACATGCACACCTTATTGATTTCATCCAGATAGCAGTCAACAAAATCGCGTGGCTGTCCCGGGACTCTTGTACTTTTGTGCTTGTTTATCATGTCTGCTGCCTTTTGCTTTAATACTGCCATTGTTGCAAAAGCCTTCTTAAAAGGAAGAGGCAGATACCTCACCACAGGAAGGGTATCATAAATCTGTTAGGAAAAAAGATCAAATATAATGCGTGTGGTATAAACCATATCATAGATTGTAGTAAAACGAATAATAACATGTTGCTTATGATGTCTTACCATTCCCCAGGGTCCATTGAGCATCTTGGTGATTTGCACAAACATCCGGACATACTCTTTAAGAGTTTTATCCTCATAATCATAACGAGTGCTAATCAAAACCAGATAGATTATATTCGATGCTGCGTCATGGAACAGAGTCTGAGGATTCATGGTGCTGCCTGTCCAGACAATGTGCACAGCAAATATGTAAGGGAATTTATAAAAACAAAAAAAAACACTATGTTTTTGTTTATTGTCGTTGTTCGTGACGTGGCACCTGCTCACTAGGGGGCACTGGGTAAAAAATGCTATTCACCATCTTAAAAAAAAAAAAAGTTTAATATATATCGCAAATTTAGAACAAAATGAAATCATTTTGTCGTTTCACTGGTAGTCATATAATTTATCAAAAAATAAACAAAACTCTGATAATAACCACACATTAAACTTGATTTCTTTAACAGTTAACTTATCTTTTTCAATATTTTAGCTAGCAGTAATGTTACATTATTACCATCAACTATTTACAGTCCAGCATCACTAACAGTTTTATTTGTCAATTTGTTTGACAACCCCCCCCCCCCCCCACCAAATTTATTACCTGCTGTAGTATGTTGCTTCATGCCATCATGCTACCTGCACCAAATAACATACTAAAATTCTAGAAAAACTGACAGAAAAACTTATACAGGACAACTCACCAACATTTTTTTCCAATCGTGCAACCATGTGCTCAATTTCAGCCAGAATCCTGGTCTCCATAGACTGTTTGCCCATGCCGAAGTTCCGTAGTGTCATCAGGTCGAAGCGCCGATGTGCCCTCCATCCAGGACCATAATCAGCCATAACAACACCTGTTATGTTTAGTTGTTGTTTTTTTTTTTTTATAACTAAATGCATTCTGCTAATAATTTACACAAACAATACGTATTAACTTTATATAAACATGTAGCTGTGATTTGAATTATAGCTGGCAGTAACTATCAGGGCTGCCGGATTTTTTTAAATCAGTATTAAGAATGTAATATTATGCTATAATTTTTGAAATGAACATTACCTTTCTTTTCCGTCATATGGCTGACCAGCAGATTATCTGGGCGTCCAGAAAAGTCAACCAATTTGGTCACCAAGGCTTCTTTTTATTGCCTTTAAACCGTTAAGAACAACAGCTGGTCTTCTCCCGATGTACAGGCTATAAACGATCCCAAAACGCTCAGCCAACTGAAGAGGCGGAAACATTTGCAAAAATATAAAACAAATATGCTGCATTAGGTCCCCTTTTTATTCCAACAGGGGACCATCCATCCACCCCCAAAAAGCTACTTATAAAGTTATAAAGTCCACAATAAAGTTAACCATTTATCACACATTTATACCAAAATAAAAGCATTTAGTTGTACTATTGTATTGTTAGTCATATCATTTATTAGAAAATTAATGTGTGTGTGTGAAGCGCTGGACAAACAAGCTCTAAATGGACATATATAACGATACCCTCTCAAAATCCTGCAGGGGATTGTTGATGTTGAACTGAAACAGGTTCCCGAATATAGGCACAGGTTTTGGTCCGGGCGGAAAATTCTTGGGTCTTTGAATCCTGATAAAGAAGTAGAGGCAGATGCCCAAAACAGCCCAAATCCAGAAGCTCATCATGACTGAATATAACTGATTCTATCTGTTCTTTTCTGTTGCTAAAAAAATCTTGTAATCATTGGACTGGTTAAAGTCCTCTTTTGCCTCTGAGTTTGCTTAACACCAATGACAGCTTGGCAAGGTTTATAGTTTTTCCCCTCACTGGTGTGGGACACCAATAAATATGTAAGGAATACAAACTAAAAGACCCAAACATATCTCAGCATGTGCAATACCTCTGTGCACAAAGTTAGGTCCATAATAATGGCATTTGGCAGATGCCCTTATCCAGAGCGCTTTACATTTTTATTTATCTGTCTGAGCAGTTGCGGTATAGGGGCCCTGCTTAGGGGCTCAGCAATGGCAGTGCTGAGAATTGAACCCACGTTCAACCCTACTGGTCAGCCAGCCACCTTAACCCCTGAGCTACCACTTTTGTTGGCCTGCCTAAAGTTGGATTGGCTCAAAGCCTGGGGCCGATGACAAATGAGCCCCAGTTGCTAGAAATGTAAGACTAATTAAAAAAAAAAAGTGCCAGCAGACCCAAAGTAGAATTGCAATAAACACAATAAGAGAATTGGTTTAAAAAAAAACAAACAAAAAAAAAACACCAGTGACAACATTTTGGGGGAGGATAAAACTGACTGTGAGAATACAGGAGTCACAACTAGTAAGTGGGGTGTTTTAGTTAAGTACTACACTTGAGCTTGTGGATTTGTACTTTCAGGGTTCCTGATCTGGGATTGTATAATTACTGAGATAAACCCTACATTATTCTTCAAAATCATGGTAAGGGTAGCAGCTCATTAGGGAACTTTATTCTTTTCTTAACTCGGATTTGCAGACTATACATCAGGAAAATATGTGATTTTGGATGGAGCCAGTGTCCTATATCAACTGAGAAAAGGATAAAGATGCTTGCATATTTTTACTTTGGTTAAAGGTTTTTCCACATTACCAACGGTGCAATTCTACCTACTGTGATAGTGATTAAAAGTGGCACAAAAACCTCCTGGACGAATAAGAACTTGACTAAAGTGGCATCAATGAACTCTTTTGACTTCTGGGAGAGTCGATAAACACTCTGATAACTGGATAGCCCGATTACGTAACATTTTTTGTTAAATTCCACAGCATACCAAACAGGTCAGAAGATCTTACATATCAAATAAACACATTTTATACCCTGCAGGCAGTAATATTAAAAATACGGAGGTAGAGCTTGCTAAATAAACGTTGGAGATGTTTTGATAGTTATGTAAAATTCTGAATGTGTTTGTATTAAAAAAAGAATTTACAAAAGTTTTTAAAAGGCGACATATTTCACTGGAAGTCTTAGAACGGTCACATGGATGTTTAAAAGATTTGTGTATTCGATGTGCTTTTTTATTTATTTATACGAAGTTTCGAAGAGGAGAGAGAGAGAGAGAGAGAGAGGGATATATGTGGTTCTTATATATATTATACAGAATATATATTATACAGAATATTATATATATATTCTTTCTCTCTCTGTGTGTGTGTATATATATATATATATATATATATATATATATAATATATATATGTATATGTATATATGTATGTATGTATATATATATATATATATATATATATATATATATATATATATATATATATATATATATATTTATATATATATATATATGTCTATGTGTGTGTGTGTGTGTGTGTGTGTATAAACAGCGACATGAACCCACCAATTAGGTAGCCATACCTTATGAATAAAGCGGTTGCTTTATGAATATTCTAAATATTCTCATAACCAGCCAATCAGATGTGTAATATTACAAATCCCTTCCCTTCTTCGCTACGCTTATGAAACCAGTTAACCAGGAAGTGTGATTTTTTCTACACGCCTCCGTGATGACGTATCAGGAGAAAACATGGCGTCGAAGGGACTCCGTCAGCGTAACCGCCGGGGGAGCAAACAAGACGGTAGCAGCGCGAGCAGTCCGGCTGCCACCGAAAACCGTGCTGCGAAGGATGAGAAGAGCGTCGAGGACAGTAAATCCGCCGAAGCTAAAAATGAGTGAGTAACGCCGTCTTTATTCCATTCTCCACTCGGTGCTAGATACTCACTACATCTTTAATGCGATATGAGGCGCAGGAATACTAATTACTGTGCTGTTCTGTCATATTCAACATGTCGATGTTTATTAAGATTTTCCTATGAATTAACTGCTACGTGTAATGCGATCATTCGTTCAATAATTCATTCATTCATTCAATAATTAATTCATTCATTATTATATCCATGACTTGATCGAGAGTAATCTCTTATGCGCATGCGCAGAGCAGCCGACCTACTCAGGCGCTTTTACAATCACCACCTTACACTTCCCTAGTAAATACTACGTACTACTCAAGTTTATTAGGAACAGGGCAGCAGCTCAAAAAAAATCATAAAGATAAAGCTTCTGTAACCTTTAGTAGTAATATAATATAGTACATTACTCATTAAAGCCATGGTGAGCAGAAAAGCATCTCAGCATACAGGCAACGCAGAACACCTGCATGTTGAGATGCGATTAGTTGAGTTGCTGTTAACTTCCTGTCGGTTCAGACCTATTCTGATCTCGTAAATTGTAAATTGGAGTTAATAGATGCGTCACAAGCCTTAATTTATATTTATATATATATATAGCTTGGTTATTGGTAGCACTTCTACCATTTTGATATTGTCACTTGACACATAATGTCAAAGCAGCGAGAATTTAAAGTTAGTTAATGTTTAAATTGGATAATGATCAACAAGTGCGAATTTAACCGCAAGGAACAAATAGTTTTCCGGAAATATTTAAAGCTCTTGTAAAGTCCCGCATCCCTGCTTTCTGCCATTTCCAAATATGAGTCATGGAATTATGATGTCCATCGTATCTGTACTTTAGAATTTAGGAGGATGTAGGAGATTACCCAGCAACTTTTTACACACTTTGTTTTGCATACTAAGTATCTGGACCTATGAAAGTGTGCGATTTGGGACGCAGCCCTAGTCTTTCATCAGCAAGGTGCCTATTGAATAAGTGCGTAAATGAGTTATTGTTGAGTGTGTTGTATTAAACGGTACATACTACTCAATTGTACATATGTTAATATTAAAGAAATAATACTACTCAAATCTGTTGTGTAAAAAGTGTTTCTTAACCCATGTGGGGGTTTTTTTTTCAGCTCCTCCAGTAGTAAAGCCAGTCAGGTTTGGGCCCCCGAAGGCTCGACTGCGTTTAAGTGCCTGGTGTCCGCTCGCTTCTGTGCCGCTTTACTCAGCAACATCTCTGACTGTGACGAGACCTTTAACTACTGGGAGCCGGTCAGCTGAGCGTTCTTATTATTTGACACTTACTTTTAATGGTAAACAGTGTCCCTGAACCGTCCACTGTCCTTCTGCAGACTCATTACCTGCTGTATGGGAAAGGGATGCAGACATGGGAATATTCCCCCGTCTATGCCATCCGCTCCTACGCGTACCTGTGGCTTCACGCTCTTCCGGCGTGCTTTCATGCCAAGATTCTTCAAACCAACAAGGTAATAATACATTCTTCACCTCATGCAGAACATCCTTCACTTTGTTCATTTCATCCTTTACATCCTTCTATACTTCCTTCAATACTTTTAAACTTCCTTTCTTCCTTCCTTCCTTCCTTCCTTCTTTTTTTTCCCCTTTATTTACTTACCTCCTTTCTTCCTTCCTTCACTTTATGTATTAGTTCCTTCCTAACTTCCTATACTTTGTTGCTTACTTCCTTTTTCTTTTTTCCTTCACTTACTTTACTTTGTTGCTTCATATCTTTTCTCACTCACTTTCTTTACTTTGTTTCTCTTTCTTTTTCCTTCCCTTCCCTTCATTCCTGCCTTCCTACCTTTATTCCTTCCCTTCTCCCTCCTTTCGTCATTAATTCCTTTACTTATTTCCTTTTGTATGTTTCCCTCTCTTTTCCTCCTTCTATCACCTTTTCCCTTCCTTTACTTATTTCCTTTTTTTTCTTCCTTTACTTATACTTAAGCTTTACTTAAGCTAATAAATAAACTGAAACGTGTCACAGTTCTGCATCAAATGATCCGAGGTGATTTTGCATTCTTTTATGTTCTTAGATTTTCCGTCTTCCTGTTTCTCCCTCAGGTCCTGGTGTTTTACTTTTTGCGCTGCGTGCTGGCGTTCGCCTGTTGTGTGTGTGAACTCTACTTCTACAAGTGAGTGTGAGACTTGTGTATGCGGTCTGCGATTAATTCTGTCATGACGTGTTTTTTTTTTTTAAATCTCTGCTGTGTATTACAGGGCGGTCTGTAAGAAGTTTGGCCTGCACGTCGCCCGCCTCATGCTGGCCTTCTTGGTTCTAAGCGCGGGGATGTTCTGCTCTTCTGCAGGTAGAGGCATGGAGGTGCATTAACCCAATAAATATTCTGCTGTTCAGTCTCTGTTCATTACTGCATAATTAAAAAATGCAACAGAGACCAAAACCTTTTCATTCAGTCGCTTCCAGTGTGTATTTGTAATCCCTGACCTGTGTTCTCGATTTGTCTGTAAATATCCTGTCTCTGAGACCGAAATGCAGACAGACAGACAATTTAACCAAAGCACCTTATCAGTCAGCAGCGAGCAACCGGGTGATGGTATAAATTCCACAACAGGGAAAAACACAGTGTTATTCACTCGGCTTTCCACTGAATCGGAAATGCAGTACACGCTGTAGGTGTTTAACATTCAGTATCATTAAACTGTACTTTCTTAAAAACCAGGCACAGTTCTATGATTTTATCATTAGGGGCGGTTTAACCTATCAGCTAGTATTACTGTTAGTCACTATCTCATTATCATCATCAACCAGTATTACTGTTAGTCATTATCTCATTATCATCATCAAGCAGTATTACTGTTAGTCACTATCTCATTATTATTATTATTATCATTAACTAGTATTACCGTTAGTCACTATCTCATTATTATTATTATTATCATTAACTAGTATTACTGTTAGTCACTCTCATTATCATCAAGCAGTATTACTGTTTAGTCACTATTCATTATTATTATCATTAACTATATTACTGTTAGTCACTATCTCATTATTATTATATTATTAGTTATCATTAACTAGTATTACTGTTAGTCACTCTCATTATCATCAACTAGTATTACTGTTAGTCACTATCTCATTATTATTATTATTATCATCATTAACTAGTATTACTGTTAGTCACTATCTCATTATTATCATCAACCAGTATTACTGTTAGTCACTATCATCTCATAACTATTATTATCATTAACTAGTATTACCGTTAGTTAGTATTCACTATCTCATTATTATTATTATTATCATTAACTAGTAGTCATTACTATCTCATCTCACCATATTACTGTTAGTCACTATCTCATTATCATATATTACGTGAGTCTCATTACTATTAACTATTCTCCCACTATTCATTATATTATTATCATTAACTAGTATTACTGTTAGTCACTATCTCATTATTATCATCAACCAGTATTACTGTTAGTCATTATCTCATTCATTATCATCATCATATACCGTATTATACGGTTAGTCCATATTATCATTATTATATCACTATATTACTAGTATGATTACTGTTAGTCACTATCTCATTATTATTATTATTATCATTAACTAGTATTACTGTTAGTCACTATCTCATTATTATTTCTATTATTATTAATTCCTAGTATTACTGTTAGTCACATCTATCTCATTATTATCATCAACCTAGTATTACTGTTACTAGTTCACTATCTCATTATTATTCACCAGTTATTACTGTCACTATTCATTACATGATTATCATCAACCATATTACTGTTAGTCACTATCTCATTATTATTCATTATTAGTATCATTACTAGTATTACTGTTAGTCACATCTCATTATTATCTCTTATTATTATCATTAACTAGTATTACTGTTAGTCATATATTACAGTATTCTGTAGTATTACTACCGTTAGTCACTATCTCATTATTATCATCATCTACATTAGATATTACATCGTTAGTATTACTGTTAGTCACTATCTCATTATTATTATTATTATTATTATTAGTCATTATTATAGTATTACTGTTAGTCACTATCTATATCTTACTAGTCTCACTATTCTATTATTATCATCAACTTATTACTAGTTAGTATTACTAGTTACGTTAGTCACATTATCTCATTATTATTATTATCATCAACCAGTATTACTGTTAGCATTATCATCATCAACCTATCACTATTTATCTATTATTATTATCATTAATTAACTAGTAGTTTACGTTGTAGTCACTATCTCATTTATTATTATTATCATTAACTAGTATTACTGTTTAGTCACACTATCTCATTATTATCATTCAACTGTTAGTATTACTGTTAGTCACTATCTCATTACATTATAGTATTCATTACTTATTCATCATTAATAGTCATCTATTACTAGGTATTATCATTACTTATTACCGTTATCACTATCTCATTATTATCATCAACCAGTATTACTGTTAGTCCACTATCTCATTATTATTATTATTCACTCATATTAACTGTTATCACTATTCATTATATATCAAGTATTACTGTTAGTCACATCTCATTATATATTACTATTATGTTAGTCACATCTCATTATTATTATATTCTTAGTATTATATTATTCACTATCTCATTACTAGTATTACGTTATCATAACTAGTATTACTGTTAGTCACTATCTCATTATTATCATCAACAGTTATTATGTTAGTCACTATTCATTATTATTATCATTAATTATTACGTTAGCCTATCATTATTTATATCATCAACCAGTATTACTGTTAGTCACTATCTTCATTATTATTATTATTATCATTAATAGTATTACTGTTAGTCACTCTATATTATTACAGTTAGTCACATTCATTATTATTATTATTATCACTATCTCATTATTATTATTATTCATTTATTACTGTTAGTCACTATCTATTAGTTAGTCATTATCTTATTAACTAGTTACTGTTATCACTATCTCATTATTATTATCATTAACTAGTATTACTGTTAGTCACTATCTCATTATTATCATCAACCAGTATACTTATGCAAAATGTAAAAATAATATTTTTAATTTGGGTAGATTAATGGTTAAAGGTGCTGAAATAACAGACTGGGTTTAGAATAATAGTCTTCTGCCCATGTGGAAGACTATTATTTGGAACTGGTGTGCTATTTTTATTTATTTATTTATTTAAATCTACAGCTTTTCTGCCCAGTACCTTCTGCATGTACAGCACGGTGGTGGCGATGACCGGCTGGTTCCAAGGGCAACCGAGTCTGGCTATACTGGGCATAGCGGCTGGCGCCATCATAGGATGGCCTTTCAGCGCTCTGCTCGGGTGAGTAGGATAAAATAAATAAATGACAGTCAGTCCCACTTGTATTATCTGATCTGTCGTCATTCTCCTCAGAACTTTGTCCTTGGGCTCATCCTTACCACAAACTGACTCGAAGGCCATAGTGGTTTAGACTAATATGAATATTCACAATCAAAACATTTGAGAGTCAAAGTTAACTTGGGTGAGATACAAGCCCACGTCCGTACACTGGCTTTAACCATCCCGTTGTTCTCAGGTAAAGTGGTAGTGGTAGTTCAGTGGTTAAGGTGTTGGTGTTGGACTGCTGGCCCGAAGAATGTGGGTTCAATTCTCAGCACCACCAAGCTGCTACTGCTGGGCTTCTGAGCAAGGCCCCTAACCCTCAACTGCTCATATTGCTCTGGATAACGATGTCTATCGAATGATGGAAATATATATTTCTAATATAAAATATATAAATATATAAATATATATACTAATGTTAGTTTTATTTTAACATTAGTTCATGCAGCCTAGGAAATCCATGGAAAAGTTATAAAACGGCACATTTCCAAAGTTATGTCAAAATAAAGAACTCACAAAGTCATCATTTGTTTTACAAATCTCGAATGTAGCTTTAAATGTATTTTCATTGATAATATTGGTTAGATTACAATAGGTAACGTTCGAGGTCACGTGACGAAGGTTTCTTTGTCATTTGTTAGTTTAAGACATACTGTGGGAAACTTAAACATTAATTTTCTAATTGTTTTTATTAAACTAGTGTGTGTGTGTGTGTGTGTGTGCATGTATATATAGTTTATAATGACACAGTCATAGAATTTTATTAAAAAGAATGTGTACAAACCCTGTATTAGAAAAATCCAATATTATTGTAACGTATTTTCCTAAAATGAATCTGGGGCAACCCAGATTTTTTTTTTTTTTTTTTTTTTTTTTTTTTCAGCGATTAAAACAGGAAGACAAAAGTTGCATGGTTTAAGGAAAGGCAATTCGATGGTTAAAATAATAATAGTACTGCACTGATGTGAGCTAAAAAAAAGAGTTTTATGTTGGTTCTGTTAATTGGGTGTGTTTGCTGCAGCTTTCCCATCGCCTTCGACCTGCTGTTAGTCAAGAAAAAGTGGAAGAGTTTTATCGCATGGACACTGGTGGCCCTCCTGCTGTTTCTGGTAAAGACAGTGTTATGTTTAACCCTGCATACCGACTCCCATACATGATGTTAAATGGGAAACTCTGACTGTCTTATTTTAGGTCCCGGTCATCGTGCTGGACAGTTATTACTACGGCAAGCTGGTGGTGGCACCCCTTAATATAATACTCTACAACGTCTTTACTCCTCATGGGCCGGATCTTTACGGTTAGTGAGGTTATTATACAGTATACATATACAGTAGCATGGATTTAGCGTTATATAACAACACAGTGGTGCCTTAATTTGTTGTGTGACAGAGCTCATAACTTAAATTACTTGTGTGTCAAATCAGTTATCTCCATTGGAAATGCCAATAATCTCTCGCAGGTCCCCCCCAAAAAAAACCCCACAATGTTTTTTTTTTTTTATTACATGTTTTTAAATTACTAAAAATTTTGAATAATAAAAATACTCACAAATCGCGAATACTGTATAATAAACAATACAATAGAATGTACTGCAGTAAACTGGTTATATTAAGTATAATGTACAGCATTTACCTTGGAGATCAGACGACTCCACTTGCTAACGCACCTGTCTGACTAGCTGTTGAGTAAGACACAGGATGCTGGACGGATGTAGCGAAAACCCGAATTAATATTTCCACGCAAAATTAATGCTTTTCCAGCAGAGCAGGAGCCCAATCAGGAACCCTTTTAGGGGTCGCCACAGCGAATCATCTGTCTCCACCTAACCCTATTCTCTGTATCCTCTTCACTCACACACACTAACTTCATGTCCTCCTTTATCTCATCCATATACCTCCTCTTTGGTCTTCCTCTTTGCCTTCTGCCTGGTAGCTTCATTTCTAACATCCTCCTACCGATATATTCACTATCCCTCCTCTGTACATGTCCAAACCACCTCAATCTGACTTCCCTGACTTTCTCCCCAAGACATCTAACATGAGCCGTCCCCCTGATGAACTCGTCCCTAATCCTGTCCAACCTCATCACTCCCAAAGAAAACCTCAACATCTTCCAGCTCTGTTACCTGTCTCTTCCTCAGCACCACTGTCTCAATTCACCAACTAGTTTAAAAAAAAAAAAATTAACAAGAGAGAATTAACAAGTGACGGCAAAAAAAAAACAAGGCACCAGCCTATGTGGAAAAGCGGTAAATAAGATCCTTAATAATGATAAAATTAAATATGAATTACCAGAAAAAAAACTAAATAATCTCAGATGAAGTAATCTGTTTTTTCTCTTTCTTTTTCCTGCAGGTACTGAGCCCTGGCACTATTATTTTGTAAACGGGTTCCTGAACTTTAACATCGTGTTTGTTCTGGCGTTGTTCTCACTTCCTCTCACTGCTCTGATGGAGGGTCTGCTACAGCGGTTTAACGGTAAGGAAAAAAGTGTGTGTGTGTTTAAAAAATTGTGTTCTCCTTGGTTGACTGTCTCTCGAACGGTCTTATGCACTGCAGTGCAGAACCTCGGCCGTCCCTATTGGCTCACACTGTCCCCTATGTACCTGTGGATGCTGATATTCTTCACCCGTCCCCACAAGGAGGAACGCTTTCTGTTTCCCATCTACCCCCTCATCTGCCTATGTGGCGCGGTGGCGCTTTCCTCTCTCCAGGTAACCCAGAGTGAACGCGTTTATTAGCAAGAGAACAAATCAGGAGCTGTCTGTGTGTAAAAGCTGTCTGTCTCTTTCTCTCACTCTACAGAAATGCTACCACTTCATGTTTCAACGCTATCGTTTGGAGCACTACACCGTCTCCTCTAATTGGCTGGCCCTGGCCGCTGTTCTGCTCTTTGGCGTGCTCTCCCTCTCCCGTTCGGTGGCTCTCTTCCGAGGTGACTTGCTAAGTCTTATTCCTATATAATCAACCATTATTACGGAAGAATTGATGGATTGTTTTGTTTATGCAATTAGCTGAATTAATAAGCTATACATGTTCTAATATTCCGTAATGCTAATAAACAAGAACTAAAGAATTATTTTTAATTTGAGAACGGTTGAACAATGAAATTACTATTGTTTAATTATTTGCTTTTACTATAAATTAGATTTCCTAAACTTACTGGTGCGCTAATTTATTAAGGAGTTTAGATATAGTTTTTAATATAATAACATATAATAAGAGGCTTTAGAGTAATCAAAGTTTTTTTTTTTAACAATCCAAATAATTATTAAACTTGTTATTAGGAATAAAGACAGGAAAGTTTGTTTAGCTGTTAAATCTGTTTTTCTAATCAAATTAACTTCTGTTAATTAGTCTGGATTTTATAGATTGTCATTTATCATTTGATGTTAGGGTTAGGGTTGGATTTAATCTCACGAATTGTGATATGTTTTCAGGGTATCACGCTCCCCTAGATCTGTATCCCGAGTTCCACCGCATAGCCAAAGACCCATCTATCCACGCAGTCCCTGAGGGCCGGCCGGTGAGCGTATGTGTGGGGAAGGAGTGGCACCGCTTCCCCAGTAGCTTCCTCCTTCCCAACAAGTGAGTATGATCACTGACACTGCAGTAACGTGAACGGTCTGTCAACGGCATAAAGATTGTCTCTGTGTTGCTTGTGTTGAAGCTGGCAGCTTCACTTCATCCAATCAGAGTTTAGGGGTCAGCTACCGAAGCCCTTCGCCTCAGGCCCGGACGCTACACGTCTCATCCCGTCGGATATGAATGACCAGAATCTGGAGGAGGCGTCTCGATACGTGAGAGAGAATTAAAGATATATGTTGTCTCTTCAAGATGTTAAAAGTTTGCTTTTATTAGTTTCGCACTGGTAGATAAGCTATGAGGGGATACCGGAAAGTTTCAGGACACACCAAGAGGTGGCAGCACAAAGCGTTACGTTCTGACAGTCACACAGAACACGGCCTTGTTGAATCTAAAATTATCTCATGTATTTTTGTAATCTTAAAAATTTGTCACACACAAATTTTGCATACCAAGTCCAGTGTGTAATAATCGAAATTAGCAAAACAATACAAAATGGAGTCCTTAATCTTTAAGAAAAAGAAAAGAAAAAGGAAATATCAGCTCAGCCAATCCTAAGAGATTCCAAATTTATTTCAGTGTCAGTGGTTCAATTTGATATTGTTTATTACGTGCTCTGTGCTGTGAGACGAAGTGGTTTTATTTGGCAGATTCCATTCTGACTTTTGGCCTTTGCTTGTACGATGGTGCTGAATTGTCAAAAACACCTTTTAAATGTTTTGCTACGGATGCAATAAATCGCACACTCTTTTCTGTTCCGGATGCAGCGTGTAAATGTGATCAACTAATTTTAGACTTGTGGTGGGATGACCTTTAGTAATGGTGTACCAGTGCTTTCAGCCCAAGCATGACCACCTTAAGACTAAATATGAGCTGTAAAGCTGGCATCTTAACACCTTCAGCCCAAAACTATGTACAAAGACATGACTTTGCTAACCAGTTTTCATATAAACAGTGTTTATTTTAACTTTTCAAATTTAGCAGGAGAAATCATAAAATTTAGCTCCTCCTACCTTGCTGGACCTCAAGCGTGATGTGGTGTTGTGTTCCATTATACAGATATTTTAATATAGATTTTTATTGACCAATTAAGAGCAGGGGTCACCAGACTCCGTACCGGAGGAACGGGCTCCAAAGTTTTAAGTATACCTAGCAAGATACCTTGATTAGCCGGTGTAGTCATGTCAAATGAGGGTTGGAGCTAAACTCCAACCAGCACCGAGTCTGGTGACCCCTGCCCTCAACCCTTAAGTGCCTTGCCAAGTTTAGTTGTGCTGGAAATTGCACCCAAGATTTTCTGACTAAAGCTTAGCTACCACCACCCTTTTGTCTTGTCTTGGGCTGCGTCCGAAATCACATCCTTTCCCATACTATATTTTAAGCAAAACTGAGTATGCAAGGCGAGTAGTAGTGGTCTGAATCCTTAGTATGCGACTCACAGTACACAAAATGTTCCTGGATGATCTACTACTTTCGCCTGGATTTGAAGTAGGCCTTTGATAACACTTTTGTATCCCATGATCCCGCAGGAGAGTTGACTCGTCATATGTGGAAGTGGCGGAAATTAAACTTTGTACATCACATTGCGTTATCAGCATGGAAAATCTAGTATGTCATACATTACCCCCCAATTATACTATATAAAACACTTGATTAACGGTCGGGAAGTTCATACCCACTTAAGTATAGTCCAGAAGTAAGTAGGTTCTTGTTGGGGTTTAACTTCTAGTGAAAGTTGGATGGGTTTCAGCTTTAGCCCCTGGATTGCAGCAGATCTAAATGTGTGTTTTATAGGAAGGAGTTAGGATTCATCCACTCTGATTTTTCCTCATCTTCCTTCAGGTGGACATGAAGCAATGCCACTATCTGGTGGACCTGGCAACCGAAGATGAAAGCCTGCGAGAACCGTGCTACGCTGCTAAAAAAGACGAGTGGAGCATTGTCGCTGAAAAACCCTTCCTGGATGCTTCAAAGTGAGATTTTAAAGCGTGGTGAAAAAGCAGGCAGACACTCAGTGTGGTGGTTATTTAATTCTAAACAAGTGTGATAATATTTGCTAGACGCCTTTATCCAGAGAGAGACTTGCTGTTATTTCTCGTTTATCTAACTAAGCAGTTGAGGGTTAAGGGTAGCAATGGCAGCTTGGTGGTGCTGGGAATTGAACCCATAATCTAATAAACTAGCAATGTTGCACCTTAACCACTGAGTTAACACCCATTTTTACTATTTTATTGTAAAATCAAAAACCTGCACGTTTATAATGGCCCTATCTGGCCAATCAGGTTCAAGGATTTAGCTGTCATACAATTATAGTGCCTAGTGCGACCTTGCAGTCCTGTTTGTAGTTTTTATACCAATCTAACTGATATTTGTTCGAATGCTTTTCTTGTAAATATTTTTAAGCTATTGCTGCAGTGTTTGATAGAGACACCTGCATTATATGCCCTCGTCCTTTAGGGGGCGCCTAATTCAAGCTTTTTTTTTTTTTTTTTTTTTTTTTTTTTTTTTTTTTTTTAAACGAACAAGTAATCTCACTGATGTAGTTGTATAACTCCTGATCTTCATCTTCTCTGTAGGTCATCCAGGTTCTTCCGAGCGTTTTTCATTCCTTTCCTGTCGGATCAGTACACCACTTACAGCAAATACGTCATCCTGAAACAGCGGCGAGCAAAACAAGGCAAAAGACGAACGCAGCCCTGAGCTATCAGCTAGACCTACATCCACCCCCACCCCAACACCCCCTGATCATTACGTTCCTTTCTTGCTTCAACTCTTTAGCAGGGTTTTCTAACCCCTGCTAAAGAATCGTGTGTTGGAATCGTTTACACACGGATCATCTCATATCATCGAGTATTAGGATTTTTTTTTTTACATAAGACATTTGAACCATTTTATTTTAACCCACCTGGGGTAACTTTTCAGAACAAAAGTTTCGCAGCCCCTTTAAGGATCATTGAATTGTGACCTGGTCCTGGACAATGAACTGAACTCGTCCCAGGTCTCGGGTTATATCCAATCATGGACTCGTGTGTCTCATGTTTAATTCAGGAAAAAGGAAGAACCGTCTGTGTCTTTGATGTCTGTATTGATGATGTCATGTCTTGTTTCATTGTTAATCAGTGTTCGGTCTGTGACTGAATCAAATAAAGAACTTCATCTTAATGTGACAGATCACAGAGTTTTATTATACCAAATATAATTAGAAAATAAATCTACACTAAAAAAAACATTTCCCTGAGATGATATTAGTAAGAAACCTTGAGGAAGACTCAACAGGAGAACCCAATGGGTATCAGCCAATTGATCACCGAACGACCTGCGCAATCTCTTATCCTCTCATCGCGCCGATTCCACTAATACAACTATCATTAATAATCACAATACTTCACAGAACAGTTAGTTCATCTGCTAGTAACAGCTGTGTATAATATATATATATATATATATATATATATATATATAGATATATATAGAATATAACACAGCTGTGTATTTTGCTATTTATTAAATTAGACAAAATCCTTTTAGTCTCCTTAAACTGGACAACGTCCTCTTGGCTGATGTAGAAGGTTAAAAGAGGGATTACAAGAAAGACTTTTGGCGCCCCCTTTCGGCTAAACAAAAAAAACACCATTAATATAAGCTTCTACCAAATTTTTTTTAAATGTTATTTTTTAAAAAAAGATTTACTTTATATTTATCATTTTATAAGACATCTTTGTTCGGGTTTTGTTAGTCATTTTTTATTTCAATGATTAATCAGCTTCCCTTGTTGGAATTCTGTCTACGCTAGACAATACTACACTATAGCCTCCTAAACATCACCTGCAAATTACATTTTTTTTTACAAGTATCAGGACAAACATGAGTTTATTTGAATGCAGTGTGAAATAATGTGAATAACTGTTATAAAAATTGGTATTCCGGTAATGAAATTCCAATTGCTTAGTTGTATAAAGGAAATAACGGTAAGTCGCTCTGGCTGATTTTCGTCTGCCAAATGTTGTAAATGTAAATATTACATTGCTATTATGGTCTTTTTTGTCATGCAATTCCACAAACGAACACGAGATGCCGCCATACAACAATGGCTGCGATATTACAAACCTGATAATGGAAAATACGCATAGAAATTTAAATACAGGTAAAATCGATTATAAATCAGTCTATCAGTATGATAAAGCAGAGGGTTAATAGGTTTTTTTTCTAAATTACTGTTTATGTATTGAATTAATTAACCTTCACAGATTTTACGTCTGGATTGTATCACTAGATTACGATTATTAATCCAATTCAATACTTATAGTTACATTATATATTATATATATATATATATATATATATATATATATATATATATATATATATATATATATATATATATATATATATTATATTATTATACAATATATATATATTGTGTTTTCATATATTTAATATATATATGTGTTTTTCAACTAAACAGTTTTTAAAATATTCTCCAGATTATTTCGAGGGTACTTCTTTTACATACTTTACAGTAAAGTAAAATGCGGGTCTGTGCGGAAACCCCGTAGCACCAACCATAACAACCATAATCCAAGATGGCGGGTGCAGACGGCGATGATTCTCTTTACCCCATTGCGGTGCTTATTGACGAGTTTAAGAAATGAAGACGTTCAGGTAGGGAAATTTTAATAAAAAGTTTAAAAAAAATAATGATAATAAAATATAATAATAATAATAAATGCGAAAATAACCTTGCTGGCTAACTGGGTTATCTCATGGCTAGCTAGTAAACTGGTTAGCTGTAGGCTATGCAGCGCGTTAGCTAGCAGCCTCGGTACAACCAGTTGACACTTTAGCAGCCAAACCTAAGGAGCAATTCAACATGACGGCTATTTTTTTTTTTAACCTTGTCGCTTGTTTGTTTAACTTTATAAACTGCTTGTTGTTTTATGGGATACGTTAGCTTGTCACGGTAACTGACTAACGGTTACAGGTTTACTTCTTTAACGTGACAGATGTAATGTTTGATATAAATGCGCAGCTGGAAAAATAGGAGCCAAATAAGCAGCAGAGCCAGAATAAAAAACAGCAGAGGATCAATGATTTCGCAGTTTTAACTTAAGAGACATAGAGAGAAAACATCAGCAAAATAACTCGTATCCTAAAGACTTTATAATGCGCATTATGTCCCTGTGTGACTCAGGATGCAAAAGACTGTCGTAAAAATATATATATATATTTGTGTGTGTGTGTGTGTGTGCAGGACAATGATGTTTGCAGATGACATTGTGATCTGTAGTGGGAGCAGGTGGAGGTTTTGCTTTGGAGAGAAGAGGAATGAAAGGGAGGGAAGTGGAGTGGGAACACTGAGATTACAGGGTGAAGGGTAAAGAAGCGGTTAAGTAACGGTTTGGTAAAGAAGGTACAGGAGTTTAAGTACTTTGGGTTGACAGTCCAGAGCAATGGAGAGGTAAAGAAGCGAGTGCAGGCAGGTTGGAATGGGTGGAGAAACGTGTCAGGAGTGATGATGTGTGACAGGGAATAGAATCAGAGATGAATGGAGACAGCAGCTAGAATCAAGGGGAAGCTATGTGTACATGTTGGTGAGACAGTGGTTTGAGACAGTGGTGAGACAGCTATGATGTATGGTTTTAGAGACAGTGGTGAGACAGCTATGATGTATGGTTTAGAGAGCGAGTGAGTGGTGAGAGCAGTAGAACAGGTGAGACCAGCTATGATACAGTATGGTTGGTTAAGACAGAGACATGGTGGTAGAGACATGGTATGTATGGTTAGAGACAGTGGTGAGGACAGCTATGATGTATGGTTTAGTGGTGAGACAGTGGTTAGAGACTATGATGTATAGTTTGAGACAGCTATGATGTAGTTTAGAGACTGAGACAGCTATGATGTATGGTTTGAGACATGGACATGTATGGTTTAGAGACAGTGGTGAGAGACAGCTATGATGTATGATGTATGGACAGTTAGAGACTATGAGTATGGTAGAGACAGTGGTGAGACCAGCTGTATGATGTGAGACACTATGATGTATGGTTTAGAGTGAGACAGTGGTGAGACAGCTATGATGTATGGTTTAGAGACTATGAGTGGTAGATGGTGAGTGGTGAGACAGCTATAGAGACAGTGGTGAGACCAGTATGGTTTAGAGACAGTGGTGCTATGGTAGAGACAGTGGTGAGACAGCTATTTAGAGACATGTATGGTTTAGAGACAGTGGTGAGACCAGCTATGATGTATGGTTTAGAGACAGTGGTGAGACAGCTATGATGTATGGTTTAGAGACAGTGGTGAGTGGTGACACAGCTATGACCATGCTATGATGTATGATTGTATGGTGGTTTAGAGACAGTAGAGACAGTGGTGACACCAGCTATGATGTGTGGTATGGTTTAGAGACACAGTGGTGACACCAGCTATGATGTGAGACGCTATGATGTATGGTTTAGAGACAGTGGTGGTGAGAGCAGGTATCATGTATGGTTTAGAGACGGTGGTGCTGAGGAAGAGACAGGTGGCAGAGCTGGAAGTAGCAGAGCTGAAGATGATGAGGTTTTCTTTTTGGAGTGACGAGGTTGGACAGGATTAGGAACAAGTTCATCAGGGGGACGGTTCATGTTAGATGTTTTGAGGAGAAAGTCAGGGAGGACAGATTGAGGTGTTTTGGACATGTACAGAGGAGGGATAGTGAATATATTGGTAGGAGGATGTTAGAAATGAAGCTACCAGGCAGAAGGCAGAGAGGAAGACCAAAGAGGAGGTATATGGATGAGATAAAGGAGGACATGAAGTTAGTGTGTGTGAGTGAAGAGGATGTAGAGTACAGGGTTAAATGGAGACAGATGATTCGCTTCGCTGTGGCCAAAAAGAGAAAAAAATATATATTTGTGTGCAGTTGATCTTAAAAGAAGTCTGTTGACAAATATATATATACAAATCTATTTTTTTTGTAATCTCGTTCAAATTATTATAAGCGTCTGCAATAGCACAGTTTAACCAGAGAGGCACTGAAAGGAGGAATGCAGCTCAGTGTTCATGCAAAATAAAATAGAAGTCGCAAATATATTAATATTTATAGCATTTCTGTGACTTGGCTTTCTTTTAAAAATGCTTATAAATATGTAAGTATTAAGTATTAATCGAACAAACAAGGTACAAAACACATTCACGCAAATAGCCCATCCTACTTAGACTTGGTGAGCATAAAAAAAAAAAGAAAAGAAACTTAACTAAACAAAATTAATAAATAAATCATAACAAATAATAATAAACGATACACAAACAATAAATATAGAAATAAGAACTTTCTAGATACGATACAGTAAAACGAGGAGGCCTTTAGATGAACTTATACAGCTTCAAGAGGGGGAGTCAACTCAAGGACTTAGTTTTAAAGATCTGTATAACAATTTTGTGAATAAAAACCTTTTTTTATTACATTATAATATCAAAAAATTAAGCAAAAATTCAAAATTCTGGGTTTTTTTTTAGATAAATACCAAATCTGACCACATTCACACTGAATGGTGGGAAATCCAGAACTGTGGATCCTCTAAAAATGATTGTTGCGTGTCATATTGGCCGAAATGTAGTCTGAGCGATGTTAAAATCGTGTAAATTTTAATGCGATAGGTTCTATTGATGTTGATGACTTTTTATTATTGATGAGAGGTGAAAATTTTTAGGCACCTAATGAATCGATTCGGATGGCTGCGATTCGATTGTTGATGCACAGATTTTTTATTTTTTTCACTGATATTTTATTAATAAAACCAATGGAAGTAAATTGGCAAGTCAACGTCACCTTTACAAAGAATCAACAGGAAATGAAAACATTTGCCTTTTCGACATACAATTTATCCAGTTCAGCAGTCATATTGCACACGTTATTATTAACTAAAACTAAAGCTTTGTCCGAAATTATAAGCCACTTCAGTATGTACTGCGTTTAAGTAATTATGCACTTTCTCACCATAAAAAAATGTACGTTCCGGTATGGTTACGGGTAGGTATGAATATGATTGGGATCTGCTGCGTCTTCTATTTTGATATTGACAGGTGACATGCGACGTCGCAGCAGCAGCGCAAATCTAAACATCCAACTTTATATTTGCGCTGCTGTGACATCGTATGTCACCTAAATGATGTTAATGAAGTTAAATGAGTGCAATTTAACTATAATAAACACTAAGTTTTATTTTAAGTAAGTTAAACACTTTGTGTTCTAGGAAATAAAAATATGCATTTTTTTCATCCTGACATTTTATTTATCAGCGGCAGTAAATTCATTATCAGTCTGTAACCGAACATCTGTTTGTGACACAGTTGCGGCTGAACAGCATTAAGAAGCTCTCCACCATCGCGCTGGCTTTGGGTGTGGAGAGGACGCGCACTGAACTTCTCCCTTTCCTCACAGGTGACATTGCACTCATTCACGGTTTTTATATTTGCTGCTTAAATATTTCACCTGCATTTTAAAAAGTTACATTTTCTGTTTTAGATACTATTTATGATGAGGATGAAGTGCTCCTTGCCCTCGCTGAGCAATTGGGCAACTTCACTATGCTGGTCGGAGGTCCCGACTATGTGCACTGTCTGCTGGTAAGTGCCAAAATAAATGTTTCTTTGTGTGATTTTGCAAGTGCTTCTGATCAGTGCAATAATCAATAAACCTCCCATATCCTCAGCCCCCGTTGGAGAGCCTGGCCACAGTGGAGGAAACGGTGGTGCGCGACAAAGCCGTGGAGTCTCTACGGAAGATCTCCCACGAGCACTCACCTGTGGACCTGGAGGTGCACTTCGAGCCCCTGGTAAAACGCCTCGCCAGCGGCGACTGGTTCACCTCACGTACTTCAGCTTGTGGTCTCTTCAGCGTCTGCTACCCGCGGGTCTCCAGCACAGTCAAAGCCGAGATTCGCCAGTCAGTCTCGGAACTTTTCTTCTTCTTTTTATTCGTATTATTCATGTATGATAGAAATTCAGGAATGTTTTTATGATAATCACATAACCCATTAACAAAAATTCTGATTATTTTGCTAATTATTAAATTAAGAGCCGTAATAAATGATTATTTAATGATTTATAACTGATTAATTAGCGATTAAAGAATGTGACATGCACTTTCATTCTTTGCACTGAAATCCCTGAGAATTTCAACAATGGTTGAAGCCACAAAGATTAGAGAGTTGATTAATTCTGATTTGAAGTACAGTTTATTAATAAACACAGATCAAACATTTGGTCTTAAAAATTAGAACAGCTTACTAAAGCACAACACAATATACCCACCAGTGCTGGAAGCTGCCTGTATTGTGTAATAAATATGTACTTATATTTTAAAAGGGCTCCCACATGAGTCAGGGTCAGTGGCCCCTTTGTTTGTTTTGTGTAGTGTTTACCTCGTATTAGCACAAACATCACGAAGCAGATTTGCATTCTGAGCTCAGCTTCTGCTACACAGAACAGATTCTTGTGGAAAAATTTGTTTTTAATGAAACCTTTTTTAAAATTAATACTAAATTATTAATACTTCATTTTTCAGTCCTGGATCGTGTTGATACTTTGCTGATCACATGAATGGAATCCTCAGATTTTGTTTGTTTACTCTTGTTTATAACTAATTTAAAGAACTTAAAACAAGCCAACTGTTTTTTTTAGGCACTTTCGGAATCTCTGCTCTGATGACACCCCGATGGTCCGTCGTGCCGCCGCATCAAAACTGGGCGAGTTTGCCAAAGTGTTGGAGCTGGATTACGTCAAGAGTGACATCATCTCTCTGTTCACAGCGCTGGCTTCTGACGAGCAGGTGAGTAAATGTCCATGTGAAGAACAAAGCAGCCGAATGATTATTCCAGTTCTGTTATAAATATGTGTTTTTTCTCATGTGTGCGTCCGGCAGGACTCGGTGCGTCTCCTGGCTGTGGAGGCGTGTGTAAGCATCGCCACGCTGCTGCCCCAGGAGGACCTGGAGTCTCTGGTCATGCCCACTCTTCGCCAAGCTGCCGAGGATAAATCCTGGAGAGTTCGCTACATGGTGGCAGACAAGTTCTCAGAGGTGAGTTTAAAAGTAATCCAACACCAGCTTTAAATTTTAGATACTGCTTTTCCACTGGTGCTGGGATGTGCTGGAGCAGGGAGCAGAACACACTACATCAGCAACATTTGCCCGGAATTTCCCAACATTCAGAGCCAGAACGTTGCTTTTACTGTCTCTCTTTTAAAATTCCTTTTTTTTTTTTTTTTTTAACTTTTTTTAACATTACACCCGCTTGCCGTTCCCATACAGCATATGTCAAGTCTCCTCATAAGCACGTTGTCTTTCTTTGCGCTACTTTCTAGTTATTCTGTCCATCGCTAATGAACTAATAGATACAATTCTTTGTTTATTTATCTAAAGTTCTTACTCTATGGGGTTCTAAAAATGGTGCCTCTTAAACTGTGCTCTGTGGTAAAAGTTCAGTCATCGTTTCTTACTGTAGACCAGCAAGGTTCAGAGCCAGAATCTGCGCACCAAGCCAGGACTTTTTGCGATAATTTCAGCTGCAAGATGTTATCGATACTCGATAGGTATGAATTTAGATTTTGTTGTATGTGTATATATATAAAATACAAAAAAAAATCAGTCCCACACTGTGGCTAGAGCATTTATATTAAATTGTAGGAAAAAAATTAAAGAATGAATCATCCAAATAGGAAGGTACTGGGATATTAAAAGAATTTTCGGACTAGATTATTCTCAAAGGAAAGTTATAGCACTAATTAAATTAGCTTATTAGAAAAACATAAAACAAATGTACTGTCATTAAATGAAATACGTCATATATCTTGTTCATGTATTTTTTTTAATTTAATTTACAGATATACAATATATTGTCTGTTATAGAATCGCTGGTGTTGTGATGTATCGTTATTGTGGGCAAAATAGTGTGACAGTATCGTATTGTGAGTTAACCTATAATTAGGTGATATTTATATTGATGTTTATATATATATGTATGTATGTATGTATGTATTTTTTGGTGCTTCTAGTTACAAAAGGCCGTCGGTCCAGAAATCACAAAGAACGACCTTGTGCCAGCGTTCCAGAACCTTCTGAAAGACTGTGAGGCTGAGGTGCGTGCCGCTGCTGCCAATAAAGTCAAAGGTATGGAGTTTCTTGCAACGTTCCTTTTTTTTCTTAGCTGAAACCGGGCTAAACAGTTTAGACCGTTCTGTCTTTTCATCTACTTTCTTTCATTTTCACTGCATTTTCTATTTTGGTCACCAGAATTCTGCGAGAATTTACCGGAAGACACCCGAGAGACCATCATCATGAATCATATACTTCCCTGCGTCAAGGTACATTGCTCATCTATCTAATCACTAACGTCTGGGTCAGAGACTGATTAAACGTATGTGGACATGTAGCTCTAGACATACTGAAGGACAACCAGGGGAATTTCCAAGCTAGCGGCTAACACCTGACTCAGCAGCTGCCCCTGGTTTAAGCATTTAAGAAGTAAATGAGATTAAATTAACCTGAGAACTGCTGTGTTAACCTTAACCTTTAGATTAACAGAAAGAGGATTTGACCGACATGTTTGTTTCAAATAATCTACTGCTGACTAATATGAATACTTTTATTTTTATTTGAGTTTTTGTCATTTCGATTCTAGCACAAATAAAGCTATAAGTGAATTCGGCTGTGGATTTCGATTAGAGAGAAATGTTGAGGCAACAAAACAACTCAAACGCAAACTCGTCCTCCTCTTGTTGACCCAGTTGGTGGAAGTGGTAGCCTAGTGGTTCAAAGGTGTTGGGCTACTTTGTAATTTGAGAAAAATGGTGGCTTAGTGGTTAAGGTGTTGGACTGATACTAGAAAGACCGGGGTTCGATTCCCAGCACCACCAAGCCACCACTGTTGGCCCCTGAGCAAGGCCCTTAACCCCCAATTGCTCAGTTGTATAAAAGAAATATTTTTTTATACAGTAAAATATTACTGTATCAATGCAGTTTGTTTTTACTATGACAACTTGTTAGACATGGACATGAATGTTTTTTTTCCTTTCTGTCTTGGTCGACTTTATAGGGTGCATGACAGTTTCCCTGAAACTTAAGTCGACATAACCCTTCTTCATGTTGCCACACATGCATCAGCAGTTCACGTCAGTGAAGATTACTTAATAATTTTGTTTTGTTCTTAAACCCCACTCGGCTTGTAGTTCCTCCAGTTCTCCAGTAAATTATTTATAAATAATTTATCGTCATTATCACAGTCTGTCACTTTTTTTTTTTTTTTTTTTTTTTTTTTTTTTTTTTTTTTTTTTTTTTTCAATTATCCGAACCTTATTAACAAATGTTAACTTGTAATATTGTCTTATAAAGCATGTCATCTTTGCCTCATTACATAACATACACCTTCACAGAAGTTTAAAAGATTGACATTCATTTCCGGAAGCATTTTTGATCAAGCATGAAGTTTACCTCAGTGTAACAGAGTGAATGAGTCGCACCGGGCGGTTGAAGCATTAATAACGGCCGTTAAATGCGATAAGGAAAAAAATAAGACGCACAGCATTATATAAAAGAAGTAATAATACGAGTCACACTTCTCCTAGGCACTAAATGCGTCATTGCTTAACAGCTTTGCAGCTTTTTAGTGTAGGCTGTGTTCCAGTGTCCTCTATAATTTCAATTAAATCCCAAACATGTCTAATTACAGGCGGATTATTTCATTTAGTCCTGATTACCTACGTGGCTCAAAATGCTGATGTTTAATTTTATGGCCGTCAGATGTCATTAACGCTGAGTGTGTGTCTCGTAGGAACTGGTCTCAGACACGAATCAGCACGTCAAATCGGCCCTGGCCTCAGTGATCATGGGGTTGTCCACCATTCTAGGCAAGGACAACACAATCGAGCACCTGCTTCCACTCTTTCTGGCCCAACTCAAAGATGAGGTAAGGATGTTAAATCAAATTGATATGGCGTGTGTTTGGTTGCCCCAGACCTCAACCAAGACATCTGCGTCATCTTTTAAGTACAAACGCGCCTCCTCTATAACAGGACACTTTGATCCCACAGCCCTGCAGGAAGCCTTGAAGTGAGGGATGAATGGACGAGTGCTGCCCGTTTTATTTTTCTCCCCCTTGTTTCATCTTTTATTGCCTGCTTGAAGCATTTGCATCGAACCCGTTCCTCCCTAGCTGGGGCGTGGAACATAACCCCCACCTTTCTCCCACAGTTGTTTATTTTTATTTTTTACAACCAGAGACATCATTATTCTGTCAGCTTTCTCTCTCTCTCTCTCTCTTTCAGTGTCCAGAGGTACGTCTGAACATAATCTCTAATCTGGACTGTGTGAATGAGGTCATTGGGATTCGACAGCTTTCCCAGTCCCTCCTCCCTGCTATCGTAGAGTTGGCAGAAGATGCCAAGTGGAGGGTGCGGCTGGCCATAATTGAATACATGCCCCTTCTGGCCGGCCAGCTGGTGAGTTTCAGTCTCAACAGGTTATTTATGCTAACTACATACATGGATACACTCTGCCATATAGAGGGGCAGCTAAACTTTTTTTTTTAGTTAAGAAATCATCCTGATGTCAATCGGTTATGCCAACAATGCCGATCAGTTGTGATCACTTTTAGGGTGTGGAGTTCTTTGACGAGAAACTGAATTCTCTCTGCATGGCCTGGCTTGTCGATCACGGTACGTGAACCATCAGTTCATCCGCATGCCTCATGAGGCCCCATGTTCCTATCGTGTTAGCATTCTAGAACAGTGAGACCTCCTAAAAATTTCAAACCTTTCCTCAAAAAGTGTGTTTGCTTCCAAAAGAAGGGCAGACCTGGTGAGGAAAATCTAAATAAAGTAAGAGAGTGAGAGAGAGAATGAGTGAGTGAATAATTGTCAATGAGAGTTATTGAGAATGAGAGCGTGTGTAAAAGATTGAGAGTCAATGTGTGTGTGTGTGTGTGTGTGTGTGTGAGAAAGAGAGATGTGTCTGAATGAGAGAGATTGTGCGTGTGAGTGAGTGTGTGAGACATTGGTGAGCAGGTGGTTTGAGATATTACAGTGGGATTTTAAAACTGATTGGATAAAGTCACATGGTCGAGCAGAATGGACAGGAATTTGGTTGAATTCACATTAAATAGTTGCGTTCGGACAACTTGGAATTCTGGAGGAACTAAACTTGTGCATTATTTTCTATTTTCTGAACACACACACACGAATCTGTGTCCTGCTCTTTTACTCTGAGAAACCGAAGTCTATTCGCGTTTCACCAGTCTATATAATATTGATTAAAAAACATGAATCCATTATCAATAATTATGATTAACAAAATTCTATTACAGCTTTAAGACTTTGTGGTCATGACTAAACTTGTGTGTGACAGTTTATGCCATCCGAGAGGCAGCGACCTGCAACCTGACCAAGCTGGTGGAGAAGTTTGGTGCCGAGTGGGCTCAGAACACCATCATACCTAAAGTGCTAGGAATGGCCAACGACCCCAACTACCTGCACCGTATGACCACACTGTTCTGCATCAATGTGCGTAAATGCCATCACAATCACTCACTGACTAAGACTTTGACACCTTCCGCACATCTGTGTTGTCTGTTTAAAGCCAGTAGATCTTTATTCTCCCGTGATCTGTTTGTGACTCATTGATCTCATTCGAGTGCCTGGTGACCAAACCATATTCACGGGGGTTTAACACGAACAGCCGAATGACGCAAGCACTAATGTGTGGGTTTTCTTTCTTTTTTTTTCTTTTCCAGGCTTTATCGGAGGCGTGCGGTCAGGAGATCACTACCAAGCACATGCTCCCCGTGGTCCTGAAAATGTCCAACGATCAGGTGGCTAATGTACGCTTCAACGTGGCCAAGTCCCTGCAGAAGATCGGCCCCGTTCTGGACAGCAAGTAGGTCTAGGATGTCATTTAAAAAATTCCTGTTTCTTATTACTGGATGTTTTAGTTGTATTTAGTGATAGCCAAGTTGTGACCTTAAAGCTAGTGTTGGTACTTAGCAGTGTTGGGCAGTAGCATCGCTAAACAGTTCAACAGCATTTCTCAGTAGCATGGTGGTAGTGGTGGAAGCTCCGTTGTTGATCGTGTATTTCAGTAGTGTCCACTCAAGCTACATTTACCGACTCTAGATCAGTAAGTGACATCACCGCCATTTACAGAGCTGTGTGGCCAACAAAAGAATATCCGTCTTCTGTTTTACGGCGGCTTTTTGGTGCATTACTACCACCTTTTGCTTCAGGTGGTAACATCACAAATCAATCATTGGGCTGACACATGAATTTATACTAGATGGACACATGGCAGAGGAAAAGGAATTGATCCTGAGGCAGAAGTTGTCATGACCACACCTTAAAAAGTCCATGCTTTGATATAAACCCCCCCCTAATTGTTAGCTTAATTAAATTACTACTTGTAGTACTACAATTCCCATTTTTCTGTAGCTTAGCTTGCTACATTTTTTTAACTTGGCCTCAATGTAATGAAGCTTCATTTACCGTATAGTAACTGAAATCTTTGATCAATACAAGTAGTTTGCCCAACACTGGGGATTAGTTTGGGAGGGTTTGTTAATTCTGTGTAGTTACTGTGTTTGTTTCAGAGATTTGCCCAAGATAATGCTAATAAAAATGTTAATCAATAAAAACCTCACCTGTCTGTCTTTCGGCAGCTGCCTGCAGAACGAGGTGAAGCCTGTGCTGGAAAAATTGGGGGCAGACCAGGACATTGATGTCAAATACTTTGCCCAAGAGGCTATAAGCGGTAAGATTGATATACTTTTTGTATTACACAAAAAGTGAAATTTGAAATATGTTTTATTAATAAATAAATGCCTGCTTGTCTAAAACCTTCTGATTGGTTTAAAGCAGTAAAACTTTTATTTACGTTTATTTGTAAAAATTAGCTTATGGTGGCAGCCATCTTGGACTAGTTAGTCACTGTCATACTTTGGATAAGATAACACCATCCAGTGTTCAAAACTCTCTATCTTAGCCCAACTCACAACAGTAAGCCTGAAATAATGTTTTTTAATTTGAGTGGTACCTTGTTTTGGCGGGAAATAACTCTGCAGCACCATCAGACCAGACCAGTCCATCTATGCTGATCAGCCGTATTTTGACGCGCAACACACATAAACAGGATAATTCTGCCAAGCCTACAGACTGTAGCTTTAAATTCAAGTGTGGAGACTTATTTTTTATATGTTTGTATAATTATTTCTTTTCTTTATTTAGTTCTTGCCCTGGCCTGATGGAGACCATCTTGAACTCTCAATTTTATGCTGACCACCACCCCACCACCATCGTCTAGGATCATGCATTGGACTGTTAAAAGATAGGATGTGTATTCTGTCTGTCTGTCTCTCTGGTCTGAAAGTGTGGAAGTGCTGCTTTTCTTACTGTTTTGTATCAGTTGTCTGTCTGTCTCTCTCTCTCTCTCTCTCTCTCTGTCAGCCTTGAATGGTCCTGAACATCTTTCTCTTCATTCTGACTAGATTGGTGGTGGTTGGAGGTGGGATGTACACATCACACACACGCACATCACAGTATCTTTCTATAGTAACCTGGCAGTGCATTAGCTCGCCTTTCCTTCTGTCTTGTCACTTTCAGCACTTTTAGATGTCCTATTAAATTAACTGTTGTAAGAAATAAATTGTTTCAGGAGGAACTTGCGATAATGACCATGACCATGACCGAATTCCCAGAATTCCCGGTTCTGAGCTTGCATGGCGTGCTTCGAGTCTAGCCCTGTGCATGTTAGCATCTGGACTGATAAAACCGCTGTTAGCATTTAGCATCTATGTCTCATATAACTCGTAAGCCCAGCATCCTTTTAGCTTTGGCCGAAGCGTTCCAGTCTTGCCAAAAAATGGATTTATCTTTTATAAAGGGACCATTATGGACATTTTCCTCTTGTAGCAGTGATTCAGAGGACAGTAGTTACCCACTTATAAATTAGAACAGTCTCTGCTATCAACCGTACTAAACCTTTATCCTCCCAAAAAAGTTGCCCTTGTGAGTTTATATTAAACCGCTTTGAATCTTTAATTCCCAACTTTCTGCATGACGCTCCTTACTCAAAGGTGAATGCCTTCGATTTAGGAGATTTATTCGAACAGAATAAACGTTACGGGTCGAGTCTACTTTAAAGCACTACTTTCTGGCTCCTCTGCCAATAAAATATTATTGTGGAAACCCGTCACTTTCGTTGCCAAGATTGTTATCAGAACGTGCTTTCGGTTTTGTATGAGCGTGAAGCCGTGCTGTCCTTTGACAGCGATAATCAATAAAGTTGATGATACAAACCAGTCTTACCTTTAGCCTGTATGCTTTTTCTGTGATTTTCTTTCTTTTAAAACTTACATATAAAATGTACATTTATATCCTTACTTTCATGAACCTAAACACACAGCTTGGTTAATTAGGACTACAATGTCACTTTTGCCAGTAAACATTTCATGGGGTTTTTGTCCTCCTTTTAGAATTTAAGAAAAAGGCCATTATGACTTACTACAATGATTTATCTGAGATATTATTTGTTGCTTTTTTCCATCAAATTAAGAGCTTGCAGGCCTTTGTTCTGTCAAGGTCCGTTGTATTGTTCAGACGTGTGTGTGTGGCTGAACAGCCGGCCGTCGGTGCATCACGACGCTTCGTTTGAAGTGTCACTTTATGTGTCTATTTAAGGGAAATCGGTGGATGTGTCGCTGTGTTGGGTTGTGCAATCCGTGCACGTTTAATGATGCATTCAATATAAAATTGTGAGGAAAATGGAAATGTACAGGTGGATGATTCAGGTAGCCTTATAATAAATCATCCTGCTGGTTGAAATTGATAATTAATTTACTTGTGCATTTGATCCATCCTAAAAACATTTTTCAACAAACAAATGCTGATTTTTTTTTTCTTTTACTATGTTGTTTGGAAGTATATTACTGATCCTGCAGTGCAACGAGGGCTTACAGTTATTAAAAGGAGTGGGGTTGCCCTCCATCATAATCTTGTCCAGGGGGTTTGTTGCTACAATCAGGTTTGAGATCATTCAGAGCTAAAAAAAAACCAAAAAAAAAACCCAACCACAACTCGTTACGTTTGACTGACCAGAATACTTGTTGAAGGTTTGGGTTCTGATTTAATATGCAAGATCTTGTTTAAGCCGGACAACTGAAACACATAATTTAGCACAACAAGTATAAATATCAGAAATAGTTGAAAAAGAAAGACTTAACAATTCTCTTTGAAATATGTCTCACATTTAATCCAAACAAAATTAACAAAAACAAAAAAGGTTTACTACAGTTTTACCATATTTGTGGTAAAGTCTTTCTTGTGTAAACTGGCAAAAAGTAAACGCATTCGCTAAAAAAAAACCTTTGTCAGGTGTCTACTAAAGAGTTCTGTATTGCTATTATACTTTGGGATCCTTGTACAGTAATCATAAAAGGTGCTAGATTCCATGTAGAGCTCACTATATGCAGTTGAAATATATAAGAGAAGGAATTGAGTGATAGGAATTCAGTAAGGATTTAGACCATGTATACATCATCGATTCTTCAAAAAGAATGTCATAAAAAATGTGAGGGCTTTATTCCTCAACAAAACATTTCCTTGAAATTAAGAGTCCCGACTTTAACAAACTTCCTGATACATTGTCAGGACTCGAATAGACTCCCTGGATGAAATGGCATCCTGTCAGATTCCGTGACCTTGCAGTTGCTTTGTTAGTGTACAATTATTAACCCTGTTGCTATGCATATACCCTGTCTCTTCTATCCAGTGCTTTGTTGGGCCAAAAAACTGTGCCAGTGTCACATCAGAGTCGCTGCTTTTTGAGGATGATCAACCATTTAAGAAATTGGTGGTCAGTTGGAATTGTGCTTTGGGGTTGGAGTCAAGTTCTGTTGGCTGGCAAGGCCTACACAGCATCTGACTGTCTACAGTCCAAAAGTCAGAAATACTTAATGGTTTATCTAATAAAATTAAAACTGGATAAGTCTAAATGCTGTTTGCATCGGCTTGACTGATAGATAGCTTAGATCCTCCCAGTGTTCACAAAGACTAAAAACTTTTTGCTCTCTTTTGTCGGCTGTCAAAAGGAGTTGTAATAAAGTATAACAAGCCTTTAAGTATTCAAACTTCAGGACGTCATAACTGCTTTTTGCTTTGATTTACATTGCTTTTCCCTGTTTACAAATAGCATTTAAACAAGTTTGATAATGTACGAAATTGAAACAACCTTAAAATGGACTTTTCTAGGACAACATATTGCTTTATACTGACACAAATATGCTGCTTTTAGAAAACACAGGTTTCTATTGTGCTAGCTCATTTTGAAAAAAGACAAAAAGTCCCTCATAATTGGTACTATGAGATTGGTATCATTACTCAACACAAACACTATTTCACTTGTTTCGAGATGCAGTCCTAACATGTCTAAGACAATAGTTTCACTTCACCAGAACTTCACAGCCTCCTTGTTGTGATTCCATTGTCTCACAGTCTAAGGGGACAGGCTGCATCTCTGTGCAAGAGGTGCCAGCCTCCAAGAGTGGACTAAGGGTCTCGGGTGTATGAGAGAATGCTGGGCTGGTGACGGAAGTATCTGTGGGATCCTGCACGGGTGGGTACTGGTCCTCGGTGAGCTGAGACTGATGGAAGAAGCCTTGCAGATGAGGCTGCTTCTGTAGATGCAGTCTTTTCTGTTGGAGCCTAAAATGACAATATGTTTATTTAGAAAGTAATTTATTGAGCTTGTAAAAGCGGGAAAGGAATTTTAAACTCCTCACCTGTATTCCTGGAGTTGCTGCTCCAGTGTACGAGCTGTAGTATCTCTGCAGAACATTTGCCCACTGCTTGCACCACTGACCAGCAGACTAGCCCTCTGGAAACAAAAAACACACACCATCATCACTCTGATCTGTTTTTCAATGAAATAGTCTGACTATGGTCTGTTTTGACACAAGTTTACATAGTTAAAAATCCAGAGTGACAATACCTGCAGCCTCTGAGCAAGACACTGGGTCTCCAGTGACTGCCGTCTAGACAGCAGATAGGGGTGCCTTTTAGTCGAGAACATTGCTGTGTCCTTTCCACTCCGACATTGATGTGCTTCTCCCTGCACACAGAGCAAAAAAGATTCAGTGGTTTGAAAGCAGCCAACAGGTTGTAGTTTATTATGCATGTTGTAGTTTAGATACATAATTATCTGCTGCTGAACCTGATCATCTTATTTCATTTGTCGGACAACGGGATTATACTACAACTAGTTTTAACCTGCTGTTGAAGGTCCAGATTTTTCGATGGGAAGCTGGTGTCCCCATCTCCAGATCCCAGTACCACTTGGGCTTTGTTCAACTCCAGAATTCCTTTGGTCCTGGCAAGATTTTGGAGGTGCTGCCGGAAAACTACCAGACCTAGAAAACAAAATGAAGAGTTGGGAGAAAAACGGACGAGAAAAGGAATTTCTCTTCTAAAACAGCAGGCCATAAAAACTAAATGGCAGACCATCACTGTCTGTTTAACTGGACTGATTGATGTAGTGACAATGGAAGAATAATTTGGATATCAAAGACCCAAAATCAATGTGGTCTGGACTGAGCAATGGAGGCACGTGTCTTCAAACTATCTGACAGTGGACTGAACATATCAGTTCGAGCAGACTGATACAAATAAGTTTTGATCAAATCCAGGATTAAAGTAATTGAGAAACAACATGGCGCACAAAATAAAAATAAAAAATTAGCACCTTGTGTGAGAGAAGTGTCAGATGCTCGTCGCCCTTCACGGAAGCTGACTGATGAATGATTATGGGCCTTGCGTTCCTCTGACCTCAGGGCCTGGGGGCTGGGATTAGAAGGTTTCAAGCATGGGAATGTGGGGTCTGCCGGATTGGTAAGCATCGTTGTTAACCTGCCTTCATGGGGCAAAGGGTCTTCAGCCAGGCTGAGGTCACTGTTTGTGGAGCCCAAATCGTACTCTGAGTCCATGCTGCCCAGAGAGGGGTTCAAAGCCATGGTGAGGAGTTTCCCTATTAAAACATAATACAATTACTTTATCATACTATTCTTATAACCTTTTGGCCGGTACAACCGGCCATCTGAAGTGCTACCTGTTCATTTATTCATAAATTCATTTATTCGAGTCTATTTGTTTATCCATCTCTACCATCCATCTGTCTATTAACACAGCCATCGTTCTGCACATCTACTGTTTTATGTCTTTATGTTCATTTAAGCAGCTATCAATTTATCTATTAAACACACAAAACTAGTACCTTTAGCATCTAACCATTCTTTTATTTACACGCCTAACTATTCATTCATCTGTCCACGGGTATATTTTGCTACCTATTTATTCTAGTCATCTATCCAACCACCTAACCATCATTCATCCATTCCACACACATACATACCTGAGGCGGATGTCATGCCCATTTGGCTGGTGCCTTCAGACAGTGTTTGTCTGTGCTGGCTTAACTGGATGCTCTGTTCGTCCTCAGCCTCAATTCCCTCATCTATGGATGACTCTGTGATGGTACTCGGAAATGAACCGCTGGCATCACGAGTCACAACAGGGGGCAGCGGCTCCAGTAGACAGCCCTCCACCTGGGGACAACGCTAATAAAGTTCTGTAAAAACATCTACAAACACCTAAAAAATTAATTTGCCAAGTCTATAAACCTCTTCAAAAACGATATAATATTTAAAAAATAAAAATGCTACAAATGAATTAATGTTTACCCTTTATTTTTTTTTTACTTTATTACTTCATTAATCCTAATTATTTATTTTTTACTTTATTATTTACTTTATTAATATAATAAATTCATTAATCAATAATTAATTAATTAATGATTTACTTTATCAATCAGGGGCACTAAAATTGAGCCGAATCTACCATTCCTATAAATCAGTCATTTAAAACTATTTATAATATAATTATAATTGAAATACAAAACTAATTTGTTGAACAGGTCATGTATACGATTAGTGTCGCATACACACACAGTCACATGCTCAGAGCATCTGCTGTTTTAAAGCGAAGGTGCTGCACGAGGATAGAAGATGGCATTAATTAAAAAAAGTTTCATGCCGTCGGCTCTCTTTAGAGATGTTCATGTTATCATCCTGACACTAATGGCTAAAAAGCCTTTTGTTCGCCCTTCGTTCTCACTAGCGCCAAACCGCGACAAAAAAATCCTTTTCTAATTTTAAAACGCAAAATCACTCATTTTGTCACCGCCCGCTGACAATCTGATTGTTGTAAATGTTCAAACTTTAAATGGATTACAATGAAAATTGGTCTAAGCATTGCCATGGCTACCGTGTAGCAACTGCGCTAGGGCATTTCTCTATTCTCCCCTCTCTGTGCTTCTGCCTCTCCCTCTTTCCATCCCTTACACTCTTTTACATCATGGACTACGGTCTTGCGTCTGTATCTGCCGCTCACGGACGCGTGCACACGACCGAAAACCGGTCTGCGCGCAGCAACGTTAACTTAGCCGCCATGTTAAATAGAGAGGGCGGGGTTACACCACGCAAATAGCCAATTATGTTCTGCTCTTTCTGACAGCTGTGCCTGAACAATTTTCAGAGATGAATGCTGTGATGTATATTGAAATGTCAGAATGTGTTTAAAAATCATATTAGCTGTATTGAAAAAAATCATGATATATATTGATATTGATTTATTGTCTAGCCCTAATACTGGGGGGAAAAAAAAAAAACACTCCACCCCCGACTAATCACTTGCTTAATACACACACCACGCCACCGACTTATATTATGTGTATTATGGCTAGTAAACTGCAAATTGCAGAGATTATTTTGCACAATCCTATTGGACTTATTCTTAATGTTGAATTGATTAAGGTAGGTGAAAAGGAAAAACTGCCTGATGCTTCTAATATCAATGAAAAGACTGAACCCTGGTGCTAGGAATAAATACCCGGTAGCTATGGCGACCAGCGGCTTTAGCTGAAAAGGTGGCGTGAGGTAGTCACACCACCTAACGGATGGCAAGAGAGATTCTGAGATAAAAAGCCTCCATGTAGCCGGTGGGCTGCCCGGCACTTGTCTCAGCAGCTGGCAGATGCTCACTCTACACGGACGCATGCCCAGTGTCCCTCCCTAGTGTCCTTTACCCTGCAGAAAAAGCTCAAGCCTGTATAAGACGATCCAGACTTATAGGATCTAATTTAAGGTCGAAACAGTGCTAGAGAGAAGGAAATGGCTTTTCATTCGTTTCCGTCACTATGCTGCTGTTATTTTAGGACCTATGCGCAGGGCTCTGCAGATGATGAGTCATGAGGAAGAGTTGAGGGTGGTTCAGTGGCGGAAGAACTTTATGAACGCAAAATAGCCCTTGCTGGCGTCATCCAGTGGTGCCCAAATGAGTAACGTGGCTATTAAAAAACCCAACTCGTGCACCAACATACTGCTGTGCAGTTCTTCTGCTGTTGCTTGCCCTAGATGGAAGAAACTGTGTTTCTGGAAAGTTCTCACTGACCTTGGGAGTAGCCACCTCCTCCTCCTCTCTTAGGGCCTGCTCTGGAGTAGCAGCGCTTTGTGTGAAGCTGAAGGTCTCTGCAGAGGTCTGCAGTGGAACGGGGGAGCGCAGGTGTCGTGAGACTTGCAGAGGTGAAACAGAATCCTGTGGGAAAAGACAATCTTCAATTTTGATTATAAACATTAATAATAGGACTCTGTAGGAAACATTTTTTATCACATTTTTTAATAAAAAAAAAAAATGCATGTAACAGCAGTTCAACAATAGTTCAGATTTCGTTGATTTAATGAATCCTAATACCTTAAGGACAGTCTGCTCAGCCACAGTGCTTGGACGACGCTGGGCACCGTTGAGCCGCTGTTCCACAGGGAAACTGCTTCGGTGGGCCTTGAGTCGCTCCACCAGCAGGTAATAAATAGCAGCAAAATGATTGTAACTTTTGTTCTGGAGAGACTTTAGAGAAGAAAGACTTGGCTAGAAAGACAATAAGCATATCTACTTCTTTTCATATATAAAATTTGAGTTATGGCAGGCATCCTTGTAACTGGCAGCCCATCCTTCTTCTTCCCATCTCTCACATTTTTAAGATTTGTGCTTGTAACCTCTAAGGCCAAAGCTTAGTCCATTTTTATAAATGATTTTCTTCCAATTACAGACAACCCTTAACTTGCGTTCCAAAAAATCCATCGAATGTCGAAATATGTTACATAGATATAGCTTCAACCTCTATAATGCTTTCTGAAGTAACCCATAATAGCCTTAGCAGTACTGTATGCAAGGTTATAGAGTATGTCGTTAAAAAAACAGCAGGGCAATTCCTAATGAGAGCGTGATTGAGCCGAGTGAATGCGAACCACCTGTAGAAGCGTGTTCGGATAATACCCCGTTGTTGACACATTTTCTATTAAATATAAACTTGTACATTTTAACATACTTTTTTTAACACTCTAAGAAATCGGGGTTGTCTGTATTATGTAATATATGCTAATAAATATAGTTATATGGGCCTGGGACATGGCCAGAGTAATACTAAATCTTAAAACTGGCACATCCAAATATAATTTCATAAGTAAAGCACATAACAATTCTCTTCCAATTTCCCACAGTTAATTCTGTAATGCCCCGGCCCACGCTCTGGTCCCCCACCTCTATGGTCTTGTGCTGGTCGATGCCAAGGTTATGCATGAGGCGGAGGACCTGCTCGCTGTGTTCCCCCACACTCCGTCGCTGGAGCTGAGGCTTCGGTGAGGGCACTTCCTGCACCATCCAGCGGTGCTGACGAATCTGACTCAGTGCTAATCTTTTAGCTGGGTCAAGGACCAGCATTCTCCGGATCAGATGTTCGCAGTCTGGGGACAGACGATTTACCAAAGACGATTGTTAGTGTAAGAATCGCTTGATCCGCTTTCAAAAAAATATATTGTCGTAACTTTCTTATATTATAGTATACTCCCTTACCCTCGGACATGAAGTAAGGGATGCGGAAACGACCTTCGAGCACCCTCTGTCTTAAAACCGGTAGGCTGGGACCATCAAATGGTAAAGCACCACAAACCAGCACGTATAAGACTACCCCCATACTCTGCACAATGCACACACAAATTCGTTGCTTTTTCATTGCACTCCAGATAACATAATTAAAAATTCTGCCACTGCCAAAGATGCTAACTGGCTAACACAAGATAGCTTTCATGCCACTGCCAGCTGCACTCAAAAACACTGTAAATAACTTTTTTTTTTTTTTACACTGTTTAATTGTAAATATTCTAAAATAAAAATTTTTTTGGTAACTGGTCACAACCTGTAGAATTTCAATCAGATCTAAACTTTCATAGCAACAGAAAATAAGAGCTTTTATATTCCCTATGTGACTTACTCTCATTTGCTGATAGTCGAAGGCAGTGAAAAGTTTTATTTTAGAAACAATTAGGAAATCATCCAACTTTCTGGTAATAAACACTGTCCGAGGGCAGCAGCCAACCGGGTAAGCTACTTCTCGTGAAATGATAGTTGGGTGTTGGTAAGATGGATCGAATAATTGGGTAGCCAAACCGGTGGGCAGATAAATGAATGGATGGCTGTAAATGGAGAGTTAGATGCCAAAGGTACAAGGATGGATGGAGACATAATCTAAAAATGAATTTCTAAATGGTTCCATGTGTTTAATGAATACATTTGATGGCTAAATGATAATTAGTTAAATGAACGTAAGGTTTGTTCGACAGGTAAGTAGACGGATGGATAGTAGACAATGCGTATCTAAGGTGTCTTATCTTCAACATTTAATACGATCTTGCAAGCATTAGGTTTGAATGTCCTAACTCTTATTAATTCTGAATGGATCAGAGAAGCAGCATATATACTATAGATTCTTTTACCCAAATGTCCAGCTGTGGACCTTCATATTTCTGTCCTTCAAACACCTCAGGAGCTGCGTACGGCGGGCTACCACACCATGTGGTCAGAGGCTGCCCTGGCTGGAAAAAGTTTCCGAAACCAAAGTCTGCAAACGAAGGTGAAAAATGCAGAACAAACAACTTGTAGTTCAAAATATCTTGCTATAACTTGTTCATTAGCACAAAGAATCGGCTTGTTATCTCAATAACACCGCAAAGTGAGATTCGGGATCAGTAGCTGGACTTTGAGTATTAAAGTCATTTACATTCTTGGTCAATGGCATTACAGTCCTACAGTCCTGGTGGGAAGTGACAGATGGTTAAGATGTTGAGCCTGCCGATTGGATGGTTAAGGGTTCAGTTCCCAGCACCACCAAATTGCCAATGCTGGACCCCTGAGAAAGTCCCCCAACCCCTATTTGGCTCATTTGGGAGGTAAAATGAATGTAAGTTGTTCTGGATATGAATGCCAAATGTCAAAATCTGGTTTCTGGTTTACACATCCTGACCGGAGTTAGGCATTTACTAAAGATGACTTAAAAGATGATCGAATTTCACAGTAAAGAAGGAATAACACTGATATTACAGAAGCACTTTAAATTCCTGAAGCTGGTTCATAGCCTGGCTCCATTATATAAGTAGTAAACATGTGGGAGAGAGGAAGTAAAGGGCAGCCGAGGGCGGTGCAAGATTACTACTTAGAATAAGACAGCGCTGCAGGTCACTGCAACCTGAGTCTACTGCATTGTGAAAAAACTACAGCATCAATAACCTAAATGAAGCACTGGTGGAACGGCCAGTTATTCAAGACAGTTGTTAAATATAAATATATATATATGACCTACTTAATTTATAAGGTGGTCAGTGGTTGAGGTATTCGACTAGATCATCGAACCAATCACAGAGCAGTCTTCTTGTTCTAAACGAGCCTTAAGGGTTCAGTGGGACATCCTGAAATTGCTAACTGTATCTTTTTTTTTTTCCGCATTAAGTGAAAGTGCGGATGACATGCGTGAACACGGTGCACATACATCTGTTGACAGGCAGGTGGGAAAGCCTATCTTAATGTTCGGTCCAACCATTTTGATTGGACAAACATTTCTTGGTCCTACTCTTTTCACGGAATATATGAATACATATTAATGCATTTAGACCGATTTTAATTGATACTGTAATGGGACAAGATTTTCAACCAGCAGAACCAAAAATATTTAAAAAAAACCAATCACCTCTTTTACCCTTAATATGTTAACCATGATGCTGGGAAAGGAGTGTAATAATTTATTTCCTCCTCTTGTTCTGTCTTTATATAAACCGTGAGATGCCTGGTGATTCACCAGTCTGTCGGTTTTACAGCCGCGGGTGTACGTGAGAGTGTGTTTGATGTCAGAGCGCGTTAGTTAATTCCTCGGCGCTACTGGCCTCGCTTTCACTTGACGTCACTGGGTAAATATGTTATCCCAGAGTGTCTGAGAGACTGACTACACTATGTGTGTGTGTGCGTGTGTGTGTGTGTGTGTGTGTATGTGAGTGATTGTATTATCTGGTTTGAACTGTGGAATTCCCGAAGAAGCTGAAGACTGGGTTTTAGTATTAACAGCTATCACACCACACAAAGCTACAAAAATAATACGGCTTAATGAGGTCGCATCCAGCCTCTGCAGGGGAGCTGCATTTGGCAACGGGAAGAAAATGGTGGGAAATCACTTGATAGCAAAACCCTTTTTAAAAGATATCAATATATTTTGTTTAGAACAAATGCATAAAACCGCTAATCTATTCCAAAGTCTACTCACCTGCAATCTTGATGTTCATGTTAGCATCCAGCAGCAGGTTCTCAGCCTTCAGGTCTCGGTGGACGATGCTGCGCTCATGGCAGTATTCGACAGCTGAGAGGATCTGCCAGAATTTCCTCCGTGCTTCTACCTCACTTAAGCGCCCATGGCTGGCCAGGTAATCTGGGGAGATGCGATTATTTTTAAATCTAATATCCAAGAAAGAAGTGACTACTATGTTTTCTAAATGGAAAACATAAACAGAACGCGCAAATCAGTTTGGCGGCAGCTTATTGGGAAGTGAGGATTTGGGGGTTTTTTTGACTCACTGGATAGAAAACAGTGCTTTATTCGCAAATATGTTATGTGATATTTCAATTTCATCTTTGAATAAAAACATAGCTGGTGATATATGTTGCTTTTGAGGAAATATTTGTTGTACACATTAAAAAGAAGTTAGCTTTCATTTATAGGTTTCCAAGCACAACATTTGTTAAGACTTCCAGTAAAGCAATCTGGCCCTAAAAGTGTTTCGGCTACCACGGAATGTAAATAAACAACGTTTTTCAAGTGAAATGAATAATTAACGCTAAACTTTGAAAAATTGATTTCATTATCCAGTAATTTAGTTCATTTTGTTTTAAAAATTCTTCCGATTTGTAAATTATAGCATTCTTTAAAGTATTTAAAAAATATTTCGGTCAATACACCTCGGTAAACACTGTAATAAATAAACAAAAACATTGGAAAGCAGTTAAGGTGCCAAGTTTAATTTTCACCCAGTGCCACCCAAGTGGTTAGACATCTGGCCAGTCAAACATTCACTACACCTGATGGGAAATTATATAATGTGCTTATTGGGAAAATTAATGATGTGCTTTTAATAGAATAGGAATGCACTGAGATTAAGATCGGGCCTAGTACTGAGCTCGTATACCCCCCACTCGTAAAAAACACTCCAATCCTTGTGTGATGTCATTGGCAGAACTGAAAGTGCACAAACACTCTGGAAGCAGCAAAAAATAAATAAATAAATAAAATAAATCAGGCTCAGCGATGTGGAAATATTTAAAAAAATGAATGATGATCACCTCCTTAGTTACATCACGAAAAGTATCCATGTTGCAGAACAGCTTGTTTATTAGACAACAAATCGTAAAGCAGAATCGTAAACAGACTTTCTTTTACAGACGAATAGCATATAACAATTTTTAACGAAGCCAAAAGGGAAAACCAAAGAACGTAGTCGAATAAACAGTAAGCAAAGCTTTAAACCAGGTGTAAATTGAACAATAGAGAATAACACTTAGTATCCAGGCAGGCTGGCAAAACTTCACAAAGTTATGCTACTGTGGTATCAAAAATATTCAAATTTACCAAGAGGTATGAAAATGAGTACTTATGAGTAATCTGACAAAATATCTCAAATTAAAACACAAAAGTGAGAAGAGAGCATTTGCCGCTAGCAGTACTGTTAGCACTCAGCAACCGACCCTGCAGCAAACCCTTGCAAGACGAGAGAAAATGGCAAGAGCCATATAAAAAAAATCCCACATCCAAAAAAAGTATCCACACTTTGCATCCCTGTATGTAAAAAATGTATACAATCATTTACCTACATTTAAAGTTAGTTAGATTTCTATGGCCAATTCATCACGTAAACCAATCGTAAAGGTTGTCTGTATGATGAAAGATCAACATGTCATCAGTCATGTTTGTTTGAATTTAAAGTTTGTTATTTTTGAGAAGTAATATAAAAATCGCTGGTTCTGAGAGTAGCACTTTAGCTTTATGCTAATATAAAAGCAGATCTGTGAGGGTAGAGGTAGAAGACATGTTTTATAAGCGTCTGATGACCAAGTAAGTTATGATGTTCTGATATTTAAGTAAAGAGCAGCTGTTTGGGCTTATGAGGGGGGTCAAGCTTTGTAAAGTGTCACTTCATACATACTGGACTTTCATTGATAAAGGAAGATGCCTGAAACTAAAGGTAATTTTGTGAACATCCAAAAACTTCAGGAAGACCAGATAGGGGTGTCATGACATTGACTAAATCAGAGGTCACCAAGTTGGGCCTAGAGGGTCGATGTCCTGCAGAGTTTAGGTCCAAACATTATCAGACACACCTGAACTAACTAGATATATTCGAAACTTGCAGGCAGGTGAGTTGAAGCAAGTTGGAGCTAAACTCTGCAGGACACCAGCTTTTAAAGACCAGGTTTGGTAATCTAGCCATTTTAGCAGGATGTAGAAATCCCAGAGGTTTGTCAGGGGCAACTTTTGTTTTATTTGTTTAATCAAATATAAGTCAAACAATGAGCTAAAGCCTAACCACGGCTGGACATATGGGTACAATAACCTATATTATTCTCTGTCGGCACCCACCTGCTGAATCATTACAAACCGTGGCTTTGATAATGATCCATCTTCCTGGCACCCTGTTCCTAGGCAGGCTTATTGTGCCGGTGTTTGGGAAGTGTGCCAAGAATCAGGCTTTGCTTTGATGTAAGCACCGGTGCTAACGTAATACATGCTTGCGTAAAACCCTGCCGCATTAATGTGAACCTGTACAAGACCATAGAGACGTCAATCTCAGTGGATCTTTCGTAGGATTTTCGGTATTTTATAATGTTTGGTGGATAAAATCATAACCTGATTATCTTTGAACAGTGCGTTTCAACAGTCTTATGGCAGTGCTGTAAAACAAAAGCAAAGTTTCACCCTCTAAACCGGTTTGCTCCTGAATGCGGAAATCGGTGTGTTAATTACAAGCTGTCATAAGATGACTTTTCATTTTATTACATTGCAGCTTTTACATGGTATAAATGACAGTAAGCATAAAAAGCTAAGCAAAAGATAAAAAAAGCCCTAAAAGCACTGTCTACTTTTCCATTACGGGTGCCATGGCTAAATACCAGAAATAAACTAATGGCATCTGTTCAGTAGCTATTGAAATATCAGGAAGACCTGTAGGAGGATCGACACGCAGCACAAGCAGATGGTGAATTGACTAAAATGAACAGTCTGGTGGAGCTACGAAATTATGAACAAAGAATTTCCAGGAAAGCTTATTCATGAGGGAGAGAAATTCAAATGCTCACCAAAGATCTCCCCGTTTTTGGCATACTCCGTGACCAAGTAGAGCATATTCTTGGTCTCCATGACCTGTTGAAAGTGAAGAAACACAACTTGTTCAAATGAAATTTTGGGCTTTGATGAAGAAACCAAATGAATTTTATTGCACATCAGTTTAAAGGTGAAAACAAGATGATTACCTGCAATACAGGAGCGTTAATCCCCATGGAAACAGTAATTATAGGCATGCAAGAATGAGGTAGCATTAGGACAAAAAAGTCTGGCTGGACGAAATGCAACCACGACATTGCACCATGTGTGGTGCAGGTAGAATTGATACTGCATCACAGTATTGTCTTGTGAGACCTTGTAAGGTCATGTACAGTATCTTGGCTAGTGGGTCACAACTGGTGGTCAAAAAGCATTACAAAGTGCGTTCTGCACTAGTTGAAGACATCTCAGTGGGATAATAAAGCTATTACTTTTTCAACCTTCGTAGGTTTCCAAAACCATCGTACTGCCACTATTGGGCCACTGATCAAGGCCCTCAACCCTTAACTGCTGTAAATAGACCCCTCCGCTGTTTTCTTTAGATTTCAGACTCTTTCCTGCAGTGTGACTTTCCCTACAACGACTATCAAACCAAGAACTTACAAAAATGCTGAAACCGATGGCACAATCTAAAGACTTTTTAAAAAAAAAAATCACATTGCGAGCTTTCAGATTTTCTGCTAAATTCTGTAAATGTTAGTGGAATGCTGGTATGCCAGCTTTCAATGGAAGTATAGGTGAATGCTCAAATTCCATTCTCTTCCAATTTGTTCATTCGCCAAATACTAACCAGTCACCATTTTTTAACCCATCAAGCAGCAAAACGCTCACAGAAAAACAAACTATTGGCCCCTTTTTGGAATATGAGTGGTCACTCAGTGGTAGGGCCCCGACCCCACCAAGCTTGCCACTGCAGGTCCGCTGATCGCGGCCCTTAACTCCTTAACCGCTCATATGGATGATAAATGTAAGTCGCTCTGGATAAAGAACCTCTGTCAAATGCCAGAAATGTAAATATAATGTGACTCACACTGTAGGAGGAATTTTGTCGCTCTTGGAAAAACTAATAGATGTACTTCGAAGTCTCTTTTTTTTTTTTTTTTTATGAAATACTTGCCAATGTAATGTGGTGTTCCTTAGTGAGCCGCCTTTAGATCCCGCTATGCCTAATCAAACAAATTTCTTCTTCTTCTTATAAAACAAAGGGAATTCTAAAACCCTGGCTCCCTATAATGGTCCTGGCTCCTGCTAATGATGTAACATTTAAGGAAAGAAACTAAAATATTAAAAAAAAAAAAAAAAAAAAAGTAAAAGACTCTGCATTTGGGATCAAATATCAGACTCGAAACTCAAAAAGTCCTAAAACTTGGATGTGGCCTGTCTATAAAGTCTGTTGCCACTTTAAACCAGTTTATAACCAGAAACAACGTGGTTGTCACTTCACCGCCTCCATATTCACAAGATCACATGTCTTGTGACTTCTTTTGGTTCCTGGAAATTAAGATGAGACTAGGAAACATAGCATATGTTTCTGTACATCATAAGTTATGACTACAGGAATAGTGAACACACTGACACACACAAGAGAACTTTGATAAGTCCAGGGTTTTTGGTCCATCCATGTATATCAGAATTAAATTAGGACAAAAAAAAACTGCCTGTCATTCAGACGTACCTGGTAAAGCTTGATGATGTGTGGATGGTCCAGCAGCTTCATGATCTCCACCTCCCTGTAGATCTTCTCCAGGTTCGCAGCATCCAGCTGGGTTTTATCTATGATCTTTATGGCCACCTGCATTTAGATGAAAATGTTAACTAATTTGGTGTTGCACATAAAAATCACATCTCGTTTTGAGTTGCTGAAAGTCAGGAAATGATTAATGATATTTCTTTATCTAGACACATTATGGAAGTATTTGTGGAGGACAAACACCTGCTTCTGGACGCCTATAAGAAAAGTGGTCTCTTCTACAGTGATACGTAAATGTGTAGGTTAGTTTTCCTTTTCTTAAGATTTTTATAGAATATTGATTCCTAAAAATGTAGTTAAAACAGGTAACCTGCCCTGCTTTTGCCTCTTTAAACTTTTTGAATCCACCACTGATTAAACACCACATAATACTTTTAGATTTTCTCACTGCCGACAACAGGCTATCATCCCAATTCCAACAACATGCATTATTGCATTATTATTTACCCTCAGTCCAAGATGTGTCATGGCTCCACAGATATAAACTATATAGAGATATACTGTATACTAATGGTACATGAAAAAAGATAGTTTACTTCAGTTATATAAATACTAGTATAGTGTAGTATATTAGAATATTTCCTGTATGCAGTGTGTCATAGTATAAACCCTAGTAAATTGATAAACTGTTGAGAATACTGTAATATAGAATGTAATATACAGTAAACTAGAAGGCTGTGCTATACTGTATCATATTCTAGTATTTAATGTTCACCTAGTACTATAGAAAGTACTGTAGTGAACTGATTAAACAGAGTTACTAATGGGGATCAGTGTGTTCCAGATTCCCATTTCTAATAAACAGCAATGTCAGATCATCGATTCGGCTAAAGTTAAACAACACAGCGAAGATTTTTAACACAAATAAGCAATAAAATAAAACGACGGGTTTATTAACGTGTTTGGTTTTATTGGTTTGTGGGATTTTGTTTGTGTTGCATCGATTCATTGTTTTATGCTATGAAGATTTTCACACATACAGTATGAAGTAGTCGTAGAAATTTTACTACAGCCGTTACTGTAGTCAATAGTTGTTTTTACTATACAAGTAAATTGTAGCAGAAATAACAACTAATTGCCACATCATTTTAGTTTATTCTAATAGATTTACTATAGTAAGATTATAGTAGGAAATCCTACTGGACTACATGTTTTACTACATGTTCCTATAATAAATTTAATCTGTAACATAACAGTATTTGTTTCATATCTGAAAGACGTAATAAAACCACGAACAGTCCAATCTTTCACCTTGGGCAGATTTCTGAGATTGTATAATCAACTACAATAAATTTGTCGCAAAATTTCTCGGTTTGTTTGTGCATATGTTTTATAGATGTGATTGTGCGTCCTCTCCCTGCAGCGCAGAAAGCTCAGTGTTAACTTAGATCATTTCTCTGAGAGTTTTGTTCTTGTTGGAGTTTTATGGGTTTTTTCACTCACACACCTCCGACTTGGTGATCCGGTGTCTCGCCAGCTTCACCACAGCGAAGTTCCCTTTGCCCAAAGTGCGCTCGATGTCGTAAAATCCAACTCGAACCGGCGCCCGTTGTTGACAGGGTTTCCTCTCCGTCTCTGCCATGGCCCCCCGTAGCCTTTAACGGAGACGCGGACGCGCACTTGTGCGTTCAACAACAGAAAGCTTGAGGTAGTGACCGGCTTTAATGATGTAAGAAAATAAAAGATAGCCAATTACAGACGCCCATGCTAACGCCCGCTTTCCGTTCGGTTCGGTTCCTTCACATGGTTCTCGGTTCATTGCCCGTCCCGTTAGCGGGTCCCGCTCGCCCGCGAAACGGTTTGGCTTTACGCGCTCGGCGCAAAGCACGCTGTCTCTGGCGCGCTGCATGCGATGACGTCAGTGTGAGATTTTTTTAGTATCCTTATTGGGGGTGTGAGTGGGGAGGGGAGCTGCTGTGGGCGTGGTCTGCACGGTTCACAGTCCGTCACCAAGGCAACCTTATCCGCTTCGTACGTCAATCAGTGCCTGCAGCGCGCGCAGGGGTTTTTTTTCCGCCTGGAGTTTATCCAGATCGGATATATAGATGTTCATATGTGTAAATGTTTTCGAATTATTCATCGATATGTTTTATTGTAATATTACAGGATTAGATCTCAACCCATCCATGAGTCTGTGCCGATTTTCGTCCAGATTTAATGAATGAAAAAAAGAATCTGGATCCCATCCTTTACAGTGCCACCCCTTAAAGTGCCCTTAGCACCAATTTATCACCTCACCAAGGTCAAAGAACCTTTATATGCCACTGGGAGGGCATTAAATCGTCATCATTCACTAACTTACATACTTAACATTCCTGATTAAGCAGAACAGTCAGCACTATAGAACTAAAGTCCAGGATCAGCATCTTCAAAACTAAATCTAAATGTGAACACACTTAAAGAACCCCGCAGTAAAAAACATTGTTTCAGAACAAGTTGCAACTATATATGATATATAATTGTTATAAATGTGATTAAAAGTTTTATATAAACTCATGCGGTTGTATGGGAATGTACTGTTTAATATAGCCCAGCGCCAACCGCTGGCTGATTTTCCACTTTTTTTTACATCTTCCATCCCCATGAAGGTGTATCTGATACCATGTTCTAAAATTGTTCTTAGTTAAGTTCAATTCAACTTTATCGAATGCAAGGCCATTAACTCCTTGACTGCTGAAATAGGTTTAAAAAATAAAATAGATATAGATCACTCTAGATATGAGAGTCTGTGTAAAATGCAGTGTAAATGTAGAGCGTTTTGATTTACATAGGAGAGAGAAATAGAGAGAGAGAGAGAGAGAGAGAGAGAGAGAGAGAGAGAGAGAACAAAAGAAAAATAAAGAACGGGGGAGGGAAATAGAGAGAATAAGAGAGAAATAAAGAGAGAGTGAGAGAGTGAAAGAGAATAAGACAGAAATAGGGTGAGAGAGAGAGAGTGAAAGAGAGGGAGAGAGAGAGAGAAAGCGTGAGAGAGCAAACCCCTCCCACCTTCAGAGCCAATTTGGAAGCCTGTTTAAAATTGTGAACAGGAAGGATGGCGCATTGTAGACAGCAAAGTGCGTCCAAAAAAAAACAACCCCTAAAGAAACAATCTGATGCGAAACTGTGTGTAATAAATAAAGCAAATGACAACAATTACATGAAACCTCATTTGACAGAAAAGACGAGTTTTTCTATAACTTTTCTCTGGGAGACGAGGCTAATTCAAAATGACCCTGAACCTACTTCAACTTATATGAACCCGTCCAGACCAAACATCTATTTTACAATGCATAGAGCTGAGCCGCAGTGCTGGCTGCTGAGGATAATTAGGGGGGTGCAAATAAACTGAAAAATTAAAACATTAGTATTTCAGGACTGTAAATAGTCAATAGTGATGATGCACTTGGGGTCGACAGTCCAGAGCAATGGAGAGTGTGTAAAAGAGGTAAAGAAGCGAGTACAGACAGGTTGGAATATGTGGAGAAACGTGTCAGGAGTGATGTGTGACAGGAGAATATCAGCTAGAATCAAGGGGAAGGTGTACAAGAGAGCAGCTATGATGTGTGGTTTAGAGACAGTGGTGAGACAGCTATGATGTGTGGTTTAGAGACAGTGGTGAGACAGCTATGATGATGATAGGGGTAGAGACAGTGTGAGACAGCTATGATGTATGGGTTAGAGACAGTGGTGAGACAGCTATGATGTATAGATGATGGGTTAGAGACAGTGGTGAGACAGCTATGATGTATGGTTTAGAGACAGTGGTGAGACAGCTATGATGTATGGTTTAGAGACAGTGGTGAGACAGCTATGATGTATGGTTTAGAGACAGTGGTGAGACAGCTATGATGTATGGTTTAGAGACAGTGGTGAGACAGCTATGATGTATGGTTTAGAGACAGTGGTGAGACAGCTATGATGTATGGTTTAGAGGACATGGTGAGACTATGATGTATGGTGTAGAGACAGTGGTGAGACAGCTATGATGTATGGTTTAGAGACAGTGGTGAGACAGCTATGATGTATGGTTTAGAGACAGTGGTGAGACCAGCTATGATGTATGGTTTAGAGACAGTGGTGAGACAGCTATGATGTATGGTTTAGAGACAGTGTTGATAACAGCTATGATGTATGGTTTAGAGACAGTGGTGAGACAGCTATGATGCATGGGTTAGAGACAGTGGTGAGACCAGCTATGATGTATGGTTTAGAGACAGTGGTGCTGAGGAAGAGACAGGTGGCAGAGCTGGAAGTAGCAGAGCTGAAGATGTTGAGGCTTTTGTTGGGAGTGATGAGATTAGACAGGATTGGGATTGGAGGAATGAGTTCATCAGGGGGACAACTCATGTTAGATGTTTTGGGGAGAAAGTCATGGAAGTCAGATTGAGGTGGTTTGGACATGTACAGAGGAGGGATAGTGAATATATTGGTAGGAGAATGTTAAAAATGAAGCTACCAGGCAGAAGACAAAGAGGAAGACCAAAGAGGAGGTATGTGGATGAGATAAACGAGGACATGGCATTAGTGGGTGTGAGTGAAGAGGATGCAGAGAATAGGGTTAGGTGGAGACAGATGATTCGCTTTTGCGACCCCTAAAAGGAAACAATCGAAAGGAAACGAAAAAGATGATGTAACATTAATGCTAACTAACTGTTTTTCAGGTGTTTAATGTAATAACTGTAGCGTGAATCAGTGAATCTGAGTTTGTGTGTTTATTAAGTCTTTAAGGTAATCATTCAAATAATTCAGCCATTTATATCAATCAGACTCGGAGCTAAAGGCTGTGCTGTAATACTTATGTTGTCCACTAGAGGTGGAAAACATTAAAAGCCATGACTCGCATCGCAAAGGTCCAATCACATGAGAACAAAAATATAAAAACAACATCGATTAAAAAGTAGGAAGGGTTCGGGGTGCAAAGTTCTGTGCCCAGAAGAGAACAAGCCAATCAGTGCTCACCCTCAAATCACATGCTTTTTAAAAATTTACGAATTTACATACACGCTTATTAAGTTGCAAAAACGTATTGTTAACATGGCTAGTAGCTTTCTTCTCACCTCAGCGCCCCCTATTGATCGGCCAGTCCTAACAAGTCTGTAAAAGCACACTTTCCACAAGCAGTCAATTAAATCAGAGGACATAATAAGCTTCTCAAGCAAATCTTTAAGGAGATGTTATTCAGGTCCATTTTGATGTGGTAACAGTCATTCCATGCGAGTGCACACTTGAATTGTCTTGATCTTCTGAACTGTCCTTGTATTTTTCAGAAACCGGAAGCTGAATTTTTTTGTTGTTGCCTGCCATAGGAGACTACAATAGAAACTGTCCAAAACTAGATCAGGAGTTGGCAACCCACGGCTCTGGAGCCGCATTTGGCTCTTTCATTCTACAGCTGCGGGTCTCAGTGACTTTGGAAAAAAACGAATGAAAATAAATAATGAGTATTCGATCTAAATTTATTTTATTTTAGGTCATTCGTTTTAAATTGATCATTTCATTGCACAGTATATTTCATCCCAGCGTTTTTTTTCGGAGTTCAAAATATCTTTTGTTGCATACGGACATAAATGTCAGTAGTTCATTAATTTTAAAAAAGTTGTAGTATATACGTAAAAAATAATATTTATGCAGTGTTATATTTATTTTAGATGTAATAAGAGATTTGTGGCTCCCGATATTCTATTTTCTTTGGGAAACTGGCCCAAATGGCTCTTTAATTGTAAAGGTTGCCAACCCCTGGACTAGAAGATAACTCCACTGCTCTTCTTCATCTCAGTGGTCGTTCACACAAACAAAATAAATCATTGGTTGATTTCAGACTTAATTGTTAAGACTCCAGGCATCTTGTTCAGTAGGTATAGAGCTCATTATCCAGCCAGCTGTGTTCTCTTTGGTACCTGGTGCTGGAATGGTTCTGGTAGGATTCATAGATTTCGTTGGTGACGAAGCCGCTTTCTGTGCTGGCCAGCGTGACGAAGCCGCTTTCGGTGTCATGACCTCCCAGATTGTCGTACTCGTCGGTTGGTGTGTCTGGGGAGGAGCCCAGAAACGAGGTGTTCTTGATATGAGGCCGGGTGTCACTTAGGTCGATCTCGTGCTGCCTTCGGATCACGTTGTACACATCTGGACTCGGGCTGCTGCTGCGCTCTCCTGGTGCCCAGGTTCCATGCTTCTCTACAGGGGTTTCTGTTTGCTTTCTTCTCCTTAAGAGAGGGAATAAATGTAAGAACACATCAACTCCGTCCGAAATCACATACTTACTATATATAGCAGGCGAAACCTTGTATATAAAGTGTGCAAAAAGTTCCCAGATTATCTGTTACTTCTGGACAAATTCATAAAAGGAAATGGTGGAAAGTGGTGATGTGTCACTTTTCAATGTGCTTTAAATACTCAAAAAAACCCTATATATTTCTTGTAAATACATTGCGAGTTAAATATGATCCAACTTTGAATTCACGCTACTGTGGCGTCATATGTCATGTGACATTAACAACATAGCAGATGTACTACGTTCCAATGTCATTCATACCACCAGTAACCACACTAAACCAATGAACACTTATATGTGCACTATAGTATAACAGTATGTCACAAAACATTTTTAGTATATAGGGTTAATTATTTCTATGTAAAGATGAATATTAACACTATATGGCTCAAAGTATATGGACGTCTGACCATAACACCCATATGTGCCAAATGGCATAAACAATCTTATCGCATCAACTTCCACTTTCCAGGAAATCCTTTCCACAAAATGTTGAAACATGGCTGTTGGGATTTGTGATCATTCAGCCTGTTTATTTGTGAGGTCTGTGTCAAGTTAAAAGGTCTAGGGTGCAGTCCGTGGTCCAAATCATCCCAAAGTTTTTCAACTTAAGTCACACTAGACAATTGTGTGCTCTGGAAAACCGAACTCCATTAATTAAAAATATAAAACCAATAAAAACCATCAATCGATTCAATTATGATCAACAAAATTCTCAACAATCAGTTATCCATGATCGATTAGTCATGCCTAACCCTAATCCCTGCTATAATCCAAGTAGCTATACGCATGCAGACATAAAAACCTAGCATTGTGTGAATGAACGTACCTTTTAGCAAACAGCTTAAAGCAGAAAACTCCGTTTGCTATGATCAGAAGCAGCAGTAGAGGAATCGTCGGGAGGATAATGTAAACAATGTTCATCATGTTATCTAAAAAAATTACAAATTAAGCAAGATATTTCGTTATCACAATCGTTAGCACAATTACTAATTCTAGCTATAAACCTTATAAGTCTCATTAAACCTGTAAAGGTTTTGTTAGCTGTGTTTATTTATTTGTGTGTGTCACAGTTAATAAAAAAAAAAGAAATTGCTTATCAAATAACATTATTAGAAATTAGGCACAGATTCTGGTTTGTTGGAATGCTATTCATGTTTACAGTGTTTTTTCTTTTGATGTTGGAAAGCATAGAAGTTTATACAAGGTGAAATAATTTGCAAGTAATGTTGAAGTTACGTGAAACTGTACTTTAATGAGAAAGTATTAAAGCTGTAAGATATTGCGTTACTATAGTAACTATACGGCACAAGAACAAGTGCATGAATATAAACTTGTGATTTTCAGTGGCAGTTAATGCTAATTTTTTTTTGAGGGGAATCAGGTTTGAAAATCAACCTGTTAGTAATGCTGGACTGTAAATATTTGATATTGATGATGTAACATTACTTCTAGCTAAACTATTAAAAATGGTTACGTTAAAGATAATCATTTAAATAATTTAGCCATTTTTATCAGAGATAAAGGCTGTAATACTAATGTTGTTCACTAGAGGGAGCCAATAGGAAAACAATAAAGTGTGGGTAAGTATGGTTTCAGTTTGTTAATAATTTGCAATATATTTTAACTTGTCAACATAATAAGGAGTTTTTTTTCTGGTGGTGACACCTGAGCGCCCTCTATTGACCGACCGCTGCTGTTGATTTGCCTTGTAGCCAGAACTTTATTCAGAGCTACACCCACTTACCAACTGGGATTGAAAACACAAAACTGGTATGAACTTGTTTTTAACTATAGATGTAGCAGCATTGATTTCAAATCCCTGCAATTGACCAAGTACAGATCGACCGGAATTGATGATTTAGAACCAATATTGATTACTTGCATGTTTGTGTGACAGATAATTCATACCGATATTTTATTTAAAAAACTCCAGTATTACACTAAACAAGCATTTGTATTTGTAATAAGGTCAGTAGTCATTTTACTCCTTGTCTTAAAACAAATCAAACTTTTGCTTCCACATTGTTATAAATAGATTAAAAGTATTGATAATATAATAATAATAATAATAATAAAGCCATAAATGTTTTTTATATAAAGCAATTGAGGTTGTAGTGTGGTGCATGTATTTACTACTACCGTGAATAAAGTACATCAACTAATGCAAATAAACTTATTTTGCCAGTAAGTGGTGCTGTTGACTTGTCTCTCCTTAACATGGGATCTCCTTACCATAATTTTTTATATATATTTAATTGGCATATATATATATATCGGTGGATTACAAAACCGATATCGGATAATAAAAAAACATTGAAAATGATTATCGGTTGATCTCTACATCCAAGTTATATTCGTTACTGGCTGTGGGTTTCTACCTGTTTGTTGAGAAACAACAACGCTCATGCTGTCATCGTGAACTGTCCCTGCAGGCTTCCGGGTTCCATCTGTTGTTGTTGTGATCGCCGGTGTTGAGGTAAAGATATCTGACAAAAAGGAGGAAGTAATCGATTAATGCATTAGATATAAAAAAAAGCTGCAGAAAGATACACAAATGACACATTGATACTTATTCCGGTTGCCCATTCCTGCAGTTTTAAGCGTGGAATCCACCTAGCTAGGGCATTAAATTACCTTAAAAACCATCCAATGTGCTAGATGGATTATTATTATGGATTTTGATTTTTTGGGGAATGTCAATTTGTTATCTGTGTGTTCTGTTTGGACCAATAGTGGAACATATGAAGTCCTTATTCAGTATGTCAGAATTTCTTAAGCAAGCGTGTGTGTGTGTGTGTGTGTGTGTTTGTGTGTGTGTGTTCCCTCTTCACCCACTCAGTCTGCGGAATGCGCTTTTGTGGGGGCAGCATAACGTCATAATGGCAAATTCAGTGAATCAATGTAATGCAGCTGGGAACCGTGTCAGAGTTATAAATTGCTGGAACATATTTAGATTTCATGGATCTGAACTTCCTAGAGTCATAAAATTCTACTTTCGATATTCCTCCAACATGATCTGATTTATGCCGCATGCTAACTTCCTAAATCGGAATAATTTAAAGGTTAATTGATTTTCTATAACAGACGCTTAGACATAAATACAGGGTTAAATACATGTTACTGTGTCATAGATTGGTGGATGTTTGACACAATCTGAAGATAATACATTTTTTTTAAATAAGAAGAAGTTGATAGAATTTCAAAATCTGTCATAAATACAGTTATTTAACATTTCCAGAAGGCGTCTTTAGTGTCGGTAGTTTTAATTGTCAATACGATTGTTTATAATAGCTATAATACATGTAAAAACAGGAAGTAATTATTTTCCAGATGGGCTACATCAATTAATATAAATACAATTTGGTTTAATCATAAATAACAGGCTACATTTCTTTTTCAAATAAATATTAATATTTCCTGAACCCTAATTTAGTGGAAGTACAAAAAAATAGTGAAAAACCCCACAGAAAGCTAGCCTAAGCTAAGCCAAAGCCGCTACTAGCTTGCGTTAAATGCTAGCGATCCTAAGATACAGAAGAGTCTTCACCTTTGGTATACTTGCAGATGAAATTGTTCTTGGTCTCACAGTTGTCGTCGTTCCATTGAAACATGTACTTGTTTCCCTCATCTGAAGAAGCTGACGGTTGGTGGTACATCACCACACACACCTCGTAACCGCATGAGGGCTCATCTGTATGCCAGTTCCTAGACATAGGCAGTAAATACACACCTAGAATAAAAATCTCCTCAGCTGAAACTATTATATTATAGAAAACTTTGGTGAAAGTGGTGGTTTAGGGAAGTGGTGGCTCAGATAGTTAAACGTTTCGGGTTGTTGAAGGAAAGATCTTTTAAAACTAGGAGTGTTCAAGCTCAGTCTGGAGGGTCTGGTGTTTCCTGCAGAGTTTAGCTCTAACTTTCCTCAACACACCTACCTGTAGGTTTCAAGTGTACCTAGCAAGATCTTAGATCTTAGTTGGTTCGGGTGTGTTTGATTAGGGTTGGAGCTAAACTCTGCAGGACACCCCGACCCTCCAGGACACCCCTGTTCTAAGGGAATCTCTTTAAATGCGGGTGTAATATTATAGACACTTTTTATAGGTTAGTACTTTTTAATATTTGGTCAAGATCTTATTAGACTCTTATTAGACCAATAATAAAAACACCACCATAATCAGACAACCTAAAACTGTCTTTATAATTTTTTTTTTTATTATTTCTGGCATTTGGCAGACGCCCTTTTCCACCTGATAAACATTGATCTTATTTTTCTTAATTGAGCAGTTGCGGATTAAGGGCCTTGCTCAACTTGGTGATGCTGGGTGTTGAACCCACAATCCTTCGATCTGCAGTCCAACACCTTACAATGCGAGCTACCACTTTCCCATGGAATTTCCTGTTTATTGAATTTTCACTAGCATTATAAAGCTGATTTTTTAAAAAAAATATACACGTCTTGATTAAGTGTGCATGCAATCGTTTAGTTGTAAAACCCCTCCTCTGTTATAAACTCTCAAAATAAATAAGTCAACCCTAAATTAAATGCTACTACACAATGCTAAAGAGAATCAGATTTGTACAGAATACAACAAAGACATTTTTCTTGTGGCAGACCTGAACTTTGATCGGCTTCCGTCAAGCCAGTGGTATTGAGCCTGGCAGGTGGTGCTGCTCTCCTCATAGTTCGGTTCTCTGCGTAAACCGATCCAAAAGTCTCCGTCTGAAGCTTTCAGCTCCTGAATGAATCCCTCGATGAGACTCTGTTCAGCCGGTGACTCGATGCTGAGTAAGTCTCCTCCGTCACTCCTGCATGCCCGCTGCGCCTCCTCGAAGTTCAGCTTGCGCCAGCTGTCCTCGTAGTAGCCGATTTTGTAGCAGGGCTTGTTGGTGCCCCGCTTGCATATGTGTTGACCTGTTAGGGGGAAAGAGTGACACAAGTTTAGAGGCATAAAGGGATTGGAGCATGATGCCTAAATGCTAGAATTTAAATATAATGTAATTTATAGTCGGAAGATCGTGGGTTTAATTCCCAGCAATACCAAGCTGCCACTACAAGACCCTTAACCCTCACCTGCTCACTTGGATAAAAATGAGTTTGCTCTGGATAAGGATGTCCGCCAAATAGAATAGAATACAACTTCTCTTGATATCTTTTTAAATCAAAGACTAAAATTTGGGTCCCTGGAGAGTTCAAACATCACATGATAAGCATTTTTTCCCCCTTATTTCCACAGGGGCCTCTTAGGTAATTCTGATCCAGCTACCTAATTAGCCAGCATCCTGCAACGTTTTGACAGTAAAAACCCACATACCAGCACACTAAACTGCACCGAAACCTGTCATTTCTATGTCCAATTTACTTCACTAGTCCAGGTTGCAATGCAGCTCCAGACATCTTGTAAAACATCTATAGCCCGTAGAACACCACCTGCTGGGTTCACAGGCAGGAACTAATCTGGAAATGCTTTACCCATGATCAAACGACGCCTAGAAGGGAACAAGTGGATGCGAATATTATAAAAAGTGAGCATGAAAGGTAATGGTTACTATGAACTTGTTGGGGGGAAAAATGCATAGAAAAGGTCCAAAACTTTTTTTCAAATCTGGGTTTTGGTACAATGCTCCTATTCTACTCCTATTATAAGTGGTGGCTCAGTGGTTAAGGTGTTGGATTGATGATCAAAAGATCGTGGGTTCGATTCCCAGCACCACCAAGTTGCCACTTCTGGGCCCCTGATTAAGTCCCTTAATCTTTATTTGCTAAGCTGTATAAAAGAGATAAATGTAAGTCGGTCTGGATAAGGGCGTCCGCCAAATGCTGTATTTCTATTTCTAGGATTGTGGGTTTAATTCTCATGATCTTAGACTAAACTGCGACTACTGGGCCCCTGAGCAAGACCCCTTAACCTTTAACTGCAGTGAGTTGGGGAAAAAGTGTAAGTCGCTATGAATAAGGGCATCTTTCAAACACCAGAAATGTAACAATCTGCATATACTGACCATCATTTAACTCCTTTACTTTACATTTATAATTTAATTTAGCGCATAAAAACTGTCATTTTGTTCTTTAAATTTCTCACCACTTTCAACGTGTATTTTTTTTAGGTGAGGATCTAAATCTAAGCCTGGATTTCTGTAAGGATGCTGCGCGCTGATTTCTTGCCTCTTATTATAATTTATTCAGCCAGTAAATATAAAATTGGGAAATCGACGAGTTGATTAAATCATCACGTGATGACTTGAAGAAATGATCTTCACCAAAATAATAAAACCAGATTCTTTCAGTTTAAATGTTTAGAAACCAAAAACTTAGTTTTTTATATGAAATTAAAAAACATCAAATCAGGAAATAGACAAAATATTGGGTTAAGAAAAACCCCATGCACTCACCACCAAGCTCTCTGAATGCTGAAGTCGACACACTGAGCATCATCGCCGAAAAAGCCCAAACTCTCCTCACATCCATCTCACTGCTTCCTCTCAGTCTTCAGTTAAAGACCAAGCATTAAAACCACTCTGAGTAATAAACAGTCCAAAGAATGAGCAAGGTTCTGCATGAGTGTGTGTGAGTGTGTGTGTGTATCTCTCAGTGTATTCGTCGTCTGTAGTCCCCCTGCAGCGCACGCACAAAAGACAGGGAGGAGTTTGGGAGGGATTTCAGTCAGAGTGCGTTAATTAGAGGCGGGTTAATTAAATTAGCTTGCAGTTGGTAGGCGGAGTCTCTGTTAGCTTTGTTAGCTAGTCGAGCATGCACAATTTTGTGTCAATTAAAATGTTAAGTTGTTTAATACGCAATGATCTATAAAAATTGTGTTATAAGTAAGTATAGAAAGTACTTGGGTTAAAAAAAGAGATTTTTTGTTTAAGCATTTTTATATTTGAATCCCAATTTATGGTTAGTAAAATGACGCTTTTAGCGTCGAAAATGCTACAAATGTAAGGAAACGTGTTAGCAGCAGCTAACATTAAAATAGTTTATGTCAGGTCAAATTTGCTAAAATATAATCTATTTATAATATATTTATATACAACAATTATTATATATATATATATATATATATATATATATATATATATATATATATATATATATATATATATTATATATATATATTATAATTTTCAATATATAATTTTATTTGTTAAAAAAATGATTTAAAAAACACTAACTTAGCTTATTTCCCACTCAAATACTGTGACTTTTTGACAGCAAACTAACGCTGTCTATTAAGCAAAAACCTCATGTTAATAAAGTGCTTAAATTAAATATTAAATATTAAAAAAAATATTTAATCAAATTAAAAAAAAAAATAATGTAAATTACTGATGTACTAAAACTTTTCTTGCTGAATTATTTGACTTAAAAAATAAGCGTTTGAAAAAATGAATAAAAAAAAAAGATCCATTAATGTATGAAACACAAACGTACGTTAAAATAAGCTAATTTACTCAACATTTTTATATTTTAATCCCAATTTATGGTTAGTAAAAATCATGTAACTTTTAGGCTAGTCGAGCATCTAAAATGCTAATGGTAATTTTTTTTTGAGTCTGTACATATAAATCTCATTAAAAAAAAATGATCTATTTAGTATACATACAATTTTATATATATAATTTTCCATAGACATTTAAGAAATTATTTTAAAAAAAACTATTTCAGCAATATTTTTCCACATTACCTTTTTGAACTAACTAAACACTGTGTATTAAGCGAAACCTCGTGTTAAGAAAAATGCCTAAATTAAATGTAGGTTAATCCGGAAATATAAACATATATATTTTAAAAGGTTCAATCAAATTTTACACAAAATCAAACCAAACTTGAGGTCATTTTTTTTTGAGTTAGCAGCAGCTAACATTAGTATTGTTTATGTAGCAACTCAAATTTGTTAGGTTAATGTTAACTGTACATATGAATATTTCGAAATAATATATATTTAAAAAATATTATATGTAATAAATAATATTTAAAAAAAATTCTGCTTACTTTTTTCAGCATTATTTCCCACTCAAATAACAAATAACAATTAACTTTTTGACAGCAAACTAACACGTTCATTTATCAACACTGTCTGTCTGTTTCTGATAAAGTTAAATCAAATGCTTAAGTCAAATGTCCTAAATACAGCCATATATATTAAATATATTAAATAAATGTTTAATCAAATAAATACATCAATGTGAAGTATTGAAGTACTTCAACAGTTTTTGCTCTAGCAAATATTTATTATTTATACTACCGAATTTGGTGCTTTTGAACCAAGTGGAAATTAACCTTGAATTTTTCCTTGCTATTGTAGGTCATTATCTCCAAATCAAGATGATGCACTAACTATTTTTAACCAGTTTGATCAAGTCAAAAACGTCCCTGTACTGATAAAAAAAAAAAAACTTTACAATGAACTTTTTTTTTTATTATATTTTTCAGATATGATTCAGATATGATTTCAAACATTATTTTATTGTACATGCTGCCACATTTTTAACAGAATGTTCTACATTGTTTGGGGCTTAAAACAAAAAAAACTTTTGGATGTAATCACATGTTCACATTTGGTTAAAAACATATTTGATTTTAATTTATTTTTCTACTTAGTTTGTAATCAATAATAAAAACTGCATGTGTATATATATATATATATATGCAGGGACAGAGTGACTTTAAAGCACTGTTTATACTCTTATACATACTCCAAACAAGTATTAGGATTATAGAATCATGAGAAATTATAAAATTATCTTTGAAAGGTTTTTGGTGCACTTTATACAAGTTCTCGTACTTCCTTTATGTCTTGATCCAGAACCTCAGAAGTGATACTGCAAGGCAACCTGCTAAAAACACAGCAAACACACAAGAGATTATTATTATTACTATTATTGTACAACATGTAGATACACATTTCCAGACATAACAGTACACCAAGCTGTACTTTTCCATGTCACTAGAGTACTGTAATGCTTTCTTGTTTTATTTTGCATCTATTTACTGGAAAGCGTTGATTCGATTTTGAAGTAATGTTTTAAAGCTAATAGCTACATGAGATCCACTTGTGTATCTTAAGTTTTTTCAGATAAAAAAAAGACCCATTATATTTACAGATCCAGGAACTCATTAAAAACTCTTTTTAAAAAATAGAAATAGTGAAATACCTTAAAGCAGGAAGCAATGGGGGGGTAAAAACCAAGTGCATAGGAAGCCATGTTGTTCACTTTTTTTGCCTGATTTACAGTAACACTGTTGATTCATGAATTAATTGCCTAATTTAAGGATTAATTAGTGATCACCCAACGTGTCGGGTTGCAGCTAATAAAAAACTCCCATAATTTGTTCCTTAAAGATTTTCACAAAAACCTTAATTTTTAATACTAAAAGTGAGAACTGTGGTACTTTTTTTACCCTCTTTTTGTTTCTAACTTTTTTTGTTACTACCCTTGAACCAGCAAGATATTTAAAGGTTAATTTGTCATACCTCTCACACACACACACACATACATACACATTCAATTTTCCTGTTCCACTAATGTTTGTCTATTACATCTTTAAGGAATTAAATTGAAGTATCATTTGCTTGCGCTTTTTTTTTTTTTTTTAATTTGAAGTAATTTATTGGGGCTGCATCAGCGAAACTGCTTCCCTTCCCACAACAGTAAATCCACTAGTCAGTGTAGTATTCCTGCCTCTACATCCATACGATCAATGCAGGGCTCTATCATGCACCATGCTGCTAACAGTAAGCAGTTCAAAGTGAGATATTTCACTGTAATAATTCAGTGTTGGACAGCATCTGCGTTCTCCTGTACCTTTCGGTCCCCTCTGGTCTGCTTGGCTTGTGTACACGGGAAATCATTTCTTTCTGTAGAAAATATACAATATACAATTTTTAATCATGATGCTAACAGTTAATGAGGACTGAGATATTTGCCGATTACAGAAATAACATTAACAAACATTTCACTGTCGTTCAGTTAGAAAAAAATCAATACAAATACAAGTAACACCGGTGGGACTCGACCGGTCCCGCCATCCTTTAGGACACAAAAATCAGGATTTTCTCTGTTCTGGCACTAACTGGGGCAGTTCAAGACCCTGACTCTCATTTCTGCTCCCCCAAGACTATCAAATATCAAACTACCAAAATGTATTAAAGTATAATTTGTTTTCCATTTAATCATTTGTTAGAAGTGCAACAGCTTGTGCTGCATGTCAACCAGTGGCTGGAAACAATATTAGGAAAATTACTTTTGTAAACATAAATCTGTTCGGTGTCTACAGAAATTGATCATCTCAAATTAGCTATCTGTATACGGAGCCCAGCACAGAATAATGTAGCAAACTAGCCACCTATTAAGTCTTTTTAGGCGGTGTCTATGAGTTACTAAAACGAAGTTATAAGTTCCCTATACTGTAGTCAATAATCCTCATCCAAGCTAAGCTAATTTAGCTATAAGCACCGATTTTGCTTTGTGATCGTTTGCATTTGTATTTGTACTATTGACATTCTGTTCTACACAGACACAACACTTTTGTTATAAGTAACAGTAGCAAGGGCTAAAGTAGCTTTCCCTATAAAGATGAAATCCTACAACTGCCCCTGGGCACCCAGATGACAGCCGAGTCACTGACTGACTTCAGGAGACTATTAGCTCTTTCTCAAATACTTACACTTTACATTGTTTGGCTTGTTACACTTTTTGTTTTTTGATCCAGCGTACCGGTATTGATCGTTTCAGTAATGAGACTAAAAGCTCTGTCTTTTGGACAATTTATATCAATGTTTTTTGACCAAATGATTTACTTTATGGGCAGCACGGTGGCTTAGTAATTAGCACTGTTGCCTCACAGCAAGAAGGTCCCGGGTTTAGTTCCCTGGCAGGGGTCTTTCTGTGTGGAGTTCGCATGTTCTCCCTGTGCTTGTGTGGGTTTACTCCGGGTTCTCCGGTTTCCTCCCACAGTCCAAAAACATGTATGTTAGATTGATTGGTGATTCTAAATTGCCCATAGGAGTGAGTGCGTGTGTGCGGCCCTGTGATGGACTGGCGACCTGTCCAGGGTGTACCCCTCTTGCCTTTTGTCCCTTTCAGAGACGGCTAGGATAGACTCCAGCAGATCCTCTTGACCCCAACTTAGGGAATAAGCGGGTATAGAAGAAGATGAAACACATTTACTTTATATCATCAAAATCATATCTTCAAATGGAGTTAAAAAAAGATATCTTGCCCCAGGATTGACCTAATACACTTTTTTTAAGCGATGCCATCTGGTTATGCTCAAACATGATTAGTAAAATGGCTTAGAATAACCACATAATCATCATCTGTTTCCCCAGGAGACTTGCAAGTCCATAATGAGTTGCTTTCCCAATAAAACCTCCCCTCCTGTTCCTCTGCAGGGGTTTGGACAGTGGCTAAAATGCTGAGGCTTTAGAGAAAAAGTGCTGATAAAAGAGACATCACTCTAATGGATGGGAGAGAAATAAAACACTTGGCTGTCTCCGAGACTTCTCTCCCGCCCAAATCTGCAAAGAGGCAGTCTTGATGAATTGCCTATTGGACGGTTTGCATGTGCTTATTGGCCGTTGAACAGAAACAAAGTAGCAGATTTGGGGTTTTTTTATAAGGAAGAATGACATTTTTGTGCCTACCTTAATCCGATCTTCTCTGTGCTTCCTTAAGAGGGCCATGATCTCATCACGCTTTTTTGCCTTTGAGATAAAACCACATTGGGTCGTGTGAAAATGAAGCTGATGTTTAGATTTTTAGCTAACTAGTTAGCTAACTACCATCATCTTAGCCAGTTGTAATCTAGTTGCTGAGGACGTGGCTGCCAGCTGGCGCAAGGAACTGCAACTACTAAACAAGTCTCATAACTCTGATTTTAACCTCCCGGTTTTTGTGGCTACACGGCCGGCTGGTAATTAACGTCATTGGATTGATTTCATTCTCAATATCGTCTCAGCAGCCGTTTATCAAGTTGACATCGTTTAAGAGCGGGCTAATCAGTTACATTAATGTTATCCAATATGATTTTATTATTAGTTATAAACAAAACTTTTTGATTTAGTATTGAGCACGTAATGGAAAATGTCTTTTTTTTTTCAAGGAAAAACCCCCCAAAACTTAAATAAGAAAATAACTAAAAAGGAATTGTGTAAAAATGATCTGGTCCCTGGTGGCCTTTTTCTGGTGGAATCCCATAGCTTTCAGGTCGATTGCTCTCAGTGGACCTGTAGAGAATTAAGAGGGATGTGGAGCTGAACAGATTGCTGGAACAAAAAAACAGTGTGTGAGTAACATACCCATGAGTCACTGGGGGACGCTAGGACGTTCATAGGATTCTGTAATTAGTTTGGCTGCGTATATTGACGTTGCAGGTTAAACCACAGAACTTGATTAGAGAACAGCCATCACCATTATGATAATGCAATTGGGTTTAATCCGGTGTCAGTGCTTAAGGCGGATGAGGAATCAACCGGGTCGGAAAAGAAAAGTATTTCTTTAGGATAATTTGGATGCAAAGCCCAGGTCAGGGTTCCTACTCTGTTTCAAAGTTCATTTTCCAGGAAATCAGAAAAAAAAAAAAACATAGATCATAGATTCATGGCCTAAAGTAATATATTCCTCTCTCCAGAAGTTATAAAAAAAAAGTACACATTCTAGCTATGACTTAACAATAAAATCAGAAATGCACCAAACACACACACACACACACACACACACACCAAGCTTCGGATTATAAACTTCTCACTTTTTTAGAACAAACACATGACAATTTCCGAGGCTGTTTTTTTCCCCAATTGTAGTTCTCTATAAAATAAAATGTATTAAAGTATAATAAAATAAAATAAACCAAGGCACTCTGGGAAAAAAAGTCTACAAAAGTTTTCTAAACTTTAACTTTATTTAATAGCTTTACTGAACTAACTGCAGCTGCTTCAGACTCACTATTATTCCAGATTTTGTTCTAGAGTTGTAATCACTTTTCTCTATAAAACTATTTTAGAGCTGTAATCACTTTTCGCTATAAAACTGTTTCCATAAGCATTTGACTTTGATAACAAGGTGTAGTCATGCTTCCCTTCTGCCTGGACTGCCATTTCAACAGAAAACAGTAACCAAGAAACATTACCAAATCTTTTGACCTCATTTTCAAGATACAATCGTTTGAAATAGCTTGATTGCGTAAACTAGCAAGACCAAACACGCACAACTAATGTTATAACTGATCTGCGAATGACTGTAAATGTGTGGTGAACTGACACAGACTGGGCCGTACAGCTCATGGAGTCGGCTATGATTTATTAAACCAATATTAAAAGGTTAGTTACTGTATGTGCTCGTTACCAGACATGTGGCTAAAAACATTCAAGCAATAGAACACAACACAAGTCGCTGCATCACTGCATCATGCTTTCTGTTCGGAACCTTAACTGTTCTTCGATGACCAAAAACATTACAATTGTGATAATTTTCCAGGACAACAAACTTTTTCCAGGACAATTAATGTTTTTTCTTTGTATTCCATGACTGGAAAATTGGTCTTAAATTTTCTAGATTTTCCAGGACACGCAGGAACAAAAAAGTGCTTATTCAGCAGTTATAAGTAGGAGTCTCTACCATCAGTGATTTGTTCTCTGTGGCATGGTGGGCTTTGCGGTTTATCTGTATCCAATCTGTGGAGCAATTCCTTGTAAATTCCATAGCAACTCTAAATAAATAAAATGTTGTCGATGTTGGACCTGTAGTATTTTAAATGCCTCAGATGAGCAATCAGTTGTGCTGGAAGGTTCTGAACTATAATAAATGTCAGGGATAACGAAAATAACAATCTTTATTTCACTCATCGAATTTCAAATTCGGAATCTAGTTAAAAGTAAAAGTAAGAGCTGTTTAAAACCAGCCTGAATGATGTGCAACTCTTTACTCAAGTCGAATCTTCTGCAAAAAAACCCAAAAAAAACTGAATCGATGTTCCCTGAATCCTCATCGCTGCTTTTAGATGAATTGATTTGTGACCGGCCTGCAAACTGCGAGCTGCAGGTCCGCTAATCCGATTAGCAGCCAGTGCTTAGTGAGCTGCGGCAAGCTCTGCAGGCTCCGCAGATGCATCCATCATGTCAGAAATACAATGAGCCGGTTAAAGGTGGCAGCTTCTGGGATCCCATTACCTCAATTGACTCCCAGCTCTGCAGTAAGGGGAAACTCTGACGCTTACTCAGAAGAACTCCAGGCTACTTATCACATTAGAAAAATAGCCAATTACTTACAAGAGTTTTATGAGAATGTAATATGAAGCATACAACACATCAGGGACCATAAACCACAGAAACTAGGAATTCCACTATGTGTTTAAACACACTCCCATCTGGACTCTTCATTTTGTAGCCTGCAGGTTTATTGATTTTTACAGACGGTCCCTGGTGCACATGATATTAAAGTGGTAGAAGAAGCCAACTGCTGATGTTGCTAATTCGCAGCTTGTGCCAGTCCCGTCACCCGATCTCATATTCCTGTTAAGGATTCGTAACACTGACTATTTAATTACGGACGACACGATTAGGGCCCCATCTAGCATGCGTGTGGTATGTGATTGCGGCATTGACCCGATTTATGTCTTAAGTGCTCGGTTATGTAAGGAGGAGCTTCATTTTCTTAATGCAGTATGCTGAGCATTTTTATGCTTAAAGACAGCAGATAATAGCTGCCAGATCCTCACGCTGCAAAAACCAGTCTGATCTTTAATACCTTGCGCAGTACAGCTCTGGATCTGCTTACTGCAGACTGGCTCCAGAACGGTAAGCGAAAAACAATGGAATTGCTTTTAGATATATATACATATATAATATTCAGTGGCACCTGGTCAAGGGGGGGGGGCTGTCATGCAGAAAGAAGAAAGCTAACAATAGGTTAAATATATATATTAGGTTAAGTATATACACTGCTCAAAAAAATAAAGGGGACACTTAAACAACACAATGTAACTCCAAGTCAATCACACTTCTGTGAAATCAAACTGCCCACTTAGGAAGCAACACTGATTGACAATCAATTTCACATGCTGTTGTGCAAATGGAATAGACAACAGGTGGAAATTGGAAATTATAGGCAATTAGCCAGACACCCCCAATAAAGGAGTGGTTCTGCAGGTGGTGACCACAGACCACTTCTCAGTTCCTATGCTTTCTGGCTGATGTTTTGGTCACTTTTGAATGCTGGCGGTGCTTTCACTCTAGTGGTAGCATGAGACAAAGTCTACAACCCACACAAGTGGCTCAGGTAGTGCAGCTCATCCAGGATGGCACATCAATGCGAGCTGTGGCAAGAAGGTTTGCTGTGTCTGTCAGCGTAGTGTCCAGAGCATAGAGGCGCTACCAGGAGACAGGCCAGTACATCAGGAGACATGGAGGAGGCCGTAGGAGCGCAACAACCCAGCAGCAGGACTGCTACCTCCGCCTTTGTGCAAGGAGGAACAGGAGGAGCACTGCCAGAACCCTGTAAATGACCTCCAGCAGGCCACAAATGTGCATGTGTCTGCTCAAACGGTCAGAAACAGACTCCATGAGGGTGGTATGAGGGCCCGACGTCCACAGGTGGGGGTTGTGCTTACAGCCCAACACCGTGCAGGACGTTTGGCATTTGCCAGAGAACACCAAGATTGGCAAATTCGCCACTGGCGCCCTGTGCTCTTCACAGATGAAAGCAGGTTCACACTGAGCACATGTGACAGACGTGACAGAGTCTGGAGACGCCGTGGAGAACGTTCTGCTGCCTGCAACATCCTCCAGCATGACCGGTTTGGCAGTGGATCAGTAATGGTGTGGGGTGGCATTTCTTTGAAGGGGCGCACCACAGCCCTCCATGTGCTCGCCAGAGGTAGCCTGACTGCCATTAGGTACCGAGATGAGATCCTCAGACCCCTTGTGAGACCATATGCCGGTGCGGTTGCTCCTGGGGTTCCTACTAATGCAAGACAATGCTAGACCTCATGTGGCTGGAGTGTGTAAGCAGTTCCTCCTGCAAGACGAAGGCATTGATGCTATGGACTGGCCCGTCCATTCCCCAAACCTGAATCCAATTGAGCACATCTGGGACATCATGTCTCGCTCCATCCACCAATGCCACATTGCACCACAGACTGTCCAGGAGTTGGCGGATGCTTTAGTCCAGGTCTGGGAGGAGATCCCTCAGGAGACCATCCGCCACCTCATCAGGAGCATGCCCAGGCATTGTAGGGAGGTCATACAGGCACGTGGAGGCCACACACACTACTGAGCCTCATTTTGACTTGTTTTAAGGACATTACATCAAAGTTGGATCAGCCTGTAGTGTGTTATCCAGACCTCCATGACTATTGCAATGTAAGTCAGGCCTTTGTTGTTTTCCCTTCCACCCTCTAGAGGATAAAGTTAGTATTACAATTTTTATGTTCTAAATTATATACTGTAACCGTTACAGGTATTGATTTCCCACTAGTCCACCAGAGGGCACCCCAGAACTTCTGTGTGTTTTGTCTGTTTGTCTTTCTTCCCGGTTTTGTCATTGGTTAATTGTTTTGCGTTGAACGTCGTCATTCTCAGCCCGTCACTTCGATGCTAATGCTAACGCTAGTTCCTTTTGTTATTTCTTTTCCTGTTAATAAAGTTTTGTAGCATCTTATCTCCTTGTGTCCCCTGCGTCCATCTCCACTCCTACCCCAACCATGACATAACCATATCCTACTGTATATAATATCTATCTATCTATCTATCTATCTATCTATCTATCTATCTAGAATAAAAATAGCTGATTAATCAATAAATAGTTCTTTTAAAAAGCTGATTAATTAATTAACCATTGTAATCCTGGCAATTAATCGGCTGCCGGAATAATCGAAAGTGCAGTTTTCTTACCATTTCCAGATATCTCTGCTTCTCATCCTGCATCTGCAGCTGGTAAGCCTTCTGTAATATCTCATCGTTTTCTGATGAAAGAGCATATTTTCCATTGAGGGAAATTCAGAAAGAAATGATTAAAATGAATAATAAAGACTATACGTACTTGACCATGGCTGCTTGTGGACATTTTCACTGGCTAAAAAAAAAGGATTAAAATATTATATATCTTTTATAATCCTGTTTTAAAAGCATAAGTCTACCTTAAGTTACCATAAGTTTATCTGTATGTTAAAGAAATTACTGGAAATTCATTAGCACTTTAATAACAATCATTTACACTGATGATTGTATGACATTTTAAAATGTGTTGATCTGCCGGCAGTTGGAGGTCACGTTATGTTATGTAAATCTATAACAGTAATTTTTCATGGCAACATAAATAGCTGCAGTTTTATGTCTTATACTTAAATATATACAGACTGCCCCATAAGCTTCCATACATAGAAAAAAATGAAACCCCCCCCCAATAAATAACATTTACTTTATATAATATGCTCTGGGGTAAGATCTGGGGATCTGGGAAAATGATTATCATAAAAATGTTTTATTTTTCCTATGTATGAAAACTTATAGGACACCCTGTACAGTATATATAAGTGAAAAAGCCCTATTATATTTTATAAAAAGAATCGCCCTGTAAAAATTATATATGGCAAATACCTTAAATACGATAATTTAAAAAAAACAACAACAGTATAAATAAAAGCATAAAAGATTATAAACATACACAGCATCACCACACCCTGACCGAGATATATTACCGTAATGATTATAATATTCAGATACAGATTCCACAGACATGTTTAATAGAAATTTGACAAAACATCCTACACATTGTAAAGTTTAATTGCTGTCAAAAAGAAAGTTCCCAATATTCTAATCTTTACGGTAATTAATGGTGGAAATCTAGGAGATCAATATTTTTACACCTGTATGTCGAATATGTTAAAATAAATACACATTTATACGCTATAAATTGACGAAAAACAGGGTTGAAATAATCATTTATAGAGATAGAGACAAAATAACCTGTTAATAATGTATTATATTTGCATTAAAAATGCGGTGCGGTGAGAAATTGTTGCGATTTAAATAATAAAAGAATGAAAACAATTATTTTCTTTCTCTCTCTCTCTCTCGAGCACAACCACGCTGTCGATGTCAGTCTTTAGCGTCTCAGATGCAGACACACACACACACACACACACACACACACACACACACACACACACACACTTACCCCGAGGTTGCGTTGCCTTGGCGACTTTCAGACGCTGTCTAATATCCACAGAAACTAGTCTGGACTCGATGGGCGGCTGTAAACACATGGGGCTCCAGAACACTTTGGCGTAGGCGACATCCTCCTGCGCCGAGCCTTCAAACACCGTGTAACACACACCAGCATCTGAAAGTGTTTCCCCCGCGCCGGAATCCCGCACACCGCTCATTGCGACACTTCAGTACTGTAACCAGTAGTTGCGTGTGTTTACCGGAAATGGCGCAGTTGTCATGGAGAAAGACGCTTACCAGCGCGGGACAACGTTTCCCATTTTATTAATATTAAATAATTCTAAATGTTATGCGATCACTGTAATTAATTATAGTGCTTTAATAATACAGAGGAACCGTCTCATAACATTCACATCCTTTTTTTTTTTTTTTTTTTTTACAGCATTTTAACAGACGCCCTTATCCAGAGCGACTTACATTTATCTCATCATGGTTTTGTGAAGCTGGGAATTGAACCCCTCTTCGGGTTGGAAGTCCAACATCTTAACCATGAGCCACCACTTTCCCCCCCACTTTTAAATCATCTTTTTATTGTTCCTAAACCTTTCATGGATTTTAAAACGTAAAAAAAAAATATTCGTGTAGTACATCATCATCATCATCATCATCATCATCATCATCATTATCCTCCACAGCACTCAGGATCAAATCTGCATAAATGTTTAAATAAGAACCTGGTTTGTATTTTCAGGTATATAGATATAAAAATGGATTTATAATGTTCCCATCTTATTTCCCATCCTTTAGTCCTTTAACTAAGGAATTATTAAGTTGTTGGACTGCTGATTGGGAAGTCGTATATGTTTGATTCCCGGCACCACCAACCTGCCACTGCTGGGCCCCTTAACCCAGTTGGATAAATTGGATGAGTGTTTGTCTAAATGCCAGAAATGCAAATTATGTACAGTATATCCAAACACAACAACTACTACTAATATTCTTTGATAATATTATTGATCATAATAATTGTTATTATTATTATTATTATATTTATTATTATTATTATGTCATAAGTTGTTTTCATGGCATTTTGTCATGTCATGGCGAATCAGGAATGATAATGATAAAAACGTATATTTATATTAGATTTATATGTTTGTTTTACTTGGCATAAATCCTCAATAAAATGCATAAGAATTACAGATCAATTAAAAAAAATAGGAAATTAGATTAAATAAAACTATTTCTTAAAACCTGTCTGTGAATTTACACCAGATAATTCCTTAACCCGATTGCGAAGTTCTACCACATATTTTGATGACCCTGCTGGCATCACGGTAGATAAATGCAGAGGCTGAGTAAGACTTCCCCAAATTATTTCCCACATTGCATTGCAAGGGTAGATATTCGTTGGGGTGTAGATGAGAACCTGTGCCCATGTTTAATTTCCTTTTCTAAATGACCTGGCAGACCACTCAATCGATATCTCCATACAGTAATGGGTCAATTTAATAGATATACTGTATAGAATACATTAATTATTGTGCAGCATTTCAATACAGTATCTGTTGCTATAGTTTACATCAGGTAGTACTAACAGTGTGCACTGTTATACTGACAGCCTGACGAATCATTTTGACTCTCTGGTTTGTAAACTATGACACGTTTATTGTTTAAATACATTTGAGAGATGAACTAAAAAGTTTGGGGGTAAGTTACAGACTTTCGCAGGTAATCCATTGTTTGTACAATTAGTTTTGTGCGCATCAGTGTAAATCAGACACATAATCCAGACAGATCGATAAGCATCTTTTTATTGACCACAGAATGCATTACATTGTAAGCGTGTTCATAAATGGGGAGAATAAGTAGCCATAGAGCTGTTGTTTAGCTGGTAGTGAGGTTAGTGATTACAGCAGGTCCAAACGGTAATCAACTAACTACACTGCCAAATAACCAAACAGCAGGTGATTCCATGGAATCTTCCAGAACAAGCAAGGCACAAACATGATACAACATGTGGAAACACGCTGAGATACTGACAGGGGTGTGTGCTTGACTGTAGGTTGTTGTGTTGGCAGTATGGTTAGTGATTGTAGTCTGAATAAAACAATCAGCTAACAGCACTGCCTACAGACCAACCCCAACAGGTGATGGGTTCCTAACAACAACGCACATGAAAGATACTGCAGTACAGACATGTAAAAATGAGTAAATAATACACTGTAAGCTGCCATACAATTGTTTAGAATTGTTTTAGCTTCGTATTACATTGTACTTTCATTGAAACGAAGAGATTCAAACCCTGTTTCAGTATGACAAAGCCCCTGTGTACAAATCCTCTGAGCTCTAGGAAGACATGCTGTGTTCTGATTGGACTGGAAGAACTCTTATGTCCTGCACAGATCCCAGACTCCGATTCAACCCCACTGGGATGAACCTGATCCCCGACTGCACCACAGACCTCCTCATATAACATTGCTGTCTGATCCCACTAATACTATTGTGACTAAATGATCAAATCCCCACAGTCACATGACACAATCTAGTGGAAAACCTGCACAGAAGTCTGGAAGTAATTATGAGACTAAAATCTGGAATAAGATATAAAAAAACCTTCTTAAAAGCAATTCATATAGAAAAAAATGATATTAGTATATATTACTTTTAGTATCGGAAACACATTTCGGAAGAACATGAACAATCCAACGCAAGCCGGTTTACAGGAATGCCACCATTTACACACTTCTCTTCTGTCATCTACTGCATCCCCTCTTTTTTCTTGTGTTTTATAGTGTGTACCTGTTGTTTTCATGCACCTCATGACATCCCACCTGATGATTTGTTCCCTTACACTCACTCGACTACTGTGTAAATCTAAATTACTAGTAAACTATTTCGGGGGGTTACGGGTTCTTGCTCAGGGGGTCCAGCAGTGGCAGTTTGGTAGTGCTGTAAATTGAACCCATAATTTTTCACTTACGACTCTGGAAACCATTCTGAGTTGCTGAACATTTACTCATAAGCTGGATCTTATGAGCCCTGGTTTTGTGGCGCCCATTCAATTTTGAACCTGGGTTACTGAAAGGTTTCTTCAGGTTTCCTCATGCTGTTCAAGAGCATGCCAGATTATCACCTGTCCACCTGTGTGAACATTCATAAGGTCTTCCAATGGATTAGCATCTCATCCAGAGCGACTTAATTTATATCTTATTTCATCCATTTGAGCAGTTGAGGGTTAAAGGGTCTTGCTGAGGGGTCCAGCGGTGGCAGTTCGGTGCTGATGGGAATGAAACCCGCAATCTTCGCTTAAGCAGTCTAACAACTTAACTAATATTCCCACCTCATGCACAGACCTCCAGATCCAGTACAATCCTGAAAATGAATGAATGAGTTGACCACAAGTGTCAAATTGTTTAGCTGGAAAAAATGAAAAAAATATTTCCTGAATTGGAAAAGTTGTCGAAACGAAATTTTCATAATGTATTTATTAACTTGGAATCATCATCACAGGTACAGGTGTACTATCACAGGAGAAAGATGCTCTAAAAACTCTAGTTATTCTGTACAGACAAATGACATTGACAGAAAGACATAAAACTATGAAGACAAGTCTACTTACTGAAGTGAAGTGTGTATGAGGAAGCCGCTGAGGTGTTGATCTGAATTCACTCTCACACTCGCAGCTTTTTATAACACGATGCGTGTTTAAACTGAGCGGCTGGTGACGCGCCAGCGGACGGAGGCGGGAACGAGGGCGCTAAAGAGCGCGCGCTGACCGGACGTCCCCTCAGCACTACAGCGCGGTTCCACCGTCAACCAGCAAAAAATACCATTATAAAAATAATAACAAATAAAAAATAAAAAAAATTATAATTATTATCATTAATGACCATACGTGTGATTTGGGTGAAAAGGAAAAGTTGCTTATTATTATTTTAGTTATTATTATTTAAAAAGAAGAAAAAGAAGATAAAAGTAGTAGTCATATTTGAATATACATAATTAATAATATACATTATTAATATACATCTCTGGCATTTTGGCAGGGACCCATACCCATATGTAATTTTATGTCATTTTATTTTATCTAGCTACGTAGTTAGGATTAGGGGCCTTGCTCAGGGGCCCAGCAGTGGACGGCAGTTTGGTGGTTTTTCAATCAGCAGTCCAACACCTTAACCACTGAGCTAAAAATTCTTATAATATATAATACAATATAACATAATATATGATATGATATGATATGATGGGCAGTATATGGTGGCTTAATGGCCTGGGTTCAATTCCCGGGCAGGGGTCTTTCTGTGTGTGGAGTTTGCATGTTGCATAACTCTGTGTACTCTGGTTTTCTACCACAGTCCAAAAACATTGCCTATTAGTGTAAGTGTGTGTGTGGCCCTGTGATGGACTGGCGACCTGTCCAGTGTGTACCCCTCCTGCCTTTCACCCTTTCAGAGATGGCTGGATAGACTCCAGCAGATCCCTGTGACCCCGAATTAGGGAATAAGCAAGTATAGAAGATGGATAAATAATATAATATAATATAATAATATAATATAATATAATATAATATAAGAATTAGGGCAGGAAAGTGAAGTATAATTAATTATCTTCATAATCATATTAATGTTATTTGTAGTTGTTACGATACTAACACTATTAACAACATTGAAGTCAAGTCTTAGGTCTTTAAGGTGATTATTAAGCTGCAGTTAATAAAGTCAGGCCATAAAAGTAAGACTAGATTGTGTTTTACTTTATTGGGCTGTTAAAGATTTCCATAGTGCTTTTTTTAATATTTAATGTTTGCAATAAGAATTTCATATTATAAAATAGAGAAGGTGGTAGCTCAGTGGTTAATGTGTCGATCTGCTATGTGGAAGATTGTGGGTTTGATTCCCAGTACCACCAGGTTACTTGTGCTGGAAATGCTAAATAAAATAAAATAAATATTAACATACCGTAGGTACTGATACGTGTTTATACCTTTTGTCCTCTTTGTTATGTTTTTCTTATGTAAGTTAAAATGAGTTAATTTTTGTCCCTGATCATGCAGATAATCACCCTGCATACCCGAGTCACCTGGATGGCCTGGACATAGAGGGTCAAAGTTAACTCGGTTTACATGGACAACCATCTAACACAGCCCACTGTTGTCAATTCAGTTAAGGAACAAAAGCTACTTAGATACAGACCAACACATGCGTTAATATTTCTCCACTCTTGGATTGGGTTTCAGTTGGTAAGGTATGTAGTATAACCCACAAGCTGTGGCAAAAGTCGACAATAGATTCCTTTCCGAGTTACCACAGAAACTATTGATTAACCATTGCTCTAGAAACATGTCCAGACTTGCCTGTAGAGGAGCATCTAACATCTTATTGGTTGCTGTGAACACAGTAAAGCTAATCTGACATGAAAAAGTAACTCGCCTTAATTTGCACACAAATTACATCCCAAAAAATTTAAGAGCAGTTAATCGGATTTTATCTTACACAACGTCTGATTTGTGAACATGTTTTAATATTTTATAAATGACCACAACCAGTGGCAAAAAAAATAAAAGACGCAAGGACCGATTATATCGAGATATTTTTATTTACAATATTTCTTTTACCATTTGTTGTTCCCCAGAAAAATAATGGAAGTTATTGCATGGAAGTTAAGCAAATGAAAAATCTGAGTGGAAGCTGGTCAAAAGAAAGCTACTTAGCATGTTAATAATAAGTTAAATATATTTTGCAGTGTGCTGTGTGTTCATGTGTGTGTAGGTTCATGTGTAGGTCTGTAAAGTTTTTTAAAAAAAAAGCATGTCATTGTTGTCTTGTTGCAAATATCTGACTTTTTCAAAATTTCCTAATAATATTATTATATTCATCTAATACTTTCTCGAGTTCTGTTGAAAAATCATATTTTAAGAATTAAGATGCTTGTATTTTTTAACTATACTTAGCAGCATGGCCGCTTCGTGGTTAGCACTGCTGCCTCACAGAAAGAACACCCGGGTTTGATTCCCTGGCTTGCATGTTCTCTCCATGCTTTCGTGGATTTGCTCCTCTCACAGTCCAAAAAACATGTATGTTAGCTTGATTGGTAATTCTAAATTGTCCATAGGAGTGAGTGTGTGTGGCCCTGTCATGGACTGGCAACCTGTCCAGGATGTCTCCCTCCTGCCTTTCACCCTTTCAGAGACGGCTGGGATAGACTCCAGCAGATCCCTGTGACCCCGAATTAGAGAATAAGCTGGTATAGAAGATGAATGAATAAATACTAACTTACAGTGCAACACACTCACTCACACTCACACACACACACACACACACACACACACACACACACACACGCACGCGCTTCATGGGATGTAAACATGTCAATAATAGAATATAAAATGCGACATTAAGTTAACATACTGAGTATAAGATCTAATAATACCGAGTGTTATAAGACGAGTGAAGTGAGTTGTAAAATGTTACATGATATAAACATCAAAAATAGAATATATATTCAAGCAGACGGAAAATGTGAACTTCATTTATACAGAAAAATAATCTTTAAAACAAAGATGTCTTTATTTTTTAGAAAAAAATATTTTATTTAAATGTAAGATCTAAATATCTTATATATATCTTCAATTGCAGGCACCTACCACAAGCCAAACACACAAAAAATATTTAAAAAAACTCTACCACCACCTAGTGGTCAACATCATCAAAACCACGTGTTTGTCAAATCAAGCTCGTTTCAATATAAAACACCTGTTGAGACATTTAATTGGTCATTGACGTGTCCTTAAAAATGCAGGTTCTATGCTACCCCTTATCAGTGTGCTAGTCTTTTGTTGTTTTATATTAGCCGGCTGGGTGCTTCCTTTGAACTAGGTTTGGTTTTATAAAGTTTTTATTTCTGTTTTTAAAACAAAAGAAGCTTGTATCTAGAGAAGATGAAGGAAGAAATTGCTGCCACAGTTTTCTTTGTGGCCAGACTGGCGAAGAAACATGGCAAATTGGAGCGCTCGTGTCGTGAACGGTTTGCTGTGGCCTTTACTTCGGTACTCTTTGAAACTTACAAAAGCCACTGGTACCCAGAGAAACCGTGCAAGGGACAGGCTTTCCGGTGAGGAGATGTAGTGTAGGTGCTTAAGTGTTAGACTTGTGTTATCTATTAAATGCTTGGTTTTTTTCAGGTGTCTAAGGATGAACAAAGCCCAACTGAGGGACCCAATCATTGACCGTGCTTGCAAACAGAGTGGTGTTGACTATGAAGACCTGGGCTTGCCTAAAGAGATCACCATTTGGGTAGACCCTGGGGAAGTGTCATGCCGGTAAAAACCTCTACATATGGTTTTTGGGGTTTGGGGTGCCATTTACTGATGCACATGAGTTTGTGTTTTTTGGTTACTTTTGCAGGTATGGTGAGAAAACTACACCGTTTTGTGTAACCCTGTTGGACGGGCAGAAAGATGGTGAGTTCTCCCGCAGGATTAACAATGCTGTGGAACGTGCTTCTTCAGACTATCATTCGGGAACGTCCTCGGACGAAGAAGGTCCTAACAGCAGCATGAGCAGCAGTAGCAGTGTCAGTACTCTCTCTGCTCCGGAACCCAAGTGCATCCCCACGGTGTCCAATCCCAACAGTGTTTATCAGGTATTTCATAGTCCAAGTTATTATCCTCTGGCCTTGCAAAAGGGGTTCTTTTTTTTTGTTGTTGTCTTGCTCAGGGGCCCAGCATTAGCAAATTGGTGTTGGGAATTGATTCCATGATCTTCTGTTCAGCAACCAAAAATGGAGGTTGTCCTGCTATCTGGAGCTTGGTGTGTGGTGTATTGTTGACTTTGAGTGCAGCCAATCATAATCCTAGAACTCCTTTCTTTGCCAGTTTTCTCCTTTCTTGCATGCTCGCCTTCTATTGGCTGTTAACCCCTGCAGTGCTATTCCCTTAAGGTTCTTTCTGGTCTTCTTGGGCACCAGGGGGTCTGTGTTCCAACAACGTAGGAGCCAGATCAGATTATCCCTGTCAGGGTTCTTTAGTCTTTCCTCGCTTGTTGGGGACTGTAGTAAAAGCCTGCTGGCATTGTAAATGATTGCTTCTAGAGCAGTCCAGCTAGTCATCTAATGTCATAAAGTAACTTGTTTTGTGTTGCAGTTCAGTGAATTTGGACCCCCTCCCTCCATGCCGAACTGGGCCGTCTATCCAAAAAGGAAGCCTTATGCAGGTGATGGCTACCAGCAGCATTCAAATGGCCAATATCCTTCACATAATGGCTTTAAATCCTACAGACCGTCCTATGCCTTTTCTGGCCCACGTGTGGACAAATACCATTGGGTTAGCAAAAGCCGCTCGTAAGAATTGTCCTCCTGAGCCAGTCTGGTGTCTTGCTGTTTAGCTTTTGTGTAGAAGTGCTTAACCTTTCTATGTTGGTATGTCAAAGGAGTTATTTATGAAAATCTATTGCCAATAATGGCAAGCTTTTAAAGATGTTTTAATAATTTATTTTTTGCAAGTGGTGAAAATAAAAATCAATTTTAAAACTGACTTGTTCTCCTGTTTGTAGCTTGCACTAGAGGGCAGCATTCACTTTTACAGCTTTTTTTTGCTTCATTTGTGTTGATGCCTTAAATATGGCCCTGCTTGTGGTTTACAGAAAGCGACTCCATAAATAAAGCCAGAACCATGTGCCTCTGGATTTTATGGCTACACTTCTGAAAACATCTTGCTCATTTAAGGCTGAAGAATTTGCGTTTTATCTTTGCGTCTGCTTATTTAGCCCACGTAACGGGCTTTTTAAAGCCTGCTTGTGTTGACCGCTCGCTGGCTTTATCCATGATGTCCTGGATTTGATCCAAAATGCTGCTGTAGTTCACGTGCCTGTACTCTCAAATATAAGCAAGTCATGACTTGTGTGTTCTCTCACTGATCTAATTAGCCTGTTAAAGACTGTTTGTTTGTTCTGGAGACTCTTTATGCTTTGCTATAGTTTCTTAGCTTTTAACCTAACTCTTGCATGATTGATGAACCTTTTTTCCTGCAATGTTTTTGCACTCGAAACATTTTATATACACATTTGACCATTTACTCAATGATTTATTTAAAAATCAAGGTGTTCTAAGGAGGATAAAAGTGACGCAAGTTTTAATGTATAAAGCATCCCAGCAGTAAAATTTTAGTTTTGTGAGCTGTTAAGGGAACATGATTGTCAGCTTAATATTAGTAGATATTTATTTTGTTATTCCAAGAACGTCATCTACAAACATTGAGCGCATTCACAGCTGAATAATGTCATACTGTTTTATCTCAATGTCACAAGAACTTTAGTAGCTGTTAAGGAAAGTTTTAGCCCCCTTTTTTTTTTTTTTTGTGGTTTTTAAGGTTTAACTATAATGGTGATAAAACTACTACTACTAAAGAGTAATATGAAATTTATAATAAGCTACTAAGGAAATATTTTGTTCATTTAAAAACTGCTGCTGCCTTTACTAAACTGAAATACTTGGTGTTAATATGAAATTGTGTTGACCCATGAAATATAAGACGAGCATAAATCAATCTCTGTATTTCAACAAAACTCCACAAATTTTCTCTTTCTATGGGAAATGTAAAAAAAAAAATAGGGGATTGTTTTGAAAAAAGTGTCGCATGGAGAAAGACAAAGAGGAACTATAACGTTTATGTGCATGTCCTGAAGAACGAAGAAACTCGAGACGTTTATTTAAAAAAAAAAAAAAATGCTTTGGCGAACTTTAGACACAAGTCAAAAAAACAAGGACAAAGGATACTATAGTTTCTACAGTATCCAGTCAGGGAACCCTAGTACTAGCAGTTACAAGACCTCAGGATTTATGTCCTGCATATCATTTAAAGTTAAACTTAAAATGATCGACTGAGTCGTAAAGTTACTGTATAAACACACCAGCAAGGATCACATGGACATAAAACGTATAAAAAAAAAAAAAAAGACGGACACACTTAAACAGTATGTCCAGATTTGGCTAAACAAATTGATGAATGAATCTCGTTGGGGGTCAAACCAAACATTTTACTGGAAGCTCACAAATAGTCCAGATCTTGTGCACATACAGACCTGAACAACCACCAGCACTCTGTTACTCCAAAAGACATTAAGAGTGTACGCACATGCTTGATACGCCAAAGCCATTTGGATAAAGATGCTACTGTTAGTTAATGCCAATTACTAACCAGTCAATGCAAGGACAGTGTCTTTTTCCAGCCTTTTCCACATAAGCAACTTATAGTTATCCTTAAGAGACCCAACACGAGAGAGAGTCTACACGGACATGAAAAGAACATTATATTTATGGATGCCTCTTATTGCGTCAACCAATATAACTTTCCACAGTATACACTTGCTAAGAGAGATGACTACGGCGATTGAGTTCCAGGAATGAAGAAGAGTGTGGTGTTCTGCACCGAGGTTTGTATTTTTTGAGTTAAGACATAATCATTTTCTAAGAATGCATCTTTCATATGAAAACAGTAGGTCTTACTGCACTAACGCAGTTTTTTTTTCTTTACTGCACTAACGCAGTTGATGAGATGTTAGAAAAAAAGTGTATAAAAATCTGTCAGTGCATCAAGACCTAATGTAATTGTGTGAAATGCATTATGACAATAAGTCCTAATATTTTATGTAGTCTTGTTTCTCAAATAAATTGGTCTCGGTTATTTTTTAATACAAAAACAAAATAAAAATTAACGTTAAGATTTCAGGTGGTTTACATATTTGATGACCTACAAGATATATATATATATATATATATATATATATATATATATATATATATATATTATATATATACACAGTATATGAAAAAGTCACACAACTTAGCATAGCTAAAGTGTTTATTTATATTTCTGATATGCTAATTTGTTTCCTTTAGGTGCTTCATGGTGGACAAAAATGTATGAGATGTATGCATCGTGGAAAGTCTTCCCAGAATCAGATATCTTACTGTGCTGGTATCATGTTATGCACTTATGTAAATATAAATACAAACATATATAAACAGTACGAACGCTGTAAGTTTTACAGATTATTCTTAAATTTACATTTGAAAGCCATATTTCATTTAATAATAAAATGTTTGCATACCAAATCTGTTTAGTATATTTGTAATACACCGATAGCTACCAAAAGCAGGTGGTGATAAGAAAGTCACATAATAAACCATAGCTCATCACAAACAGCTTTAAACTATTAACCGATATAGAAGGTGCACAGTGTCATTCACACAAACACTAAACGCCATCATGGTAACTAGGGCTGTGCGATTTAGGGAAAATATCTAATTGCGATTTTTCGGACAGATATTGTCATTGCGATTTTCGATTGCGATCTTTTTAATATTGTTCAGCACACATTGTATAGTTCCCTGCCTTGTAGTCCAGCAGATGCAGTGTGACTTTCTACCAAAGAGGGAGTTAGCTTCTTGCTGCTATTATGCAGTCAGTGCCGCCTAAATGTATTTTTAATTAAATAATTTCATTAAATGATTATTAATTAAAAAAATACATTAAACAAAATATTTTTTTTTTTAGTGCAAATCACTTCCAATAAAAATGACATTTTTTTGTAAACAAGTTTTTTTTAAATAAAAAGATTATAGCATAATATTCAACCTCAACTTTATTCCTATATTCAGTGTAACAATTGTGGAATTGCAATGCGGCTCCAAATGTGCAAGAGAAAAGTTTATATCTCCTATCCAGCGCTCGGATGAGGTTATTAAACCCCTCTTTTGTTACTGCATTAAAAGACGCTGTGTTTTTAGCGAGGTAGCGGGTTATATGCTATGCTTTTATATGCTGTAACAGTTGCAAACAATTCTGACAATGTACTTTTTTGCTTGCTACAGTGTGTCACTAGTTACTCTTGCAAATTCAAGTTTCTGTCACTTCGAAGCTGAAATAATCCCATGTTACAGACATGCTGTTTTTTTGGGGTATTGATTGGCGAAATTATCTCTCTGATTTAAAAGACACCATAATCCCTCTTCACCCTGCTTTTTTTTTTTTATAGTGGACGTTACATGCACATGACCGACATTCTGAGTGGCTGCACAAAGTTGTGTGCACTCAGTTGGCTGGTATGACTTCACATCGTAGTCTTTTGCGATTAAATAATTGCAGCGTTTCAAATTGCGATTCGATTTTTATTAATTGTTCAGTCCTTATGGCAACACATGAATTTGAAATAATGCAAACATTAACTTAACAACATTAGATGTAAGAGACAACCCTAATGAACATAACGCAAGCAAGAAGAAGCAGTTATTATAAAAGGAAAATATAAAATTCTGTAAATGTCAAATGTTAAAATATGGTATTTTACTGTAAAATTACATGTAATGTGTAATTAGCATGATTAGGAACCGTAGACTGGATGATCTTATCAGCATTCTCATTAAAACGACATGGATGATCTTATCAGCATTCTCATTAAAACGACAGATGGCTACTTCCAGGTCATTCATGATTTGCAGGCAGTTGAAAGAAAAAAAAAATGACTCTTTAAAATTGGGAGAAATACTAATGTCAGCTGCTAAACTGGTAGAAAAAGGTTGGCAGGATAGCATTTATCTTATAATTCCAACAGAACAGTCTCCTGGTCTTTACTACCCTAAAGGAATCAAAGGTCATCGCTCTAAACACCGTGTACTTACCGATTGGCTAAGTGAACAGGATATTTAGAAGTTTCCATCTTTGGATTTTCAAATGAACGCACATGCTAGTGTACTTAAGCAAAAAAATAGAAGCTTTACTCAGTGCTGTGCTTTGACACAGAAGAGGTAGATGTAAGAAGTTTATGTAATGAGAGAATTCATCACACTTCTGCTATATCATGTCAATGGACCTGTTCCACAATCAAAGACCTGCGTGAGACTATAACAAAATGCCGGCATGACTGGATCTATATTTGCAGCAGTAACTGATGATTTGACAACACAAAGCAAAACACATGAAGCGAAAGAAAAAAATTGCAAAAAATGTCTGACTAAAAGAAAAAAGGAAAAAAAAACATACATACACATTATGCAAGGCACTACAATAGGATGTAAAAAAGTTTATTTGAAATTAACTTTGCTACCTGTGAACATAATTAGGCATAAAAGAAATGAATTGAAACCTTTTTCTTTATTTGTTTATTGTAGTCAATTTTTTTTACACTGTTTTAAAAAAATAGAAAACTTGCAGTATTTCAATGCCATCTTCAATTGTAAATTAAGCAATGTGAACAATGAAGATGAACATTTATGTAGAAAACAGGGGTCTAATGGGGTCAATGTCTAAAATTAAAATAATAAATCGCGTTGTTTTTTGTTTTTGTCATGTATTAAAAAGCATTGTGTTTCGTATTTATAAAAATAACGAACTACTAAAGTGAAAATTTTGTCAGCGTACAACAGAAGATATTTTAAACAACAATACAATATTGCGAACTAAAATTTTGTCCGCTCCCGTGTGCCGACATCTTTTTATCACGCAGTCAGCCGTCAACCTATATAAAAGACTACTTCACTAAACAATGTAGAATATTTATTTGCAAAATAAAAGCCAATTAAAAATATTTCTTTTAGATGGTTAATGTGATTTTTACTCCCGAACCTCAGCGCACAACGTCTCTAAGTCTATAAGACATCACCTTTGTGACAAAAAAGTAAACACATTTTATTTTAATGATACAAAATCTGAATTATTTAAAAAAAGCAAACTAAAAAAATAAATTAAATACTCACTATTTGTTCTTATTATTTTTTCCAAAGCCACAGTGATATGTTACTGAATCGAATAAATGTAACATGAATTGACTGAGATGTTTCTTGCAATTCAATAATGATTTGTTAAGTGTTAATGTATCTTTACTCAAACTGACTAATTAAAAATGAGATGACAATATCTACGACTTGTGGACCAGAAGTGTGAGTCAGCAAGCACTGGAAAGTACGGAGTGTGTAATCCCGTAAAACCGGACAGATTTGTAAGCAGGAAGTACATTTCAAAATCCAAATATGGAACGCAATCTACTTTGCAACCTCTGCCTCAGAACGAGCAACACTTGCACTTTTGCCTAGGTTGACATATCGCCCAAGCATGGCTCCAAGCTTCTGGGTTAATCTGTGGCTTCTTCTTCACTGAGGGAGGAGAAGGTGCTTATTTTTGTCTTTGCCCTTTTTGGTTGTTGTTGAACCTTTAGATAAATCCAATATGTCACTGTTATATAAATTTTGATCTACAGTAAATTAAAAGTACAAGCAATAGCTGTGTAAAGCCAATACAAGACTTCTTAACATATTGTTTGACATGTTTTTCTTGCCATGAATCTTCTTTTTAGTTTTTTTTGTTCCGTTGTTCATAACTCAAATTACTCGTATGCCAAATCAATTTTCCCTTTTAAGTTGAATTGAAATTTCATTAATCCGTTTCGGGTCCCCAAAAAAACACAGCAATGTTTTTAAATAAGAAAAATAAACGTATAAATAACGAATATTGTATAAAAACGATACAATAGGATGTACTGAAATAAACCGGTTTTATTAAGTATAATGTACAGCATATACCTTGGAGATCAGACGACTCCACATGTTAACGCACATATCTGACTAGCTATCGAGTGAGACACGGGATGCTGGGTGATAAAAAAAAAAATTTGCCTAGAGATGGCTCGTATATTGAAAAACTTGTTAGTTGGGATACAACCGCAACTGTGCCACGTAATCATCTGCAGCAGTTCGGAATCAATAATTATCTTAATATAACATCAAAAAAACATTAAAAAAGGGGCTTTTTTTGTGTGGAGTTCGCATGTTCTCCCCGTGCTTGCGTGGGTTTACTCTGACGATGGGATGGCGTCGTCGTACAATCTGGAGTGATAAGACCAAGAGAAATGTTTCTGGAACCCATGGTCTAAAACTGTATGGCGTCGCAAATGTAAGGAATACAAAGAAAAATGCATGGTGTTTGCAGTGAAACATGGTGGTGGCAGTGTCCTTGTGTGGTGCTGCATGAGTGCTGCTGGTGTCGGGAGCTGCATTTCATTGATGTCATCATGAATTCAGGGATGTTTTGAAAGAGATGATACCATCACTTTGTGCTTTTGGCCGTCATGCACTTTTCCAACATGACAATGCTTCTAAACACGCATCTAAGGCCATCATTGGAGAACAAGTAGAACAAAGTAAAAGTGATTCAGAGTCAAATAATGTCATCATTAAGCAGTGTAAATTGTGCTATTAGGTTTTATCTGTTGATTTTATTTAAATTATAAAAAAGTTCAACATTATATATATTATTATTCAAACACAGCGATTGATTACTCTTTCTTACATTTCAGTAGATATAAAGAATGATGTCCCCCTGGATCAACACAACAGATTCCATATTATTATATTATTATTATTATTAGCAGTAGTTTATTATTATTATTAAATCTTACAGTGGTGTAATTCGTTAATAAACTGTGCTAAAAACGCTATTTGCATGCTATTTTTTTTTTGCTTGTTGGTTTGCTGATTGGAGGTTTCTGGGTCCAATTCCCAACTCCACACCATGCAGCCTCTGTTGGGGCCTTGAGCAAAGCCCTCAACTGCTCAAATAGACAAAAAATGGAGCCCCTCTGCATAAATGAGCAAATTGCTGAATGTGAATGTAATGAATATATTGAATATTTAAACATTTGACTAACTTAAATATATCACATATATATCGATGTTATGTGCTTTTTTTTAAAATATCAAGACTCAAAATAAAAGTGCTTAAAAGCCAAATATATAGATTAAGACAAAAGAAAAAAAAAATTGAGCTGTGTATGCAAGTGCCACAGCTTGGCCTCCACCCAGTGCCTGAATGTAATCGAATTTGCATTTTATTTGGCATTTAAAGAGGAAGAACTGCCTAGCAATGACAATGGAATTATTTTTCCTATGTGCCAGATATCTAATATGGGATATCTGCATCCATTTTTCCCCCCTGAATGTGACACTAACATCCTGTGTCTGGATCATACCGAGGGTACAGCGTTGTCGGTGTCATTCTGCATGTGACGCAGACATACCCAGTTTATAGAGGAGCAGGAGCAGGTCAGCCTCTCACCGATTAATGATCTAATGGAAACTATCAAAATTTACTGACTGTATCATTTTTACTAAGAATAACTAAGAAATGCATGAAAATTAAAAAAAATGTTAACTGTTATTTTTTTTCATTTTCGTTGCATGCGTGAATAACATTTGGATAAACAGTTTGTGCTGCACGTCAGCCGGTGGCAGGAGACGATGTCAAGAAAATCACTTTCATAAAATGCCTGGCAACGTCTTAGCAAAATGTCTTAGCAATCGAGGCGGGGACATTCTCCATATTGGAGTTAATAGAAATACCTAACAGAAATACTGGTTGATAATGATAATAATCAACCCCCCACCCCCGCCCTCTCTGAACTCACTGATTGGATGCTCAGGAAAAAAATAGAGCACTTGCATACTTACTTAACTTTGCCCTGCAGGGCTTTAAAAACTGATGACCTCTTGACCTCTGCTTTAGCATTCCGGCTCCTGGCAGACTTTTATTTTAGGTTTAATTCCAGCATGCAGCAGTAACATGGACTTGAAAATTCAGATTTTTTTTTTTTTTACATAAATTACATTAAACTGACAATCAAATGATGCCCAAAAACAAGAAAAACTCTTAGCCTACTAGTTTTAGATAAAATTAAGGATTTGATTAATTATTAGTGAATTATTTCTACTTCTCCGTTGATTCAAGAAGGACACACCCCCCCCCCCCCCCCCCCCAGTTCTTGGTAATCGCAGTCGACGAACAGTTGCAGTCGTTGGTTTTCTTTTGTGTGTGTTTTCATGTTGGCTCTTTAGCTATAGAGTGTTAGATGCAAATTTGTCTGCTTAAAATATGAATTATGGTCAGTTATATGTGGGAAAGATATAGAAAAAAAATTCTATTTACTGCTTTTATTTTATGAACCTTCAGATCTTTTTTATTAAAAAAAAAAAAAACAATGACAAATACTTTGCAGCCATAAACATGTTTTATGTATTTCCTGGTCGTTTATTCATTTATTTATCTTCTATACCTGCTTATTCCTTAATTCGGGGTCTCAGGGATCTGCTGGAGTCTATCCCATCTCTCTGATAGGGCAAAAGGCAGGAGGGGTACATCCTGGACAGGTCACCAGTCCATCACAGGGCCACACACACACACACACTCACTCCTATGGACAATTTAGAATCATCAATCAACCTAACATACATGTTTTAACATACACCGGAGAACCCGGAGTAAAACCTCACCCAAGCTGTGAGGCAACAGTGCTTATCACTAAGCCACCATGCCGCCCTTGCCTGGTTATGTTATATTAAATTATGTTTCCTTTTTTCCCTCCACAATCTCTTGCATCATCTTCAGAATTTAATTTTATTGGAAAATACATTTCTTTTTTTTTTTTTTAGAACAACGTCGCTAAACCCAAACCTCCGACCGCGTACACACGCTTGCGCTATGGTGTATTATTTATATTCAGCGAAGATCATTTCTGGGAAGCTGCTGCAGTTCTGTGCACTCCAGCTACAATTTCCCAAATCAACTTTATCACCATGTCACATTCCGTTCTGCCTCTTTAGCTATTCTACACACACACACACACACACACACACACACACACACACACACACACACACAGTGTGAAACTGCTGGGATCTTTACGTTCACCTTCTTTCTAACATAATTATTTTTAAAGTTATAAACATTCAAACTCTGAAGCTCGGTTACCCAGCGGAAATTTCTGTGTTTAAATAAAAAGCTGTAGTAAGACATTTCTATATACTGTAACTATTTATATTACTGTAACCATCAAAACAGTAATATTACAAATTGCCTTGTAAAGTTTTGCTTATAAGCAACTATTATTGTCCCCAATATTATAATTCCAAAGACTTTTACTGCCCACAATGTATTCATTGTTTTTGTTACTGCCCACAATGTTTTCCTTTCAATAAATACTCTGAATTGGGTCACTTTTAATTACTTTTGTAAAAGGGCAGTGACTTAAGCCCCCAAAGGCCCTGCCCCCAACCCTCTAGACTCGCCTGCTCCACCCAGCTACCACTGTTGGGCCCTTGAGCTAAGGTCTTTAACCCCCTCCTTGCTCCAGGGACCACTGTATCATGGCTGACCCTGACACCTACTGATGCCAACCAATGCATCTGAATATCAATTCTGTCTGGTAGTCCATGTTTAACCCCACACAGTATGTTGAGGTCAGATTATGCCACTGTGCATGATGTTTGTAGTGTGATAAGCTGTATTTACGTTGTCCAAAGTCCAGACAACGTAAATACATTTATTTAGGGTCTTTTTTTTTTTTTTTTTAGTAAAATATCTTGCCACTTTCCAAACCAATTATAAAAGCTAAGGTTTGTTGTTAGTCTGGATTATTACAGCTTTTAGTAGCGGCTGGGGCAAAAAGATTTTGGGGAAACTGTTAGCAATGCAGGACCGTAATTATCTTATGGTAAAGTAACATAACTGCTAGCTAAAATATTAAAAATGATTTTTTTAAAGTTGATCAGTAAATTTGAGTTCAATATGAGTTTATAATCAGTAATTAATGCAAATAATTTAACCATTTATATCAACTGAATTTAGAGATGAAGGCTGTAATACTAATGCTGTCCACTAGAGGGGAAACAATAAAAAGCATGACAGTCGTCCAATCAATAAGGCCAAAAAAGTATAAAAACAATATAGATTTACTAACTACAAAAGTGGGAGGAGGATTTGAAACAAGCCAATCGGAGCTTACGCTTAAAATCACATGGTTTTCAAAAGTTTACGGTTTACGTACACGCTTGTTTGTCCGGTACACTGCGTTCACACACACACACAAACGAAATACACTTTACATTTTTTGACATCAGCCGCCACCGATGGATGTTTTTAACCTCTGTGTTACATCTTAATGTTGTTCTGTATTTTTGCTAAAGTTTCTTGGCACAATTTGCCAGGTTTATTTGTTTTTTTAATAGCTTTTAGAAAAAAACAATTTAGCCGTCAGGACGTTCCCAAAATAATATTAATGAAAATTGAATAGTTAATATACACTCTTGTGATTGTTTTACGTCACTTATACTTCAGAAATGTTTTCCAATGTTTTCCATAAAATATCGATTATAAATTATTCAATACTTAAATAAAATAAAAGGTCTACCAACGTTAAGTAAACTGGACATTACAACACTTTTTTGGAACATTTGAAATTACATTCTTGAATCCAAAACAGAACGTTCTCGGAACCCGGGCCACCACTAGCAATTTTGGGCCCTCTACCACACCCATTCTTCACTGTTACTACTAATAAAACAGATCCCTCAAAGTGCATAGGCCTTTTCAATCATCCTAAAAAACCGCTGCCCACCCTTCCACCAGCAACCCCTCTGCTCATAACATGAATTTTTGAGCTGGAAAGTGATTGGATGTCACAGCAACAGGGATAAAATTTTTCCGTTTTTAATCTGGAAACTATTTTGCAGACAATATTAATTCACAATTACAGACTTTTGAGTAGATGACCTGTATGCGATTTGTGATCTCAAAAGTTCTATTCAGTTCTCGTTTAAGGAGGGTGAAAGCCTTCACTCGCCATTTTAAACCTCAATAAACATGTCAATGTCTTGGTTATGACTGGGAAATGAGATGGCGCAGATGTGCTCGGGTGTGAATGCCAGAAAGATCTGTCGCCCACAAAGGCATACTGTCAGAAAACAATGTCGCTCTACAAAGTACTTCTCTGATGGAGCCTAGCAAGGCATGGCACAACACAACACAACACAACACAACACAACACAACACAACACAACACAACACAACACAACACACAGGGTATAGGTTCACATCCTTACATGTTTTTTGGCCAGTTATATATGAAAAAAATGATTATATGATTTATTATAATTATTATTATATTATAATTGTGGCTCCTATTAAAACAAAAAATTGAATAAAAAATGTAAAAAAAGAAATAAATTCTAAATAAAAAAAAGGGTTGGGTCATTATCTCTGCAGCCTTTAGGGCTGTTATCAACCTGCACATACAGATTACAGAAAGGACAAGGAAGGATATGAAAAATGGAATGTTAGAACAGGAATTGTGGGTGGCATCCAAGGAGAAAGAGGCCACTGAAAGGGAAACATGCAGGGAGACGTTGTTAAAGAATATTTATAGTTGTGCTCAGAAAAAGAAATGCTTTAAAGGAAAGAAAGTGTGTGTAGAGCAGTTACAAATTTTCTGTGTAAAAAAAAAAAAAAAAAAAAAACCTTAAATAGAAATACACTTGCATCTAATGAAAGCAGCCAAAAATATGGGCTCGTCTCGTGTCTAATATTTAAATCTTGAAGGATTTTGTTTGGAGGGTGCACAAACTTTTGTTCAGCACAGCAAAATTGAGAATACGCAGAAAAGACTCGGCTCACTTCAGGACCGCAATAAACGGTCGAAATCAACGGTGTGTTTTTGTGCAGTGCTTCTCTCCGTCAGGATGACAGGGTGGTCTTATAAAAGCAAAGCTTTTGATTGGCTGTCTTGGTGAATGTGTGTAAGTCGTAACAGCTGTTTGGGGCTCCTAGGGGGATTAGAAAACCCAGATCATGCTTCATTTTAGTGCACAGAAATCAAGTTCTCAAAACGCTTTGTATAAACAATGAGGTTTTTTTTATATGTTCTCCATCTGGATCACCTTTAAGGCAACAGCACTTCTTACAAACCTTTTTTTTTTGGGGGGAAAAAAACTGGGAAAAAACTGGGAGGCGCTTCCGAGCAACCACGCTGCAGGGCCTCGTTTCCTTTTTTCCGAGAAAACAATAGATAAGAGGGAGTGTTGTCTACAGCAGAAAGTCATGTGTTATAGAACATTTTTTCCAAAACTTAAATATCCACGGTTTGCTATAAAGCAGTTAAAAATTTATGAGAAATATTCCGAATGTCAAAAGGACGATGACGTTACTTTTATTTGCAGACCAGTAAGCCACTGGTTCCTCTAATGTGTAAAATCACATGCATGAATGAATTTGAGCATAAAAATCTTATAAAAGTGTAAAAAAAAAGCTGTCATTTTTAAAGCCACACATGAAATCAAATTTATTTATCTAATAAGTGATTCATAGTCAAGTTCATATGACTCCCCTGTAAGCACCTGGTGGTCCCTTTAGGGAGACATTTTAAAAGAGATTTTATGGCTATCATAATTCTTCACTACAAAAAATGCTTAGCAAAATGCATTAATGCACATAAAAAGCAGGAAATGCAGCAGTGCCATAATCATAAGAATAATTTACATCTTATTATCTTTTCTTATCTTATTTCTATCACCATTTAAACCCGTGGGGACTGGTGCTAGAAAAAATCTTGGTGGACACAAATCAAATCAAATGATGATGGTGATGTAACATTACTGCTAGCTAAAATATTAAGAACGTTCATGTTAAAGTCGACTGTTAAAGAATAAATTTAGCATGAATCAATAAATCTGAGTTCAGTGTTAGTTTAGTATCAATATTTATGTCATCAAAATAAGCATTTAAATCATTCAGCCATTTATATCAATTAGATTTAGTGATGAAGGCCATAATACTGTACGGGGGGCAGGGTGGCTCAAATGGTTAAGGTGCTGAGTTGACCAGAAACACCTGGGTTCAAGCCCCACCTCCGGCAAGTCAACCACCGTTGGGTCCTTGAGCAAGACCCCCAACCCCCCCCTGCTCCAGGGGCGCTGCATCATAGCTGACCCTGCGCTCTGACCCCAACTTACTGAGATGGGATATGCGAAAAATGCATTTCATTGGCTCTGTACATGTACCTTGCACAATGAATTGAATATACTTATACTAATGTTGTCCAGTAGAGGGAGACAAAAAGAAAAAAACAATAAAAGGCATGATTTACATCAGACTTGTTAAGAATTGACCAATCGCATGAGACCAAAAAATATTCAAAAAATTTTTTATTTGCTAACAAACGAAGGGGGAGGGTTCAAGTGAATTTGAAACGAGCCAATTGAAGCTCGCCCTCAAATCACGTCTTTACCTGACTTGCTTAAAAAGTTTATTTATATAGCACATTTCATACACAGTAGTAATTCATTCAAGTGCTTTAAATAAAAGAAATTTATTAAACAAATACAAAACTGAGAACTGTCAAAAACCGTGAATTAAAAATTAAAAAATAAATGAAAATGGTTAATAAAATAAAATTATTATTTAGTTGGGATGTAGCACAGCGCTCATTCAGTAAATGCAGAACTAAACAGATGTGTATTGAGTCTGGATTTAAAGATGATTTAACACATCTGATCGCTTCTGGTAGCTGGTTCCAACTGCTGGCTGCATAATAGTAAATAATAATAATCCTGATTATTGCTCTAAATATCCTATTCCATGTCCTCCCCTTAAAAGAGACATATTTTTATGCCTTTGGATTATAATGTCAAGTTTCACATCCGCAAATCAGCCCATATCCAGGTCTTAATGTAAAACTACAGTGAAGTTAAAAAAAAAAACGTTTTATCTTCTTCTGACTTTGTTTGTTTGCTCACTGACAAAGAAATGATCAGTCTATTCTAACCGTAAAAGACAGAATAACAAAAAACATCCAGAAAAACGAAAGAGTTATAAATTAATTCGTATGTTAGTGAAACAAGTACTTTATTTGACCCCTTCGCAAAACATGAGGCTTTGCACACATTTCAGGTGGGATTTTGCCCCAGTCCTCTCCGTAGATCATCTCCAAGTCATTAAGCTTTCGAGGCTGATATTTGGCAACTCAGACCTTCAGCTCCCTCTACATATCTACATATCATTCTATATAGTTAAGGTCTGGAGACTGGCTAGGCCACTCCTAGTCCACTCCTGTCCAGGGAAGGAGGTTCTTACACAAGATTTGACAGCACATGGCTCCGTCAATCTTCCCCAGTAAAGTTGCCCTGTCCCCTTAAACCATAACACCAATAATGCTTAAACTTTCGGCCTCCATGTTTGACGGTGTGGATGGTGTTCTTGGTATCATAGGCAACATTTCTTCTTCTTCAATCGTTGAAATTGAGTTAATGCCAAAGAGCTTGATTTTGGTCCCATCTGACCACCACACTCTTATCCAGTTCTCCAGTTGTTTTCTTGGTGACTATGGTCCCAGCTGCCTTGAGATCAATAACAAGTTCCTTCTGTGTAGTTTTGAGTTTTCATGATTAATGAAACTACCCAAGGTGAGATCTTGAATGGGGACTGACAGTTATTTTGTGTTCTTGTCTTCTTGTGTTGTCACATTTACAGCATTTAGTATCCAGAGCGACTTACATTTATTTTTTTATACAACTGAGCAATTGGGGGTTAAGGGCCTTGCTCAAGGGCCCACATTGGTGGCTCAGCGGTGCTGGGAATCGAACCCCTGTCTTTTTGGTATCAGTCCACAAGACCAATCTTGTTCTTGACATCCTTGGACAGATTTGTTTTGTCTTTTGGAATCTGATAGATTGATTCCTTTTGTGGACATGAGCCTTTTATACAGGTAACAAAGTGAGAGCGGCATCACTCCGTTTAAGAGAATCCCTTTAAGAGAATCCCTTTGGGAGCCAGAAAGCTTGCTGATTGATAGGGGAGAGCAAATGTACCAAATTGGCAGGGAATCAAATAATTTTTTTCCCTCACTGTACATTTGAAGTGGGATGTGTAAATCCTACATTTAGTTTATATGCTTTTATTTCTAATGCTTAGAGGTTTCTAGTTGTTTAGTAAGGGAAGAGTGTCTCTGTGAGCTATTTCCATCACTCACAAAAAAGTTCTTTTATCTACACTGTTATTTAAATAGTGGTCTGTATTAAGGCTATGTGACAAGCAGTTTTTTGGTGAGGGGCTCTAGACTCGATAGAGAGGACAGACTAATATCAGACCAGAATGGTAGGAGCATGCTGCATTCCAGTTCTTTCCAAAGGTGTTGAGTGGGGTTAAGTCAGAGTCAGGGTTCCGGGCACTTCAGATAATTCTGAAGATTATTTCTTATACAGAGAACATGGTTGAGCCTTTTCTTTCTTGGGATGTCCTTTTTCTCAGGGATAAAACACATTCCCTTTTTCCTGAAAATTTCCTCTTTTTAAAGGTGACCATTTGTTTTCATTTTTTCCAGCCGTGTCCTATTTTTATACACATGTCCTTGTTTTTAGGTTGACCCATTACCTGCCTTTTTTTTCGTGTCCACATTTAAAGGGTGATAATACGTCCGTTTTTTCCTAGACATGCTCTCTGTTTTAGGGTAAGCATGCATCCTTTTTTTCTGATGTCCACTTTTATTCTGAACATGCCTTTTTTACGTTGATCAGAAGTCTTTTTTACTGGACTGCCCTAATTTTTAGGGCATACATCTTTGTCCCCAGATGTGTCTTCTTTTTAGAGTAACTGTTTTTTTCCGAGATATGTCCTCTTTTAGAGGACGACCCCACTTCATCTTTGTCCTTTTTTTAGGGTGACAATGCATTTTTTTTCCCCAGACATGTCCTTATTTTCCTAGCCATGTCCTCTTTTCCGTCCTCACCGTCCACTTTTTTCTGAACATGCCCTCTGTTTTAGGGTGACCATACATTTCTTTTTCCTGGACATTTCCTCTGTTTAAGGTGACCATACATTTCTTTTTCCTGGACATTTCCTCTGTTTAAGGATAATCATTTATCCTCTTTTTCCTGGACATGTCCTTTGTTTTAGGGTGACCTTATTTCCTTTTTTCCCTGAACACGCCCTCTGTTTTTGGGTGAATATTCTTCCCCCTTTTCCTGGACATGTTTTCTGTTTTAAGTTGACCATATTTCCTCTTTTTCGTGGACATGTCTATATATTTTTTCCCTGGACAGGTCCCCTGTTTTTGATGCATTAGCACAGCAGCACTAAACAATGCACTGATGTTTATTTTTTTAGTCAAACTGAGATATGTAGTTTATAATTAACAATAAATGATGGTTCTATTTTTATTGTTTTATTCTTTTTTTTTCAGAAATGGTGGTAGGAGAACACAACCATAGTGAGTCCAACAGGAATACAGCAGCATATGGTGTAAAAATGGACCCAGCTGGGTAAGGGGGGTAAATTGGATACAGCAGTTAGGAGCAACTTTTTTCCATCCTCCAGTTGTTTTCTTTGTGTGTGTGTGTGTGTGTGTGTGTGTGTGTGTGTAAGGCTTAGGGAGAAAGGTTGGGGAGTTTTTTTTTAATTTTTATTCACAGTTTATTTACACGTTTATTTATTATTATCACTATAAATCACTGAAACATTTCGGGCAGAGAATACAGTGAACTGAAGATACACTAAAGCAACAAATTACCAACCCTACCATCGACACGGTGATGCAATCACTTTAAAATGTCTGGTACGTCCTGTTACTAAATCGTACGTCTCAAATATCCATGAAAATGTTTTTGGACTAATGCCAACTGTAATCAGTTCTGCTGGTTGTAGCAATCAGAAGCACTGTAAAGTCATTAAACTTACTTTTCGGGATATTACATGAATTTTCCTACTAAGAGAAAATAGCAGAAAAACCCGACTGATAAAGATAAATACATTCAGGTGGAAAGCTTTTGCCTCTCTACCCCACCTCCCTAAAAATGAAACTTTTTGTTGTGTCTATATTCAGCATTGAATTTTTTTGGCATGCCAGTGTTTATTGGTTAATAACTCATGAAAAAGCACAAATGGTTCTACTCTAAATGGTGATATTGAACCCATTGCTGCTGTCGGAGCTGCGCCAAGCCGTCATCCAGCAGCTGTTATTTATCTTCAAAAAGAAAAAGAGGTCTAACGCTAAAAGTCAGTGGTGTCCAATGTCTTTAATTAGACCTGCAGCAATAAAATACTACCATTTGTACCTGCTGATTAAAAATGTCCCGAAAGTCACACTGATAAAAATTTAACAATCTAAATTTCTTTGGCATAATAACAAAATCTACAGAGTCTATACGGCCTTTACAAAGTAAAAATACAAAATTCTTAGGAATTTTGCCCCTTTTGGACATCCAGTCGTCTATGTAGTTGTGCTACTGCGCTATGCTTCCAACAGCTAATCACTGCTGTAAATGCGATCCGTTTCCTTTATAGCTATCTTAAGTACTAATTGCCATATACTGCATACTGCCAGTACTAAATAGGACTTTTCTGGTGTAATATTAGTGGTAGTCTGGCCAAACAACCAATTTATTTTAATGATCTAAAATAACTATTAAATTTATAAGCCAGCAAACTCTAAAACACTAAAATACACTTTAGTTATGAAATGGTTGTTGCCTCCATCACAGGAATAAAATAAAATTTCCTGAAATTGGTACCATTCGTTCTCTCTTTCTCTCTCTCTCTCTCTGGTCGAACATTAGTACATTGACCTGGTAAGCATTAAGGGGACAAAACCCCCCAAAAAGGATAAAGAATCGTTTGACATGTTTTATTTGGATCTGTACAGCATGCATTGATATCACAAAACACAAATACTTTTTGATAAAAACACAATAAAATAACAGTGGTTGATAAAAAGTTACACATTACAAGTGTCACTCATTGAAAATTGTGTAATTATACAAAAACAACCTTATTATTTGAGCGTTTTAGGGACAATATTATTGTAACCAAAACACGGGGGTCATTCAGATACCCGCCTTGTGTCCTGGACATTTCGGATCCTTGAAAAGCGCCTTGTTTAGGTCTGCGTTTGAAGCACCGTCACATACAATATGATGTAAGCGACGACAAAAATGAATCCGATGACCATTGAGGCGATATTCAGTTTCTTGGCCAACCTGGAATGCGCATTCGCTCTGGTTGAATCTCCGATCAGATTAGCCGTGTCAGTCTAAAATGAAAAAGTTTGTTTAAATCCTTTTTTTTACATTTTTTTTTTTTTACTTATATTACATTAAATTAGTAAATTAAATAAAACTGGTCTTTTGGAAATAACAGTAAATGCCTTACCCGGCATGAGAACACAATTGCAATGATTCCCAGTGGTAGACAGCAGCAAAGTGTGTTAAAGATGGACCAAGCCAGGTATGTGGGTGCTATATTTGCCCCGGTCAGAACAGGCGATTTTCCTTCCATCTCTCCAGTCGTGTGCGTGCAACCGCTGTATGAGTTAGGCTTCAGGAAGAATGCGGGCTCTGTATTAGCGGCGGTGTTAGATAGCCACTGCGGAATGTGGGATGTGGCCTGTCGTGTGGAAAGGCAGACAAGCACAGCAAATGAACTGATTTATTTGAGAGCGTTATTGGCCGTCCAGATTTTGCTTCGACTCCCACACATCCGGTTAACTTTAGATTTTTGGGAAATTATAAGCGGTATTGTTTAAAGCGGCAACTTTATTTCTTTTAAAAGTCTTAACTGCTTTGAGGAGCTCATGGTTACTAAGGATTAGAAGAAGTTTTAGAGGTTTCTTAGAGAATTTTTCCTAATGACAATTTTAGACCTCAGTAAAAAAAAAATCGATTAAATCAAACTAATTAAGCTTTAACACTCTTGCACATGCCATAAATATTTATATTTATTTATATACTGTATACTGTATATATATCTTGCTGTGGAACTTCTTCAAAAACAAAATTCAACATTTGGGTGATTTAGCAAAGGGAAATATGGACATTCAGTACTGTGCAGGTGTGAAAAAAATACTGTAATGTTAGAATTCTTAATTTTTTTTTATTTAAATATAAATCGACTCTATATTTGGTGTGACCACCCTTAACATTGGGTTCTTACCCTTGAAATTAAATGGGACCAAGGTAGGAAAAGTGTTAGCGCATTGGTTAAGGGGTTAAACTGCTAATTGGAAGATCTGGGTTTGATTTCCAGCACCACCAAGTTACCACTGCTGTGTCCCTGAGCAAGGCCTTTAACCCCTAATCGCTCAGATGTATAAAAGAGATAAATGTAAGTCGCTCTGGATATAGACGTCTGCCAAATGCCGTAAATGTAAATGTAATGTGAAGGTGCGATTATCCAATTATACCAAGCAGGTGCTAATGGTCATTAATTTCATCTGTAGGTAGTAACATGGTCTTGAAAGAGAATTCGTTGTGTATGAGGCTTAAAACTGGGTATGAAACTGACAAACTGTGCTACTAAGATGAGGTTGTTAAAGACAGTTTATGCTTTCATCAGTCAGGGATCCATAGAACCATAAAAAAAAGGATATGGGTTTTCTCTTTTCACCCCATTTCTTGTGATTAGTTGTTCCTAATGTTCTCTGCATTCAGGTGTATCTCAGGGTTACCCTTTCGGTAGCCTGGTGCGGTATTATTTCTTCTTCGGTTTCTTTGGTTAGAATATCATAACCAGTATAGCTAGCTAGCATTGCAGGGAGCTAACCCCTTATTAGAATTCATCAGTGGAGCTTATGTTAGCCAGCTATTAGCATTTATAAATAAAGACTTTCTAAATCAAGATCTCCTCGAAACTAGTTTCAGATTATGTTACCTAGCTATCTAAGATTAGCAATAGCAATGCCAAACAGTTAATTAAATGTAAATAGATAAAATCCAGTCGAAAACTCTGCCATAAGCAAGCTGAATTCTGTTCTCAGTGACATTTAATAAAATTAAGGATCTAACTGACTAAAATTCTGTCAGAAATCTTATCGTATTGTATAATCTTATTGTAGCCAGCAAGTAAATTTCTCAGTGGTTTAAGACACCTAAGAAACAGCTTACTGCCTTTACTTTATCATCATTACATGTCTGGCAATACCACCAGCAGAGAATTGGTGGAAACCATTGGGATTCTAGTACAACCATCTTTTGTTGGGAGAAGTCTGGCCAGAAGTGAACTTCATGACATAGTTGCAGCCAAAAAAAAACCACACCTCCAGTGTGGTGCAAGTCAAAATTCTGTTCATTTGACTGTAGCAGGAAATAAAAAGGAGTGAAAAATGATACAATGATACAGTAAGTGTCTACAGTAAAGCATGGTGCAGGTTTCCTGCAAGTTTTGGGCTTTTTTTGCACACGGAATTGAGAATTTGTCAGTATAATTTGTCATGCAATACCATCAGGGAGGCATTTAATTGACCCCACATCTTTTCTGCACCAGGACAATGACCCCAAACATACAGGAAACGTCATTAAGAACCATCTTTATCATAAAAAAGAACAATAAGTCCTAAAAGTGTAGGTTTTTCCCACAGAGCCATCCAGTCATGCCTGTGGTTACATGAACAGACAAGGGGATTTTGTGAATTAGTTCACCAAGATGTTTGGAACCTTCAGGAACTGTGTGTGAAACCTGTACACAGGAGAATTAATGCTGTTTTGCTTTTAAACGGTGGTCCCACCAAACATTGATTTATTTGAGACAAGCTAAATCATTTACGACTCAACAGCTAAAATGAAACAAAATGCAGCGCAGGCCATGTGCTCCTCCCAGGCGACTTATATTATACACAAATTTAAACAGACATTTTATGCCAGCTTTTCAATAGTCTTTTACAACATCACACTTTCTTAATTTACTTATCATAATGTCAGACTGTCAGTTAGTTAAAACACATAAACAATGAACGCACACACATGCAGGGTTTTAAGTCATCTTACTTTTCCCGTAAGCCTGCGTTATCTCGCTAAATGGTAGCTAGCAGCAAATAAAAACAATCTGTAGCGGTAATTTTGCTCACGATTTGCTTAGTAGGATGTGATCCTGCACTAACATCCTTTGTTAATCCTGGATGAACATTTTAACAACCATTGTCTTCATCTGATGTCATCAGTGTGTGCAGACCAAACCCCGCCAATCTATTTATGAATCTTTCCCTCGGAACCAAAATGTAATTTTATAAAATAAAAAACATGAAATACCTAAATAATATGTGTAATCCATTAAATGATATACTAAACAATTGTATGCAACATGTATGTGCAGTTTAGTTTAGTTAATGTGTGAACATTTCCCCTTACTTTAAGAACAAAAAATAGATTGTGTGCGTGCAAATAAAAAGTATTAAGGTGTGCGTGTCTGCATAAATAAAAAGTAAATTCATTGATTTTTTTTTTCATATTTATGGTTGTAAAATCTGTTGTGACGGTTGACTGTGAAAGATTGTGCTTTAATGAAATAATGTTAAACCCTGTTTTACAGTAAGAACGTTGCTTTATTGCGGTTCTACAGGTTCACCATTTTAGAACATTTTGTTTATTAGTGATTGTTTATGATTCACGGTTTGATTTTATTAAATATTTATTTTGGATCATTAATAATCAATACAGTCTAAATTCACTACTTTCATGTTGTAATTTAATGTTAATCCAGGAAGTATAATAGCCAGTAGGAGATTTTTTCAGCATTTACTCAGTTTACTCAAAGGGAACAATTCAAAAATGAGGGGTTTGTTCAACACACGCTGATGACATCAGATGGCTATGATAGGTTGATTGAAATGCTAAATCAGGAATTAACAAGAAAATTTTAATCTAGAATCACATCCTACTTGGAGAAAACACATCCACCTGCTCACCAGACTTGTTTTGGCATTTTCCTGAGGTGGTTTGTAGTTGCGGCGCTGTTTGCGTCATCGGGTTCGGCACTCCTATTGGTTCTTGGTTTGACAGTTGACGTAGGAGAAGCGTCTGAAATCTTCTGCCAGGAGTTTATTGCAAAATAGTTGCAACGACCGTTTGTCTCAGAAAAACGAATAAATAGGCTGCGCTTTAGACACAAAACCAAAAGAAATGTTTGGTTTATGGTTTTTCTTATTGAAAATGTATTTTGATGTAAAACATTGATCATAACATGTATTATAAAATGTATTTATTATGATTTAACTATTTCTTCCTTCCACTTAACAAACTCCTTTTAGTTAACAAAATTAATTTGTAACTAGCTAGGGTTAAAAAAAAAAAGCTAATCTTGACAAAACGTATCTAAAAAACTATTTTTTATCTATTTAGGAACTCACATTGGGCATAATTTACGAATAAAAAATTGATTATAGCACACACACACACACGCACACACACACACACGCGCGCACACACAATCCAAACACTGAAAACACTGACACATGATGTCAACTTTTTTTATTTACATAGAATAAAATATATCACAAATTGATTATGAGGTCTTTTTAAAAAAAAGCATAGAGTTAATCAGACATTTAGTCCATGCAAAAAAAAAAATTCTCTTTTTCATACATATAAAAACAGGATACATTCATATATAAAAAAAGTTTTTTATAGAACAAAACAAAAAACAACAACCGTGTAGTCAATGTAAGCAATACGCTGATGATTCTTTGGTCAGGAAATCGTTAAAGGCTTTAGAAGATATATAATACAAATGAGACAAAAGACAAATAGTAAAATTTGAGCCAAGTAGTATTTTTTTCATGTAACCATAACACCGGGTAATGTTGCGTTATTGCTGGGGGTTTTTTTTGTCTACTTCTGATGCACCGTCATATACAAGATGATGTAAATGACGACAAAAATGATTCCAATAACCATTGCGGCGATATTCAGCTTTTTAGCCACACTGGAATGCGCGTTAGCTCTTGTAGAATCACCGACCGTGTTAGCCGTGTCAGTCTACAATGAAAAAGAAAAGTTTAGTTTAGTTTACTTTCTTCTTTACTGTCTGTTCTTTTTTTCTTATAACAATAAAAAAAAAAAATTGTAATATATATTAAACAATTAAGGATGCATGACTTACCCGGCAGGAAAACACTATTGCAATGATTCCAATAGGAAGACAACAACATAGTGTGTTAAAAATGGACCAAAAGAGGTATGTAGGTGCATTGGTTCCACCAGTATTCCCAGCCATATTTCTTTTCATGTATTCCCGTTTGTGCACTGGCTTTGTGGGTAAGGCTCCAAAAGGAATGTGGGGTAAGTTTGCAGCATTCAGAGTTATTCACAGTGTGGGATGTGGCTTGATTTGGGAAGGGGGGCATGGCTAATTTACAAAACAGTGTCAAATTTCATAATGGATCCCAAATGATGGTCTGATTTCTAACGAAAGGAAAGTTATGAGCATGAATGTCAGAGACGTTCTTTAGAATGACATTGTCCTGTTTTTTTAGGAGGTATCTGGGTTAATTATCTCTTATGCAACATTATAAATATTTGGACAACTTGTCCTAGTTTAGACAACCGTGATAAGGTGTCTAGTCCAGTATGCCATTTTTTTTTTCAAAGAGGTTATGGTGCTTAAAATTTTGTAAAACCATCTGCAAATATGATCCAAAACATGGTCAGATTTTACGAACAGCTTTAGAAGCAGATACAGAAATAACACTGAAACAACAAAGACATGGAATGGAATATTTATTTATGTTTAAATCCTAATACTGGGACAATTTAGTAACACTGTGATCTATAAGATTTTACAGTTAATACGGTCCAGTGCATTGCAGGAAATCTCCAATTCTAAAATATTCTCAAGATTTATCATAAGACTTACGTACATCTAAACACAGATGTTAAGCAGGACACCATGAGGTCCCTTTAATTGCATCTCCTGTCAAAATCTGCTGATATTTACTGGAATCTGGTAGTCTAACTACCCGCGCAAAGTTTCCGGTGCTCTACAGAAAAATAAACATGTCCAGGCTACCCATGTTTTCAAAATGCCTCTGGCTTATATCGATGTTGACTTTAACGGTGAGGTGAAAGGTGAGCCGTCCTTCGGTTAACTTATTCACAGAGTGTATGATTGTGTTGCGAGGAAAACCACTAAACGCCACGTCGACTAAAGCGGCCTGCATTTAACACGATTTTTAGGTGTGATCTTTTTTCAAGGCGTTTGTAATGACTCCTACTGCATTCCTCACTGTAGGATAATACCTGTGTGTGTTTACCTGCGTTTATGAGCAACTAGAATAGGATAAATAGGAGGCTTTAGCTTACTACCAATTTATTTATTTACGGACTCAATCTGAAAATTGACAATCTGCTGGAACCTGTTTTAAGCTATGTAGTGTGTACGTGAGTAGTAGGTCTGAATCTTAGGTATGTAAAAAATGGTGTGTAAAAATAAGTTCCCTCATGATCATCTACTTCCGCTCGGATTCTGAAGGACACATACTGTAGATACTTTACTATCTTATGTGTGAAGCTTGAAATGTGACAAAACTATTTAGATTAACATTGTAAAAAAATTGAATTCATATTTACAGCATTTGGTAGATGTCCTTATCCAGAGCGACATTTATATTAATTATACATCTAAACAATTAGGGGCCCAGCAGTGGTAACTTGGTGGTGCTGGGAATCGAACAACAGTCTTCTAATTAGCAGTCCAACAACTTAACCACTGAACTAGCACTCCATATTTATTTGACAATTGATTTATTTTCTCTCATTTCATGAGTGATATTACATGTCAAGAGAAAGGAAACGTTGGTTTGCATTGTTTTTTTGTTTTTGTTTTTTACTTTCAACAGAACGACTTTTCAGACATTGTCTACACCGTGTGGATGACCTCTGACCTACTTTCTGTAGCGTCTGAATTCTGTGGTTTGAATTTTAAACATTGAATTTGATTCTTCATCATGGAAACCTAAATCTGTTTTTCTAAAAATTCAGAACAAAACAATTTATTTAATTTATTATTTAAATTCCGGATGCTGAATTGTCACGTGACAAACTCAACATGAATATAGTACGTTCGAATTTCTTTCCTACTACCTGTAAAAACAAGCTTTAATAATGGTCAGGAAGTACTTACGAGAATAACTTTTTGAACAGAGCATTTTAAGATCGATCATTTATCCATGATTATACCCATACCATGGTATCCAAAGATCGTGCCAGCGTTGGTAGACTTTTAGTGAGAAGAGTCCAACCCTGCAAGGATCCTGAGGTATCCAGAGATTGCCGGCTCCAGTTGGGTTATGCCTTGTAAAGATTTGGGGTATTTAAAGCGAAGATGCCGACCCTATGTGGACTTTGAGGATGTCAGCGGGATGTATGTCCATCATGCAACTCTTACTGACTGTATATGATTACAGAAAGGACACCGCTTAAAATCACACAACATGCTGTTTAAAGTAAAATAATTTATATAACACAATCTCCGGTAAAGTGTCACCCAGATGAAGTTAGATTAAGACCCAGATGAAATTGAGTTTGGTTCCTCTCAAGGTTTCTTCCTCGTACCATCTAACGGATTTTTCCTTGCCACAGTTGCCCCAGGCTTGCTCACTAGGGATGTTTCTGATAACATTGCTTGATTTTTTTCTATCATTAATGGTGGACTTTTGTATTGTTACTTATGTTCTGTAAAACCATCTGCAAACAATGGACAATGTCCATTGTTAAACGTGGACATAAATAAAACTGAATTAAATGAAATGTTCTTTACATCGTTTGTGTTTTTTGTTATTTCCTTCTTTCTGCTAAACACGTGACCATGATTTTCTAAACAATGTCTTGGTCTAAATTCTGTTCCAACTTAATTGCTATTTCTGGTTATCTTAATGATGTGCATTAGCTGTATTATGAGATCCTCTGTGAGATTCTTAAAAGCAGGAATTAAAATTTAATGAATCAGATGGGTTATGATACTCTGTTTCAATGAGTTCTGAGACTTTACAGTAAAACATTATGTCCAGATTTATGCATATGCCATGACTAAGATTTAAAATCTGAGTGTGTGTGTGTGTGTGTGTGAGTGTGGTGCATTTGGGGATCTCATAAATCCTACGAGGTAAAATGGGCGCTGGTCCGTTTACAGGCTTTTCAGACAAGCATCAATGTTTTCCATCTGATGTGGTTGGCTACAGGAAGCCAGTGGGGGAAGGGGAAGAAAAGTGCAGAAGAGTGCATGAGAACCTTTGAAAATGAAAAACAAGTGCTATTGAAGTGCTATTTTCTTCTTATTTTATTAACTTTTAAAAATACCTCTTTGTGCTTTTAGGTTAAAAATGTATTTTATATAAATATTAAAGTGAAATGTATTACTGATTAAAGAAAGTATTAATATGTTCTGGATAATTATATTACTATTTACTGAAATATTAGTTTTTGGACTTGGTTTTAATTTTAAAAATATTAAATCTTCTTATTTCCTCTCTATTTCTTTTTTTTTAATCACCTTTCATTGCATGCGTTTTATCCCATCTGGGCCGAGACTTCCTGTGACATATAACAAAAACCAGTGAAGAACAACACGCATGACTGCGGCAGCAAGAAAACAGTTCAAACCCCTCCAAATTTACTACTTGAATAAAAGATTTAGTTTTAAAAATTATTCTTTATTTTAATAATGTTTTAAGTAAATACACTAAGAACATTTATTTAACAGCTACATAATAAACCTATACTGTGTATATATAGGCAAAACTATGTATATATATTCACCTTTATTTTATTTGGATCTCTAACTGAATGTCGTTACTGGAATGAAATAATATGAAAATAATAACAAAGCATATTTTATAAAAAATATATTGTGACAATGGGGAATAAAACGAATATTTGGCTGGTTGGTCAAGAAAGTTCGGGATTTCAAGATTATTTTATATACAATTGTGGTTTTTTTGTAAAGAGTTTTTTTTGGGTTTTTGCCTTTATGTATAGGACAGACAGAGATAAAATGGAGGCGATAGAGAGACGTGGGAAGGGATCTGAAGGGTTGCCAGAGTGCAACTGCGCCTTAACACACTACATCGGCCTCAATTGTGATTTTTTTTTTTTAACTACAAATAAAATAAAATTAAAACCAACAAAGAGACAAAAATATGAAGATTTCACTATTTGCTGGAAATAAAATTGAATTCTTAATACAGATTTCTGTAAATCTCAAATCTCTCACAATTGTCTAATTTATTTTAATACTGTTATGTCACTCAGGTGAAAGCGGATAACTTTTTTTTTTTTTTTTCATGCAGAATAAAACACTAACAAAAAAAATGTGGGCCCCTGAGCAAGGCCCTTAACCTCAAGTGCTCAGTTGTATAAAAGAGATAAATGTAAGTCGCTCTGGATGAGGACGTCTGCCAAATGCCATAAAATGTAAAAAAGTAAATGTCTAAAAATAATAAAAACCAAAAACTGCATTTATAGACAATCCATGCCAACGGTATTCTTTGACCTGGTGATATTATTTAGACCATAATGTTAGACAATTCTGTGTGATATTACCTGGACAAGTTGGACATGTACATTTCAAATAGATGGAAAGAATTATTATTATTTTTTTTTTAAGCAGTTGCAATTCCAGTCCAGATCTCATCTGTGAAGATTTGACATCCTTACAAGTTTTCTGACTATCATCAGTTACTACAGTCGCATAACAGGATGCAAAACATTCTTTTAATAATCTGGGACATTTTACACTTGTTCAAACTATCCAACAATCTGAATGTGTTTTTATGTTGGAATCTTTTCTTTCAATGGCTCATCAGTTACCGGTTAAAGATTCATTCAGCCATGTTTTTCAAACTGCACCCGTGTTTGATATCAGAAACATTCCACAAGTCAATTATTTTAGAGAAAGATGACGCTTTGGAATTCCTCCAGGACCATATGTGATTTTTTTTTTTCTGTTAATGTCCAGCGTAAAGATATAAAACATCCTAACCAAATTATAACCTTAAAAGCATCAATGTTTACAAATGTACGCTTGCACAAACTCTTTTAGCAATTATGGTAATTAACCGGTTATAGCAATTAGGTGCTAATGATCGTTAATTTTACCTGTAGGTTGAAACTGAGAAAGAAAACAACAGTGTACGAGGCCATCATTTTTTTGAAACGTATGCCATCAATTATTATTATTTTTTGTCTTTAACTTGGTACATTTGCACAGTTTAAACACTGACTATGTTTTCTGTGATGTTTTTTTCTGTGATGATGACATTCGAAAATCATTGCATTCTGTTTGAAAGTAGTTTTTACAACGTGTCTTAATTTTTTTTGCATTTGAGGTTTTATACCCCAAACGGTAAAACGTCAAGGACTCGGCAGCACACTCTGCTGGAAGCCACACATTTTTTTACCACCAGATTTCCGACTGTCAGTACACACCCTTACTCTGCACACTCAAAACCTAACAAGACATTTATAAAAAAAAAACATGCATCATCTGCATACATGGCAGCAAAAAACATGTAAGTTATAGATAGTATCAAATTCCATTTCAGTGGGCAAGTGGGCAAAATTCACCACTAGTTTAACAAAAATGAAGAAATCCCATCTTCTGACCAAATTCTACGATGGTCTGCTATGGCAGTACTGCAATTTCGGTTTATTCTCAGAACCTTTCAGCCTCCAGTTGTAATCACATGCTAGCAAATGTGATAAGTACCTTCTAAGACCCAACGTACTTCTACACTCATCTCTGAATCTCTGGTTGGAGTGACCGCAGTAGAGGGCACTGTTGCCTCAAATATTACGCTATAGTTTATTTCTACATGTAAAAACACCATTTACCTTTAAAATGTGGACCTGAAAATTTTGCGCGATAACATAATCCACTCTACATAAGTCTCTGAGGGTACGACTTTTCTTTGGTAGAAATTCTTTGACCAAACAAATAACACACAAATCATTTACATGCCTATGGGAAAAAAGGAGATTCAACTAAATATTTCACAGTAATTATTTTCTTCTCGATACCCTAACCAGTATTAAAAAAATGCTAGTTGTTTAATAAGGACAATCTAGGACTTATTTACAGTAAATCCTTTTTTATCTAACAGCACATACCAGACATCTCATCATACCCGCTTAAGAGCTTAAGCCAGGTATGCATTAATTGTGAGTTTTTCATGGTTGTTGGTTTTGTTTCATCACTCGCTTCAGGGCTAACAGCTTTCCACCAATGTGTAAGATTGCAAAAGCCCCGGCTTTTGAACACTCTTAAGTATTCGAGCTCTTCGGAAAAAAATGCATTTAAATTGCTTGCCACTGCATTGAGATTCTTTCATGACTGAAATGTGATGACAGGACATCCAGTACGATTGACAGCAAAATCACTCCTTTAGAACAATCAAAAGAGGTAAAAGGCAGAATCTGTCAGGGTTCGATTGTGTGCGGAATAAAACATGACTCGACGTGTCATTGCCAGACAATGATGAGTAATTTGGCAAGACAGAAAGCCGAAGTACTGTTAGCAACCTGAATTTAGCAAGTTGTCAAAGTTTCAAAATTTTAGGTCAGGACGACCTGGCGTTCTTTTTTTTTATTTTCCATTTCTGGTATTTGGCAAGTGACTTGCATTTATTCCTTTTTTCCAATTGAGAGGTTTAGGGTTAAGGGCCTTGTTTAGGGGCCCAGCAGTTGCAGCTTGATGGTATGAGAAATTAAACCAACAATCTTTCGGCTAGCAAGCTAACAACTTAACCACTAAGCTACAACTTTTTAATTAACATTTTCAGTCTTTGTTTGGCCTGAAAAAGTGCCTTAATAGCCCAAAATGTCTGCCCCTTGTTTCGGTTTTCGCTTTTTATAGTTGCTATCCGTTCATTCCTTCATTCATTCTATTGATTTATTCATCTTCTATACCTGCTTATTCCCTAATTCGGGGTCACAGATATTTGCTGGAGTTTATTCCAGCCGTCTCTGAAAGGGCGAAAGGCAGGAGGAGTACACCCTGGACAGGTCAGCTGTTCATCACAGGGCCACACACACACTCACACTCACTCATACGGCAGTTTAGAATCTAACGTGCATGTTTTTAGGCCGTAGGAGGAAACCGGACTACCCGGAGTAAACACACACAAGCACGGAGAGAACATGCAGACTCCACATAGAAAGGCACCTGTCTGGGAATCGAACCTGGGACCTTCTTGCTGTGAGGAAACAGTATATTTTAATCACTATGCTCAGCCAAGCTTTAGACCAAGAAACAGAGAAGCAAATTGCCTGTTATCAGTGACGGCACGTGGTTTCTGAACAGTGTCAAAAATGCCCCAACTTATAATTCAGACACAAAAAAAAGCCTTTTTTTTTATCCATTTAGGAATCAATTTGAATGTTGTACAAACACCTGTTGTAGATGTAGAAGAAATAAAATAAAGCAAACTGTGATAGCCAAGATTGTTCACACGCACGTTTTATTGCTGACATCAGACCAAGTATCCTCAGAAAGAATTAAGAATGTAATACACAACCAAACAATACATGAATCATTCGTATGTGAGTTAAAAAAATCTCATCTGCATCGGGCGGTAAAGGGCATCTTGCTCCCAAAGAGCTGCTTTGGATCATGGCTCTTCCTTGAATCAGATTGACTGTGACATATTATAGCTGTAGGAAGAAATCAATTTTGACAGGTTTTTTCCCCTCCCCTTCCCTATTATCTCATTAGACGTGCAAACGCTAGGATTATCGTACGTTTAAGAGCTATTTCTTACACTTGACACCATGTACTACTTGATTGTGCAACAGAAGTGACAGTAAAGCGCATAAATAAAGCGCATAAATCCAGATAGTTTGTACCACAGTGGTCTTAAGTTCTAGGAGGCTTTTTTTTCAGTGGCATGATTGAGGAGGTCGTGTCATCCATGTACTAGCAAAGATTTGGGAATTCAATAGGAAATAATATGGCTATGGTTGAAGCTCTATTAATTTCTTTATTATAGGCTTCAAGGTTGAGCGGCGTGTGATTGGGAGGAGAACAGGGTTATAACCTCTGAGACATCTCTGTGATTGATAACAGTGTTCTGTTCTACTGTAGGAGGACTAGAAAGAAGAGACCGGTACTCAAGACACGTCTTTATAAAAGAACTGTTTAATGCTTTGATTTATTTTATAGTACAGCAGCTTGTGGCATCAGGATAGTTAATACTTATTCTAATATATAATTATTACAAAATATTTCTTTCAGCTTGGCACTTTGTGACACTTAACACTTTGTGCTGGCAGACTTCTCTGTAAGATGATCTATTGCATCTGAGAATTTTTAATACGGTGGTCCAGTAGTGCACAAAACATAATTTTATACACAGAGAAAATGCTCCTGACCAAATAGAGGGCTGTTGGTCTGCGGTATGTGTTGCGGCTTGATTGTGTTGCAGCTTCTTTCCGTTGCATTGTGGCTTGATTGCATTGCACCTTGCCTTGTATCTTAATTTTGTTGCGCCGTGGCGTGATTCCGTACAGTCGCGACTTGATTCTGTAGCGTTGTGGCTTGATTCCAAAATGTTGCAGGTTAATTCCGTAGCAATATGGCTTGAATCCGTAGCGTTGTGGCTTGATTTTGTAGCATTGTAACTTGATTCCCTAGTGTTGCATTTTCATCTGTAGCGTTGCGGCTAATTCTAAAGCGTTGTGGCTTAATTCCGTAGCATTGCAGCTTTATTTCCGTAGCGTTTTGGCATCTCGATTCCATTGCATTGCGGCTTATTTGCATTAAATCTTGTTTTTGTTGCCTTGTGTTTTGATTTTACTGTGTCGCGGCTTGAGTGTGTTGCATTGCAGCTTGAGGTTGTTGCATTGCAGCTTGAGTCTGTAGCGTTGTGGCTTGAGTGTGTTGCATTGCAGCTTGAGGTTGTTGCATTGCAGCTTGAGTCTGTAGCGTTGTGGCTTGATTCCATAGCGTTGCACTTTGATTTTATTGCATTGCAGCTTGATTGCTTTGCAGCCCATTTCTGTTGCCCTGTGGCTTGATTTTATTGCGTCTCGGCTTGGGTCTATTGCATTTTAGCTTGATTCCATTGCATTGCAGTCTGATTATTATAGGCTGTGAACTACTGGGTCACTGTAGTGTAAGCTTGGTACTTTAAGCCTGGGGCCACCGTAGTTTAGTCCTCTCACTGGCTTGAGCCATTGAAGAGCAACAACATAGGCAACGATCAGATGGCCCGCTGTAATCTTGCATAAGCTCCTCACCCCGTTTCATCTCACTGCCTTTCGAGGGCATCAGGTGGTGGTGGAACTCATTAGACCAAAGGTGTAACCAATTTTAGCTTGAAGTTCAAGTGATGGGCATGTATAAAGGTTTCAAGACGCCCTTCAATTGAGGGCCTCAGGTGAGAGATGCAGTGAGAGAGGATAGTGATGGAAGATCTATGAGAACATGCTGCTCGTAATTTATTTACCACGAGAGCCTCATCTCAGCGCTTGAATTTGGGAGATCGACTGTGTTTGCTCTGGATTTACTGTCTAATTCCAGAGATTCGGGTTAATTCTGATTCATCCAGCACGATCTAGGCATTCCATACTTATTGTATGCAAACGTTTCACTGAGCAAAGCTGAGATTTAGTGTTTTACAGGATGGGTGTTAAAAGGATTTTTTCCAGCTGTTGTCTCCGGTCTACTCTCTTACAATATGCTTTGCAGTGGTTCACATCCATTTTTCTGCATGACACTTACTTTAAATGGAAATTAGATTCATCTGATAAAAGATTCTGAGGAACCAAAAAGGCAGAAAAAAATAGCGTCTTTGAGCAAAAGAAAATCTAAAATACTTTCTTGTTTTTACAAGCAAGGACAGACACTTTAACTTCACATTAACTCGAATACTTTATATGCTCGGTGGCTTAGTGGTTTGCATGTTTGCTTAACACCTCTGTGGTTTGGGATTCGATTGGCCATCTGCACCCTGCAGGAGTTAGCAACCCTAGTTCGTTTGTCCTGCTTATTTTCCAAATCTCCCTGTCCGGTGTGTTTAATTAATCAGAATCAGGAAGATACTATCCTAGATGAGGGTCGAGTAGGGGAAGACTAAGTGAGTTGGTATCTAGGTTGCACACTCTGAAAAATTTAAGTCGATATATCCCAAGTCGGGGGTTGTCTGTATTTGTACAAAAATTCTATAACATGCTTGCAAATGCGTTTTTTTAATATGGATGCATAAACTGCGACATGATCAAAACGTAATTTCAATCCTTGTGTGTCTGTTTTGCGAATGGACTGGACTTCTCAAACAAATTCCATTGTTTCAATTATTTGGCACAATATAATGGTCTTGTTATATTTTTATTTCAAAAAATTTCAAAATAATGGCAGCCAATATTAATGCCATTCTTTCCTCAATCCTGACTGAAAAACAGACATTTGATTATAGCACACTTTTGTAATATTTACTCGGGTAATAACAATAACAGTAACATTACAGAATCTCAGATATAGAACCGCTATCTTTCCTCCTATAACTACGAAGTTAATTTTTCTGAATAAATATTAATAAAGAGAAGTAGCTGAATAACAAGCAGAGTTGCATGACAGGTGGTTACAACTATAGTGCGCATTAATAAATGCATTTATAGTTAATTATGTACATTCTGTGCAACACAGACAAAGTACACATTGTGTGCTGCCATAAAAACAAGCTTGATTGATGGAATAACACGCTGGGAAACAGCTATATTCTGTTAGCGATTGACACTCTTATCGTTTCCTAGCTAATGGAAGCTATGTGTGCAGCGTATATCATTTATGTAAGCGCTTCCCCGCGCCTATCCCTCTCAGATGCCACTGTGGTGCTGTGGACAGTTTCATTAAGAATGACTGCAGAGCCAGTGTCCATGGGAACAAAAGAAAATGAGCACAATAAACTGATGTACAGATTATTCTGATGCCTACTTGTGTATATAAAATGATGCATAAAATAAAACGATGCTCCAGTCATCCAATATGTTGGAAACGGAGTGTGGAATGCCATTATGTAAATATTGCTGTTTTTTTATTATTATTTAAATGTTTTTGGCCTTTGTTAGATATCCAATCTTATATTTATGGGTTTAGAACCTTTCTCAGTGGCCCAGAAATGGCAGATTTTGTCCTAGAAACTGTCCCTTAAACTCACAACCCTCTGATCGACCCTCGTAGGTCAAGATTTCAATCCTTGACTAACGATATGGTTACGATCCGAAAAACCTATAAAAAGTGGAAATATGGTACGCGGATATAGGAATTAACCCCCTGTGCGATTCTGTTTTAATATAGCCGAACACAGCAGGGTGTTTCCCAGTCATAATGATAATAGAGAGGGTTAATATAGCAAAATTTGCTATGGAAAAGTTGCAACAAGATCATTTTGGCTCACCCAATGAGTGTGTCACAGGGCAGAGCAAACACCAACAACCAGGGGGCTGTAGTTGCGTGTTCTGATAATATCACACTGTCTTTACGTTCTCTTTAGGGTGCAGGGAAATATTTTCTTTTTTTTTACCTTTTAAGTTGCGCAGTCGTATTGAAAATCCAGCCCATCATTTTCTTTTTTATTACAGCGAGTCATCAATACAGGAAAAATCAAGCACATCTCAAACCTGACACCACATTTTTTTCATACAATAGCCAATCTCCTCTAAAATATTCCAAGGCAGTGCTCGTCATTACAGAGGCAATCAATCCTGCCGTCTCTCCGTCCCAATGTCAGACGCAGGGTCAAGGTTCCTCCGCCATGGACGACACCGGACAAAGATGAGATTTACATTTGGGCCAAAAAAAACTTCCTTGTTTCAGCAACTGCAATTACGTTTGGTTTGGTTTGGATTATTCCTCACTTAATGCTTCTGCGATAAAAAAACATCTGACGGGGTAGAATAAGATATATTTTTTTAGGAGCTGGTACCATATGCTGTTAGGAACTAATGATTGAGTCATTAGTTCCTAACCCAACAAAAAACTGACTTTAAGAAAGGCTTGGACTTGAGCCACGACATTAAATGACCAAAAATCCATTTGGACTGTGCCAAATCATAAAGCACAGCAAAAAAAATGATTATATAAGAACATAATGATGCTTTAGTGTGGTGTGATGTGACCCGGTGCAAAAAAAGTGTTCTATTACTTTTATGCCACGGAAATTTACCTGTAAGGTTTAGTGTTTGTAAGTTTTATGTTTAGGTTTTGGGTTCTTGTTTGTTTTATGTTTCATGGTTCATCCCGTTGTTTGCTTCCTGTCTTGCTTTCTATCACATGATTCATGTGTCCTGTTTCCATTGGTTTTCAGTTCTGTCTTGTCATTGGTTTGTGTTGGTCATGTGTTTACATTTTTAGCCCTTGTGTTTCCTATTTTCTAACATTTTGTTTTGCAAAATGCATTTGGGTTCACAACTACTCACCTCAGTGGATTCGTTACAATAACCTGCTATTCTAATTTTTATTTATTAAATAAAAAGCAAGACGTGAGGAATGTTTTTACTTTAAATATTGTTAAATATCAAGCAAATAAATTATTTGCTGTTGAGCTTATTAAAGCATCCATCCATTGCTGGGCCCCAGAACAAAACCGTTGACCCTCAACTGCCTAGTGGGGTTAATAAAAAATTCTCTGCCGATTGCTTTAGTAGTGTGCATACATAACATTTTACATATCATTTATTTTGTCAGAAAACTAACATTCAAACTGGCTGACTTTTGTTAAAAAAACTATTTTCCAACGTATAAGTCTCTGTGTTCATTTTACACATACTTACAGGTAAACCTGTGATATGGAGCGTGCACATGATCTAGAATATTAATTTTAGTCATTTCATCAGTGTAAATCAGAAAGTAAAGTGGCATCAACAGATTAACATACAAATAATAATAATATAAAAAACCCCTACTAATAATGTAAACGGTATAAGCTGTGGAAAATCTACATTTACAGGAAACAACAATGAATATTCTGTTTTGCACATCATTTTCAACGCAGATGTGACTCCATTTGCGCGGTTTTAAGTAAATTTGCGCAATATAGTGTGTACTCTGGTCTGCGCTATTTTATGTATCTGTCTGGAGTAGGGGTTTTTTTTATGTGTATTTTTATTTGCACAGTATGTCTTGTCCTGGTTTGCAGCAGGTTGCACACTATACACTTTATGTGTCCAAGACAATTTATTCTCTAATCTAGGTTTTTCCTATGTTGTTATTTTTTTCTGTGGGTGTCTATTGTGTTGTTTTATGTAGTATAATAGTGGAGAAACGTTAATTTCGCTGTGTACTGCGTCTGCTTTATATCGTCTGAAATCACATACCACTTAAGTATGTCCTACTCTCCATTTAATAAAGTATGTACTAACCAATCATTAATAAGGTCTGGTTTATATTGTATAATTATGGGTATGAAATTGGGATGTATGTTAATATTTACACGTGACATACGACCAAAGGTACGGTTTTATTTACAGTGTGACAAAATAACATAAACTAAACAAGACTTGACTCGACTAGCGTAGCTTAGCTTAGCATAGCTGCCTTAGCACGATTAGCACAAACCTAAACACTAAACACATGAATTTGACTTGATTACACTTAACTTGACTTAGCTTGATTTGAACATTAAACAAGAACTTGACTAATATAAACTTGACTTGACTTGACTTGAGCTGGACAGACTTGCGACAGCGGTACAAACCGAACTCCACGACAAAAGACAAAGGGAAACATAAGGGCTTTATATACACACAAGACTGACCAATGGGAACATGACACACAGACGGTTCTAGTAAAAAAAACTGAAAGCTGTCTGTGATTTAACTTCTCTTTTCATCAGCATGGGTGATTTTTTGATTACAGTCTTGTTGTATGTTATTGTTAACAAAACAGCAGCTCGGTCGTTATTTCTGGACAAAAGGTTCTTGTTATTAAGTCTAGTGTGTGATATATTTGTTCAAAATTTTCTGTGGACAGTCTCCGATCTCAGAGCTTTGTAATCATCAGATGTAAAGTGGTTACTTTTGGTTTTCTGCCAGAGGAAATCACCAGTATGGAGAAGTTTGTAACAATAAAAAGCTAAAAGAAAAAGGCGACTTTCCTCCAAAGAGGTTGGAAGACGCTTTAGTTGTTTCCGATGCGTAGCACGTCAACTCTTCAAAGTAATCCTGTGGAAAAACTTTTGAATAGAAAGAATATTTAAATATCTATATTTTAACGTGAGTGTAACCACACTCCTGACAGAAGCATCATCTAAAGCAGAACTTTTAATTTCCTGCTCGAGTCTCGTCACCAGGTGAGGTAATTACACTCATCATGAACTCTATTCGATAATTTAGTACATTAGCACTAAACAGCAGTGTTTCTGACGCGAGCTGCATTTCAAAGAGCTTTCAAAGCGGAACTGGAATGTTGTTGAGGACAATGTGACAAAATGATTAGCGAAATGATAATATTCTGTCTAATTCACGCATTTAAATGCAGATATGATAACTCAAGTGAAGAAATTGACTGAAAAAATAACGAATGAATAAGACATATAAATAGCTTCTACTACTACTAATAAAGATGATTCGTATTGTTATTATTATAATTATAGTATAATAAATCAATTCAACTTAAGGGAAAAGAACAAAAGACAACAGAAAATGGGGAAGTGGTGGCTTAGTGGTTAAGGTGTTGTACACACACACACACACTCCCTCTCTCTCTTTCTTTTTTTTCTCTTACCCTTTCTTTTTCTTTGTCTCTCTCTCTCTCTCTCTCTCTCTCTCTGTTTGTCTAACTGTCTCTCTTTCTCTGTCTGTCTGTCTGTTTCTCTCTGTTTCTCTGTCTGTCTCACTTTCTGTCTTTTTGTCTCTCTCTCTCTCTCTCTCTCTCTCTCTCTCTCTCTCTCTCTGTCTCTCTCTCTCTCTCATCCCTCTCTGTCTGTCTAACTGTCTCTCTCTCTCTCTCTCTCTCTGTTTGTCTCCCTGTTTCTAGCTACAAAGTGATAGCTATCGTCTACTCTAGACTCGGGACCAGTGATTCTCAACCTATTTTGTACAAATGCCAAGCCAAGTTAAACACAGAACTGCCCCCAGTGCACCAGCCCACATCCCAGGCACACAATTTGGATTTTTTCTGTCATAAAAGACATCGATTAATCAGGCCCCCAATTCATTATAAGTGACAGTTATTACATTATTAAAATAAAAAGAAGAAGAAGAAATATTTTTAAGAAAAAGTAATTAATAGTAAATTAGGAAAACTGCGGTTTCTGCTGATTTGCTGTTATTTAATAGGCAATTGGTGGTTAATAGCCTTGCTTTGGACCTAGTAGTGGCAACTTCGTGGTGCTGGGAATCAAACCCTGATCTTTCATTCAGCAGTGCAACACCTTAATCACTGAACTACTTGTAAGGGTAATATAGATATACCGATAATTCACATTATGTTAGCACATTCACTTAACACCCACCATTAGCGCTCAAACACCCTCCTCATCACCACCAGATCTCAAACACTAGGGAATTACTAGTGTAGCTGGCTGCATTACATTATTAGTATTATCATGGGCGTTGAATACACAAATGATGGTGTTCTACAGTGTTAAGATTTAAACAATAAACACGCTCAAGCCATCAACACCACCTATCAGCGTTGGTCTTCCATGTGGCACTGCCTCTTCTATATTGTTATTAAACATCATCTATTCACTATTGTACCAAGTTCTTCTCGGATCATTTTAAACAGTATTAGGAACGAGCTTGCTTTGACACACATCTTAGAGTGGAATCTGTGTTGAGGCACCCGGTAATTTCCTACATTCCCATTGGATTTAACCTGGCAAATGCAATCAAAAAGATCTATCTATGATCCATGTGGTTGCCCGACGCTGAGGGACTCGAATGGATCCTTCAATCTGAAATTCTCGTTTCATTTTGAATCTATATCCGTGGGTGTCTGAGCTAAAAGAGCACAGCATAAATATCACCCCTTGTACCTTTCTCAACTGCTGAGCGATCCTTTGTGCTTCAAGATCTCAGGCTCGATATGAGGGAATTATTTACCAGACTCCTGTGGATCTTTTTTTTTTTTTTTTTTTTTGTCTGAGCACTTTTAATTGCTGCGACTAATTGCTCTTATTCAGGGCTCCTACAGTCCTATTCACTCCACAGCTCTGGCTTCAGACCTAGCAACATGGGTAAACAACATCTCAGCACAAAGGAACACACACACATGGTATTTTCTCAGGAGAGCAATCCGTAGCATGCCTACAGCAGATAAATTAGAATTTGCTGCAGATCTTGACTTCCCTTTTGCCAGCTGATTTTCTCTCAGGGTTTACGCATTACCAATCCAGCGTAATTGATTTGTCTGATTAGATTAATCAGTACATTATTTTCTAAATGTGAAAAATATAGGGTAGGCTCCAATGCTAATGAAATTATTTAGCATGCGGAATGGAATTTATCACACTTGAAAGTGTGTGCGCAAATTCCTAATGCTATATTTACATCAAACGCTAAGCTAATACGCACATCGCGTCACACTTTCTACTTACTCACGGGATTGATTTTCACATTGCTCTCACGATGTTTTTATATATGGCTACAGCAGTGCATGAACAGAAACATGAAACAGAAACATGAAATTTAAAACATTAACATCAAACATGACAGAAACACCGAACCTCACAGTAATCCACTCACATATATAATTTAATTTAATAACCATAGCTGTTTCCAGTAAAACTGTAACATATGTATTAATGCTTAATGTGGTAGTCTTTTTAGCTAATTTAATGATATCTGAATGAAATCGCTATATTTATTAGTTATAGATATTTGAGACGATTTCTGTCCAGACCAGCAGAGAGGAACAGGGTGCATTTTGTTGTTTGTTTATTGCGTTCTTTTGGTTTGTGGTTGAAATACACTTGTAAGTGCATCCACCTCCTTCCTGTAAATAATCTCCACTTTATTTATAAAACGACAAATAAACATAAACTGAACAAGACTTGACATGACTTAGCTTAGATTATTATATCGTATCTTAGCTAGACTACTTAGCATAAACATAAACAGCAAACATGAAGTTGATTACAAAAAACTTAACTTGACTTGACTCACAACAGCGGTACAGGGACACATCCGAAATCCCTGACAAAGACGAATCGAAACACAAGGGCTATAAATACACATGATTAACCAATGAAAACAAGACACATGGACAAGGGAGCCCCTACTCCAACCCAATTAACATCTTAAGAAGGGTGGTGGAGCGGAGGTGGTGTAGAGGGTGGGATGAAGCCCATGAAGCCCCCAGAAAACCAAACCCTTGGTCCACAGGGAGAACCCAGGATGGCTTGCAGGATGAAGAGGATCGTGGAGCCATTGTGAGGATGACCCACAATCTGGCTCAGACACCGGGACAGGATGTGCTGACATTCTCATCAGTCCTGAGCTAATCCTGATACTGAGCCTGAGTGTGTCCACTCTAAACAAAATATTTAGGGGGCGTTTACCTTCTTAGACCTCTGGAATTTTGTAATATATAGACAAAGGTGATACTCAGCCTAGTATAAATTAGCATAAACGATTACATGGCTGTGTGGAGATGGCGCTACGTCTTTAATAATGATGATGATGCTGATAAACACTAGCTAATTGGCGTCTGAGTGTCCGGTCCTGCTTTGCATTTCAGACATATCTCTGTCTCAGGGCCGCTCCTATCAGACAACTCATTAATTACTATCGGTTGAGTAGAATAATAACTAGAATAATAACACCTCGCTGCCAATCAAGTTCAACTGATTGAAAAACGAAAGTGTTTGTAATTTCGTTCATGCCGCGTTGTGAGAATATTTTGATAAAGTTGTAAGATTTTGAGAAAAAAAAATCACAGAATTGTAAGAAATCTTTTTTTTACTGATTTTTATACTTTGTTCAGTTTTATAACAATAATGAAATTCATTTGTGTTTTTTTTCTGTAGTATTAGTAAACAGACACTGCAGTGGTTATATAGGAAAGTGAGATTGAACTGAATCCTCAGGTTTAAAAGGTCGTTCATCTGTTAAGTGTGTTAATATGAGAGAAAAACAGATGCACGTCAACCCACTTGACAGCCAATTAGCATTCGTCCATTTACATACAATCGCAACTTTATTTTCATTATTAAGACTTTATTCTTGAAGTATTTTAGATTTAATCTCTTAATTTTGACTTTATTTTTAAAGTATTTTGGCTTTAATGTTGTAGTTTCGACTTTATTCTCAAAGTATTTTGACTTTATTCTTAAAGTATTTTGGCTTTGATCTTTTTTATTTTAAAGTATTTTTTTATTTTTTTAAGTATTTCCACTTGAACTCGTAATTTCGCCTTTATTCTTAAAGTATTTCAACTTTATTTTCAACGTATTTCAACTTTACAGTCATTTTAATTTTGTAATTTAGATTTTAGTCTAATAATTTAGTCTTCACGTATTTTGACTTTATTTTTAAAGTATTTCGACTTAATTTCAACTTTTATCTTGTTCCTTCAACATTATTTTTAAAGTATTTTAATTTCGATGTTATAATTTTGATTTACAGAGAAGCCATAGATGTTTAGAGATAAACATTAAAGATTAATTTACTTTAATGCAGTTTACTTTACTGTAGTAGTAAAGAATAGCTACTATAGGTGGAATAAAAGTAACTTCGGAGAGGGATAGATTAACATAAGTGGTTTGACATTCTGACATGCTTTTTTTTTCGACTTTCTGTCTCTGTAAACAGTGATTATTTGGATTAACTCTAACTTTCATCCAAGCTTAATCCTGAACAGTCTCCATTGACCTTTCTCATCAAAACCATGTTACAGCCCCCGGAACGACAGCTAACCATGCGCTTCATGTGTTTATGCCTATTCTGATTGTTGAAGCAGTTCGCTTGCGTTAGGTGGAAAAAAATCCCACTTTCCCACCCAGGAAGCAGGACCACTGATGGTAATGACATGATTAAGATTCACACTCACAACCTCCTGATGACAGATACGGCTGTACTGTATGCCAAAGAAGAATTTCTACAAATCCGGTGCTTTTGATTAGTTTTTGTTATACAAGGTTTTTTTTTTTGTCTTCAAGAACATTTACATTCAAATAGTTTCAAATAATGATTATTTATAACATAAAAAGATTTCAAATCAACTGAAATAACAGTGATAATGTTTTCTCTCACTTCGTTTTTTCACAGATTCTTGTTTTCTTTCTATCTCTCTCTATCTGTGTCTTTTCCTCATTCTCTCTCGTATATTCTTATCATATTCAGGAGGTTGTGAGCGTGAATCTTAATCATGTCATTAATATCAGTGGTCCTGTGTCCTGGGGTGAAGTGGCGCCTCAGTGGTTAAGGTGTTAGACTGATACCTGGAAGACCGGGGTTCGATTCCCAGCACCATCAAGCCACCACCTTAATCCCCAATTGCTCAGTTGTATAAAAGAGATAAATGTCACTCTGGATAAGGCGTCGGCCAAATGCTGTAAATGTAAATATTCTGCTTCAGATCAGTCACAGTGCACGCTGGAATCCATAAACTCCAGATTTACCCTGTTCCAGAGTAATGAGTGCATCAGGGTAAGAAGAGAAGTGAAAATCTCCCATCATTGCGTGCTTCTAACTTTGTGGCAACAGTTTGGGGTAAACACGAAGTGCACAAGCTGTTGAATATCGCTGTTGCTCCGTTAACTTTGAATTTGTTGGTTTGTTCCAAAATTGCTGTCGTTGCAAAAGAGTCAGAGCAGAACAAGCGCATTAGTTGTAATGCAGAGTCAATTCAGATGGTAAATTTAATGCAAAGTGGAACTTCTCATCAGTGTGTGGTTTTGGATCAACATCATGGTTGCTGGATTCTAAAGAATTCTCACACCTTTTGGACATCGTATCCGTCATATGCCGATAGACATTTTCTTTTTCAGCTGCAAGATAAACACATGTAATTTCCTTTTGAAAGGCTGTAATTTGAGAAGTGCTCTGATTACGGTGTGAAAGATGAGTCTGATAGACTCGGCAAGTGGAAGCACTCGTGCGTGAACCTACAGTTCAACCAAAAAGTTTGCCTCCCTTCTTTTTAAAAAAAAAATTAATATCACGTTGAGGTTATAAGTGCTTTTTTATTTACTACGTCCTTCTTATTTGCACCGCATGTATCAGGTGACCCCATTACAAATTTTCCCACTTTCTGTGGCCCACATGGGATATGACTGACGACTAAAGCAGAAAAAATTAATTACATGGATTCCAATATTTTTATATAAGTTTTAGGGTTCATTCGTCTGTGGCAATAAATCGGATATAAATCTAATATGAGAATTAGCGTCTGCCATGTAAGCAGACAGATCAGATTTTCACCTGTCAATGCGAGTAAAACATTGTTGAATAAGCGACGGTGGTGCGTGACGTCAACATGGCGTCCGTTGATTATTGCGTCGTTTTTTACTTCCTTTTCAGTCAGTAGGTCTAACCTTGAGTTGTTTTGCTGTGTATAGTGTAAAATGCAGATACGATCGGATACGAGTTAGTTTAAAAAAACAAAAAAAAAAAACCAGTTATTCAGTCGCAAAAAAACAAACTAGGCATCAGAACATGCATGTGTAAATATAATATAATATAATTTCGACGGTATAAGTTCAGTTTAATCGCTATAAAGTTTTTGTCTTTTGTTTTTATTCCACAGGTGACTCCATATTTTACCACGTTCAGTACAAAGTGAATAATTTCAGCTGTTTCAAAGGCAAAACCGTTCACCAATGCTGTTGCAACTGCAACACAAAATACATCAGAAATGCGGTCAGATATACAATACAGGACAGTCCTTATTATTACCCATGAGCTCAACTTAAAATTTCTTACTATGTTAAATTCTATATATGGATATTATAGTCATAGGAATAAACTGGTTTTGATTAATACTGTATGTAGATTTGTGTCCCAGCACCTAATTTGTTCTACATTTTACAGGTTTTCTAATTTATTCCAACAGCAAATCTGATTGTGTTGGAATATAAAACATTTATTTGACTGCACCTGGTAACGTCTGTATGTCAGGAAAGCCACACGAATATCCTAAGGGATGTAGAGTTTTGCTTTAGGGTTGCTGTAGGAGGAGAAGTCTCCAGTGCCAGATCTTGGATTTTTAATGAAGGAAAGTTTTCAGGATTGACATTGACATGTGATTTTCCCTGCAATACAAACCAAGTATGATGTATTTTTTTTTTTTTTTTGTTTCAATAACTATATAAAGTATGATGTCGCTTTAGTGTTGCTGTACATTGAACAAAACATTTAAGGAAATCTTTTGAGAATGAAGTGAATAGAAATTACAAGATTTTAAAATTGATTTACTTCAAGGAAAAAATGAAAATGACACATGTAAAATAGAAATTACATGAAATAAAGTTGAAATGACATAAATAAAGTGAAAATTACAAGATTGAAGTTGAAATACTTTGAAAATTGAGTCGAAATTGCAAAAGTTAAATTGAAATTAAGAAAGTCAAATTGAAATTACAAAAATAAAGTGAAAATTACGAGTATAAAGTTGAAATTGCAAAAACAAGTGGAAGTCACAAGAATAAAGTCAGAATTACAATGATAAATTCGTAATGACCATTAAGTCAAAATTAAGAGAATAAAGTAAAAATTATGAAATTAAAGTTTGTAATACTTTAAGAATTAGGTCGAAATTACAAAAATAATGTTTAGAATAAAATAAAAATTATGAGAGTAAAGTTAAAATTACGAGAATAAAGCCAAAAATTACGAGAATAAAGCCAAAATTGCAATAATAAATTTAAAATTTTAAGAATGTATTGGAAATCACAAAACTTACAATAATAATATCAACATTACAATAACATTACAATCATGAGAATAAAGTAAAAATTTCAAGATTAAAGTTAAAATACTTGGAGAATGAGGTCGAAATTGCAAAAATAAAATTGAGCTCATGAAAATAAAGTTGAATTTAAAGGTATATACTCCAAATTACAAAAATAAACATGAAATTACAAGAAAAGACTCAAAATTACAAAAATAAACTCGGAAGTACAAGATTAAAGTTAAAATACTTGAAGAATTTAGATGAATTTACAAAAATAAAGTTATGATAAAAATTACAAGAATAAAAGTAAGATTACGAGAACAAAATGTAAACACAGTGTAAAAATGTGTAAATACTCTTTAGCTATTATTGGCTACTGGTAGTTTAAATTTTCAGGACCACCATGGTCCTTGAGCAAAGGCCTTAACTCTATAATTGAATAAATATACAGGTTAAAAATATAGGTCATTTTAGGACTTAGCATCAACCTGCTAGTAACCACTGTTTGGCATAATCAGTTAGTTTTTTGGGTAATCAGAAAGGTTTAGCTAGCTAATGGTTTTCTCCTTAGTTTAGCACTGTGTGTGTGTGTGTGTGTGTGTGTTTAACCTGTGCTTTTACCATATCAGTGTCATTACCTTCTGATAACTGAAACCTATTCTGTTCAGTAGGTTGTCTTATGTAGTAGATGTGTTGGTAAAAATACAGTGACAGTAGATTTCTAAGAAATCGGCCAATGTGAAAAAGTGCATGCATTTCGACTGGAAACTCCTCGAGGTTGATGCTGTCTAGTTGTTCCACCCAACGAACGATCAGTATCTATTAGATTCTCCATTGTAGAGTCAATTACATTTCCTGCAGAGGACACATTAAACTGCTACAATGATAAAGAACGATTGTCGGTATAGAAGAAATCTTCAGAAAAGGAGATACAGTACAAAATAGAGAGAGCACTGGTGCGGGAAGGGAAACCCACATGAAAAAAATACTATAGATATAGAAGCTGTTGTGAATTGTAGTATTTTCTACACCTTACTGAAGCATACTACAGTTTGATAAACTGTAGTATACTTTACAAGACTGTGCCATACTGTATCATATTCTAGTATTTACTGAAGGATCAAGTTTTTACACTTGGGTAATGTTTACGCGGTACTATAGAAAGACCTGTAGTGAGCTGATTAACGGTATTTGAAAGAGTTGTTCTATAGGAAACAGAGTTACTAATGGGGATCAGTGTGTTCCAGATTCCCATTTCTAATAAACAGCAATGTCAGATCATCGATTCGAATAAAGTTAAACAACACAATGAAGATTTTTAACACAAGTAAACAATAAAATAAAATGACGGGTTGGTTAACGTGTTTGGTTTTATTGGTTTGTGGAATTTAGAGATTTAAAAAAGGTTGAAAATGCTACAGGACATAATCTAAAGCAGGGGTGGCCAATCTCATTCCTGGAGGGTCAGGGTGTCTTGCAGAGTTTAGCTTCAACCCTAGTAAAACACACCTGAACCAACTACACAAGATCTTGCTTGACAATTACAGGTAAGATAAGCATGTTGAGACAAGTTGGAGCCAAACTCTGCAGGACACCAGGCCTCTAGAACCAAGATTACCCACCCCTGATCTATAGTAAAGATATAGTATTTTTTCCTTATAGAAACTTGCAATGGAATTTATTTTGTCTCTACAGTAATCTGTGAATTCATCATGAAATTTCAGACAATAAAGTGACTCAACTGTCAAATTGGGACATGCAAGGCACAAAGGGACGATTCCTCTTGGCAGTGCTATAGAGAAATGAAAAGTCTTTTTATAAGAGACCCCTATACTCTTTCGGTATATCAGGTGGGAAATGTGCTGCTCTTTTAAAAGTATCTTAGTGGAAATATGATTAAAAAAACATTCTGTTTGGGGCCACATGTTTACTGAACTGTGTAGGATCAGCCCTGTGGCCTGAAATGCAAGATTAATGATCCGAGCCAAATCCAACAAACCTCTATAAGGATGTGGTTAAATTAACCTAATTAAAGAACTACTTTTGTGGGTCATTTCTCTCACCAAATTATTCGGAAGGTTATTGGTCGACGCTACAGATGAAACCGCACAAGTGGAACTCCTTTTGACCGAAGCCAATTATCTATTGGTAAGCTTATCTTAGTAGGTATTCACAGGCCATAAACAGATTACACCATAACAGCATTCTCAGCTTCTTTTGCTAAGCTCTTCAGACATTGTTCATGTAGAGTATTGATTCTTAATTGCCTCTTTGCCCTGGAAGCCTGATTGCATCAGAGATGTTCTGTATAGTAAAAGCAACAATTTGTTCCTCTTACTCTCTGTACAAGGATTTATTTTGAAATCATTTTACAAGATATATATTATATAGAAATATATATATTTTTTATTATTTAATTTGCGGTAGAGATTTTTGTTGTGGGACATCATTCAGTCAAGCCACCAGAGGGCGATCACATTTATCATGGAGATATGCATGCAGAATTCAGGAGGACAAAAGTACTAGGAAATATAATATAAGGGTTAGGTCTCTGTTTGGTTTTGTAAATTTTGCACAATAATAAAAACAACTTTGAACTATAAATTAGGTATTTTTTTAAATCAAATTAAATACTTTACAATTGAAATTCTACATCCATATTTCTATCTCCACAGGCTTGCACATGTATGATTAGATTTCATATAATTTTGTTTAGATATCGTTTTATGTATAAATGCTCGGGAGGTTAGAAATCACAGCCCCGCTAGTACGGTAGCTATCATGAATGCTAGCTATTTTTAGCAGAAGTTTTAAGCAGGAACTGTTTCTAAATCAATCGAATTGACCTGATTGGTCAAAGTAGCTTTAAAGAAGGGAAGTTATTAATGGCTAATATAGGTTCTTGTGATGTTGAGGGAAAACGTTCTTCGGACAATGTTTTATAACAATGTTCATACATGATAAATGTTTTCATAATGTTCGGGAAAAACGTTTTAAGAAAAACTTTCGGAATTTCAAATAACGTTCCCAAAACCTAAACAGAATGTTCGAAGAAAAAAAAAAAAAAAAGTTTTTAAAACATAAATTTGTTAACTACAAACAAGCAAAAACGTATATAATATTCATATATGTTTAGCTCTTGTATGTGTTGTGTTATGTGTTGGTACTATATGTACATCTGTAACCCTTGGTGTCTGTTCTGTTCGTTGATACTGATGGTTTTCGTTTCATTAAATTTGACTTTGTTAAGCATCCTTCGGCGTCGGAATGAGGGCTATATAAGTACAATTATTATTATTATTACCGTTATATAATCTCTCTAAGAGAATGGTTTATATTGCTAGTTCTCCTGGTGTCATCATTAACACTTAACTGGCTAAAAGAAAACAACTCATTTGTATTAGTTGCTTGTTTTGGGGGATTTTTAAACAAGTGTTTTTCATAGTTTTCATGGCATTGCAGGCAATCGAGTTACCAGCTGTGGCTCAATCCAGGTTGAATTAAAGGGGGGTAAAAATCAATTCCTCATACACACACAAAGTAATAGAACATGAAACAAGCTTTTGAATGTGTCAGATATTACCACAAAACAATATGAGCATTGATTTTACTCTGATTCATTCCCATTAAAATACCAGTGTTATGCCGTTTAACACATTATATCAAAAAGCAAGACAAATTTCCAATAGAAAACTAATTCGTGTAAGTGACTTGTTCCGAGGAGAACGATGGACATTTTCCTTCTACAGAAACACAATGTAAAAATCAATGCTGAAAGAATCATCACAGAGAGTTCAACCTCCCAGTACCTATTACAAGAGGACATAAACTTTTATTGAACTTTAAGACCAAACCGTCTATATGGGTCTGAAATCCCAGAACAATGCTGACTGCAGACTCTATTCCTGAGATAAACACTGGGGTAAAACAGGATTTTTTTCCCCAACTTACCTAGTTAACAGATAATAAACCAAATAAGTTTACATTTGTAGCATTCGGACAAAACCAAGAAGCTAACGATTACAGTGACAGCTTGGTTCTACTGGCATTGGAATTTACAATCTTTTAAGCAGCGGTCCAATCCTCTCTATTTAACCCAGCTTAATTGTCTGCATATGTAATTAAAACAGAAAATTGAAGGCAGAATTGGATTGTTAAAAGAAAAACTATAACCAACATGGTAAAAATCAGACCTCACATTTCTGCATTTTAATCAATCGTTGCACTTAGAATGTCACACAAATGGCATTAATTAGGGAACCTGTCCATTGTTACACATAACACACTTGCAATTTACATTTGTGTTAAACTGCAATAAGCAAGTCAAGACACTTGAAATTAATACGGTTCATTAAATATTTAACCCCTTTGGGGTCTGGCGGGTGGGGGGTGTTTTAAGCCCTAAATAATGTCTGACATGCTCTGACAGATAGGGATTATTTTTTTAATAATTAGAAGACATACTGTGTTATTGGCTAATGTATGATAACATCACTGTACAACAGTGCTACAATATTATATTAGCAACATGTTTATATATTGGAGAAAATAGTTTATGAATGGAGGCTCCACAGCTCTGGGCTGGGATGCGAGATCATGCCTTCCACCTAAGATATTAAGTCTTTCCTCAACAGAATCACACGAGCTACAAAGATGTCTTTTTCTACTCCCTAAACTTGAAGCATCCCCCATGGCATCAGAGCATTCCCCCCTAGTGAAGGGTTGGACATTGAAAAAAACAGCTGGCAATGGTAGTTCCTTTCTCCACTGGAAAAGGAAATCTTTGCCCCGGTTCAGATGACCCGCGATGTTTGCTGCTCTGATAGATAGCAGATGGTGATCTGCCCACATCAGAAGGTGCACGCGTAGACCCTGAGTTTGCATGCCAGCCTGCGATTGATGTACAAAATCACTGACATGTTGTCGGTACGAGTCAGAACATGCTGCTGCTCTCCTTGCAGCAGAAAGGCTATCAACACTAAAATACCATCTCGAGCTCTAGGTGGTTTATCCCAAAACCGATGCATCCACAAGTGACCACGATGCACATGTTGCCTTGCTTCCAGGAGACCAAAGCTTTCAGCCAAAACTGCAGTGGCCTCCTATGTAGGAGGCCCTTGTGACAGATGGCCATCTCTTGAAGGACTCTGGAAGGTCAACAAGCAAAGTAAATAAGATGACTACTCTAGAGACGGGGAAGCATGCATCTCCAGTAATTCAAAACATATTCCCAGATATGTTGTAGACTGACTTGGTTTGAGAACGCTTTTCTGCATGTTTATGCGCAGCACCAGCAACTTTAAGTGGCTGAGCAGCGCGTACACGTGGCTGACAAACACCTGCTGCGAGTGGGCTAGAGTGAGCCAGTCATCCAAAAAATTGAGAATGTGCATCCCACTCACTGAGACTCACTGAGGAATGCCACACTTTTAAAGGCGAACCTCAGGAAGCATCCGTTATGCTGGGCAATTTAAACCTGAAAGTAGGTATTCTTTAGTTCCAGAGGGATCTGCGCATGGATATATTTTAACGTTACCATTCTGAATGAGCATCTGCAAAGCACAAATTAACTCATGTCATTTTTTTACATCTCAAACTTCTGTCTATATACTTCTTTTCTTTTAAAGATCTTAAAAAGTCAGTTTTGTCTTTCTTTGTCTCCGTTTGGGCCTCAGATTATCCCAATCCTCCCATGGCACGCTACAAACAATTCAAAATGCCACATATGCATTATACGGTTGAATTTGTTTGTTTTTAGGTCATTAAATGGTCTTGCACCTCCCTATACTTGAGATCTTCTAAATTGTCACAAGTCAGCGGGATGCTCGTGATTCTCAGATGGTATCACTCTGTCAAATCTGAGTTCAAGGCTGAAGTCGAGTGGTGGGTGGTCCTGGGCTATAGAACAAATTTCCCTACTTAAAAGATCTGCATCTTCTGTTTATGAACTTCAGATCTAAAATCTCATCACAGTCTCTCACGCTTGCATTTAGTTCATGTCAATTCTTGGTTTTTATAATACATTACTTTGTTATTCAGTTATTATTGTTTCTTTTGACTTTGTTTTCTCTTTCCGTAGCACAGTGGTTAAGGTGTTGGACTGATAATTGGAGGATCAGGGGTTCGATTCCCAACACCACCAACTGTTCCCAGCGATAGGCCCCTGAGCAAGTCCCTGGATAACAGTGTCTGAAAATACCATAAATGTAATACACATCAGATAAAGTAAGTGAACACACACATTTACACCCAAGGGCATTTTGAAGTACATTTGGAAGACACTATTATCCAATCCAACTCATGTCTATAGAAATATTTTTGTTCTGCTGGTTGAAAATCTCATCACATTCCAAAAGCAAACATTAAGTTAATTGGTCTAAATGTATTAATATGCATTTAAATATTATTTAGAAGGCGTAGGACCAGGAAATGCTTGTCTAAAAAGCTTTCCTACCTGTTTACACAGACAGGATAAGTCATCTGCGTGAAAAAAAGCGTTAAATTAAATCGTAGGAAAATCTAAATTAATATCGTTGTTGCATTTTTACGCTGGAGTCAGTTGCAAGTTCTAGGCTCAAAAGGTCTAAAAGATGATGTCATGGTTGCAGTATTTCTTTTGGACAGGTAGGAATATGATATGATTGGATTTTGGTGTGTTTTGTTTTGGACAGCGATTTGCAGGGAGGATGGGATAAACACTTTCAGTTCTTTCCGGCTTCTGCTTACATTGTCCAAGATGCCCTCCGGCACCTTTAAGGTTATAAGTGGTAGAGGATGCTATAAAACGCAAACTACTAGGGGAAATTGTAAGTACTCCATCTCCCAACCACCAGAGAGCACTGTCCCCAGAGTCCTAGTTCTTCGCTAGTACTTCCGGTGTCACTTCCTGTGTTTAGCATATTTAAACTAGCCGTTTGCTAAGCATGACGCGAAGTATTGTTTGCTCCTGTGACATGCCAAGAGTTATTACTCTGTTCTGTCTTATGCTCACGGTTTTGTTTCATGCCTGTTGTTTGACTTCTCTTTCTGCCTCACAATTTGGATTTGTTTGCCCTTCTTGGATTTACTGTGTACCGACCTTTTGCCTGCTTACCTGACTACTCTTTGTGATTCTTCCTTTTCTAAATAAACGCTTTTGCTGCATTATGGATTCCAACCCGTCTCCATCATTACAGAAATATGAATTTCCGATATCCTTCCTCCTTTTTCCTTAATAAAAATAGCTCTATTTCAATGTTTTGCCTTTTCTAATTCATAAAGCCTAAATTAACACAAAAATTGTGCAGGGCACATCAGCACTAAGGAATCAGGTGGTCCAACTAAGCCAGCGAAAATAGAAAAATGCCTAATACAGCAGAACGGAGCCATTAGCGTCCCTTTATTTCCCCATCTGTCTGTATTTTCTATCTCAGCATTTTGTCTTCGGTCTATATCAAATAACACTCTGTTCCATGTAGACAGAAAAATTGGTATCCCTTGGTGTAACGTATTAGTGTATAGCCTGCAGAGCTACCGTATAATTTACATAAGTCTTCTTTAGTGACTGCAGTTTTTTGTTTGTGGGTAATTTTGTCATTCACTTTCAGTCGAATTATATCATTTTTAAGATATAACATTGTTACTGTCCAAATATTGTAGAGTAACTTTACTATAGAACATGTAGTAAAATTACCTGTAGTGTTATTGATGCGGTAATAAGTTGTGTTAATTCTACTACACTTGTTCTAGTAACTATAGTACTATAGGAAAATAAACTAATGAGTACATTAATGACTATAGTAAATTTTCTGCAGTTATGTTATACTGTATGTGTGAAAACCTTTACAGCACAAATCAGAACAAAAAGTGGATCAATGCAACACAAACAATATCCCACAAACCAATAAAACCAAACAACACGCTAACCGTAAACCCTTCATTTTATTTCATTGCTTATTTTTGTTTAAAAATCTTTGCAGCGTTGTTTAAATTTAGCCAAATCGATGATCTGACATTGCTGTCCATTAGAAATGGAAATTTGGAAATTCTTTCACATCGGAACATTTTCATTTCTACTATTAAGCAGACACCCTTTTGAGACTTAATATTGGAAAGCTTAATACTGGTGTGCTAGGACACAAAACAAGTGTAACAGCCCACAAAAACTGTTGAAAAAAGCAAAATAAAGGAAACATTTCTTCGGTTTGTTTGATTTTTAGTGATTTTTTTATTTTGATCGCTAGGCATTTAAACGAGAGTTCCATCTCTTGACAACAGCCGGTGACTCTGCTGTTTGAACATTGATGGCAAGTTAATTTTACCATCTTGGTGTCAAAACAAAAAAAACGTTTGCGGTTGACCTACCTTGTGTCTTAGGGGACGGTACCTTGCAGTTGGGCGTTGTTGGGGGATTTGACAGAGTGCAAGGAATGATGAGCGCAGCAGAAGTATGGTGTGTGAAAAGTTTGAGAGATTAAAAACAACTGTCAGTAGCGAGTGTGCAGCAATGCGGTTTAGAATTTACAAGAGACTGCACAAGCAACTGAGTGCAGAAGAATGATTAAATCCTCCTAATGCCGTAGAGAATAAACCTGCAGGATCATGTCAAGGAAAAAGACAGTTGATAAATCAAGCTTTGTGAGCAGAGGTCAAAGGGTTGAAGTTGGAAAGTGATAGCGCAGTGGTTGAGGTGTTACTAATTGGAAGATCAGGGTTTGATTCCCAGCAACACCAAGTTACCGTCTCTGGGCCCCTGAGCAAGGGCCCTTAACTCAAATTGCCTTGTTGTATAAAAGAGAGAAATGTATATCGCTCTGGATTAGGATGTTTGCCAAATGCTGTAAATGAAGGAAAATTTTCCATGATAATTGCAAGATCCGGCCGGGTACCAAATAAGGTCTTGCACCTCTTTACTGTACCTCTACTCTCCTGCCCGGTCCCTCAGATCATCTGAGCTTGGTCCTCTGATTGGTCCTTGCTATTGGTTATCCACTGTAGGGGGTAGATCTTTTTTTGCTAATGCTCCCAAATTATGGAATGCACTACCAATTTCACTTTGAAATATATCATCTGTGTCCACCTTTAAAACTCAGCTAAAAACGTATCTGTTTAACATGTATTTTGGATAATGTGGCTTCCTTGGCTTTATTCGTTTGTACTGCCTGTGATGTTATGTACTATGTAAAGCGTCTCTATATACATTCTTTTTTTTGTGTATATATAAAAATAAAATATTTAAATATCCAGTGCATAGTGTATGCCAACAGCTAATAGCTGTGTCCGACAGCTAAGCTAAAGATAACTAGCCACCATCTCGGTAGCTTTTTACTATAGTTTGGCTAGTTACTAAGCCTTTATTTATCATTGTTAGGGTTATAATTGATGTCTAAGGTATTGTATATAAATGTCACTTTAGATTTTTTTTTTAATTAACTTTTTGGGAGGTGCGTTTGTAGTCTAAGACAGGGATGGGCAATCTCGGTCCTGAAGGGTCGGTGTCCTGCAGAGTTTAGCTCCAACTTGCCTCAACACACCTACCTGTAAGTTTCAAGTAAACCCAGCAAGATCTTGATTAGTTGGTTCAGGTGTGTTTGATTAGGGTTGGAGCTAAACTCTGCAGAACACCCCGACCCTCCAGGACCGAGTTTGCTCATCCCTGGTCTAAGACCATGTTGTTATTTGTTCTGTGTTGTAAAAAAAATCCTTTTGAAAAAGGAGGCCACAAGGCAAGAAGAAATAAACAATGGCAAGTAAAATATTTCCCTGAGGCGTAAGAAGAAATAAACCTGCAGAGAAACCAGATTGAAAATGGATCTCTGAGTGGGGAGGAAAATGATAAATGATTAAGCGTATGAGCAGATTATGAATACGAGTCTCTCTTTAATGACAGCATTCAGCGCCTTTCGAGTACAAATCTGAGGAAGTTAGATGATGATGATGATAATGACATCCACTGGAGCAAAGGTTATGGATCATCAGTAGCAGCAGAAGGTAAGTCACGTGTGGAAATAGCGCATCAGGATAATTCTGGCAGGTCTGGAGGATGAGTGGTTCACAACTAGGGTTTTGTTAGACAACCGTGTACCACATACGTCGCCTTGGCTTACAGTATCCGTTTTGTACGATTGTAGGACGTTGTTGAACTTATTTTAAATATATTTGCTACCGGCAAAATTTGTGTCATAAAGGCTTGTGATAAAAAAATGTTAGGAGTAAAAAAAACAAACTAATAGATTAAACTTTTATTAATGCAAGAGTGTAAATAGTCGATGGTGAAGATGTAACATTACTGCTAGCTAAAATATATAAAAAGTGTTTTTGTTCAAGTCGACTGTTAAGGAACGTAATAGATGCAGCACGAAACAGTGAATTAGAGTTCAATGCGAGTTTATTATCTGTGATTAAGTCATAAAGATGATTATTTAAATCATTCAGACATTTTAATCGATTGGATTTAAAGATGAAGGCTGTAAAACTATTGTTGTCCACTAGAGGGTAAAAAGGCATGAATTGCATCACGTCTAGCGAATCACTTGCTCGTTTGTCCAGTATATGAACAAAATACAGTTTTGATTCAATAAATAACTGATCATATGACCAGTGCAATAGCACAACTTAATGTTTTTATTTTGTTATTAATTTGCAGTAATAACAGATTGGCCACCACTGTCTCTGATATCTAATATTAGATATAATGTTTCCTATTTTCTTATTAGGGGTTTGCAGTAGACTCTGCTTCACCTTGAGTGTAAGACCATGGTGGAAAATAAACAGCACCTGCTGATAGGTTCATAGGTTTATACCAGTGGTGTGCATTCAGTGAAACCTTTTCTGCTGCCTGAACACTATCAGAAGCACTGACCTACATTTACAACCTAAATTCTAATATATGTTCCATTAAATTGTATTAGTTTATTCCCAACAGTTTATTCTCCTCATTTCGTAGCTCTTGTCCAATCAGATTTTAGTTTATATGTTCTGCCATGTTAATCTAATCTGCTAGCGTCTTTAGAATCAGTAGTGCTGCCCATGTAACTTAAAATGTATTAGCAGTGGCAGTTTGCTAATTGCTTAAAATTATTAAAGACTGTTTCTTAAACCAATCAGATTTTTAAACCGGCCTCGTGAGGACTGCTAGCTGGTGCACGTTGACATCAGCATTTTTCCGTCCTCTGATTGCTTGCTTATTCAGAGTAAATTCTTACAGCCTAGCACAGACTAGCAAAACACGTCAGTACAGTTAAATTAGAATTTTGACGCCCACAATGGCTGACGGAGAAGGAGAAAATGACTTGGTCTCAGACATACTTAAAATACATATTTTAAGGCGGATTTTTCCGGAAAAGTTAGACACTGTAAGGAGAGTTCAGTTAACCCCAAAGATAACTAGCTTGTCTCAGCCCGGAAAAGAGTGTGTTCAACACTTCCAGACCAGTGCTGATGAGCGGTAACACTGACTTACAGCTTAAAAATGGACTTTTATTAAATTTTTTATGTTTTTGTGATGTTATATTAATATTAAGATAAATAATAATTGTAAACTGCTTCAGATGATGTCCGTGGTACAGTTGCGCTTGTATTGTAGAGGTTTGGAGGGTTTCTTGCTTTTATAAAAATGTTTTTTATTCTTAATACATAAAATGTCTTTCTGTTTGTAATTCCACGCCGTGTTATGTTGCGTCTTTGTATTGTATTGTTGGTTTCTACAATTGCGACGTGATAATAGTGGTATTAAGAGGTGTATTAGTCTAGTAAATCCCCACAGATGACCCAGGTACCAAATGCACCGCCCGCCACTGGTTTATAAGCTCCATCTTTGTGTAAATGTCATGAAGGTCAGGAGTAATCTGTCTGGCTTTATTCTCATTAAACATACACCGCAATCAAACTAATCAAGCTCTTGTAATGGCCTCATTTCAATGCTGTAACCTTTCCGAACATCATCTGGCCTTTGAACATGGCTGCTATGTGACCTCCAACTCCCAGCACAACCGTTCCGACTTCCCTGATTATTAATTACTAACACCTGGACTCCATTACACAGCTGCAGTATATAGTATAAGGAACGCTCAAATTTTCTGCTTGTTCAGCACTGGGTCATATTTTTTATTTATTATCTGATCTTGTTTTTTATGTTTTGCTTCAGGGATTTTTATTTTATTTTTTCACAATAAAACTCTAGTGTTCCAGCAAATACATCTAATCCGCAGTGGCAGTCGATCAATACAAACTGTATTTCGTTTATGTGGTGTGTGTGTGTGTGGCAAGCTGAACAATCGATTGTGTATTTAGGTCTGTTTACTTTTGAAACGCATGTGATTTATAGGCGAGATCTAATTGATTTGTTCTCAAATTGTTCCCGAACCCTCCCACAAGATATTGTTAGCGAATCAAAATTATTTTTAAAATGTTGGCCTTATGTGATTAAACTGTTGTGGAGTAAGTCATGCCTTTTATTGTTTTCTCTAGTGGACAACATTAGTTTTACAACTTTTATCTCTGAATTCGATTGATAGCATTCAAATAATTCAGCCATCTTGATGACTTGATGATTATCCTGCCAACCTGCCAACCTTAACCATCATGCTGTCCACAGTATTTAAAAAAAAAACAAAAAAAAAAATAACATGTCTTGCCAATCATACTGGATTGTGGTTAAAAAATATTTTTGAAGTTGATTGTTACTTAAGTATGTAAATGGTTTGTAGACAGTAATATAAATCCTGATTGGCTTACAAGTTTTAACATTTTTGGCTATGAGTTACTGAAAGCTAATACATTTGTAGCTTGACTTGTCTAACAAGTTTTTCCAAATATGAGTCATCTCTCAGCCGATATTTTGCTTTCAGTTGCGAGATAAAATTTGTGTAACGAGTCAGCTTTAGACATCCCACCACTCGTTGGCGTAGCGAACGCCACAGAAACTCCGTAACATCCGCCCAGCATACCATGTCTCACTCAATAACTAGTCAGACATGTGCGTTAGCAAGTGTGTTAGCAGAAGGAGTCGTCTGAACTCCAAGGTAAATGCTGTACATTATTATACTTAATAAAACCAGTTTATTGCAGTACATCCTGTTGTATTGTTTTTTTTATACAATATTCGTTATTTATAAGTTTATTTTTCTTATTTAAAAACATGTAACAAAAACAATTGTGGTGTTTTTTGGGGACCCGGAACGGATTAATGGCATTTCAATTCATTTCAATTGGGAAAATTGATTAGACATAAGAGTAATTTGAGTTACAAGTTCCATCACAGATTGAATTAAACTCGAAAGTCAAGGCACAGCTGTACGGCTAAACATACAATTTAGATATAGAAAAAGCAACTGGCAACAAATTATTTTGACAAATAACCCATTTAATGATGACAAATGGAGGAAGAGCTCCTGTGTCATTAACCGTAGATGCACTGCATTACTGGATTAATTAGAAGTGCTTCTAATTTTAAAGCTTAGAGTGAGAAACACAGGAAAAAAGGAAATAGGAGTATTTATACAGCATTCCTAATTTTCTAAACCAGAAACACCTGAACACAATAGAGAACATTAGGAACAACCAATCATAAGGCAAGACAAAGAAATAACAACAAAAAAGACACTTTATTAGGATCCCCTCTGGTGGCCTAGTGGGGGGGGGTCACATTCCACAGATCTCTGTCGACGAAGAGGTTAAATGCAGCTGATAATAATAATTAAACATACCTTATTGAGTGCAAAAAAAGAGCCGTATTTCCAAAACCCCAATGTTTTCGGTAGATTTATTTCCTTGCCAGTCTCTTCCGATCTTCCGCCTCACTGGTAGAGATATATAACCATTGCTTAGCTCTGGTGTCATGAGGCAGACATACAGTACAGTTGCTGTTTCATTCTTTCATCTGCATGAGCAAACATCCAATTCTCTGATATATGACTTATATGACTTGGGAAGCGGTAGTGGTTAAGGTGTTGAACTACTAACTGAAAAATCGGGGTTCAATTCCCAGCACCACCAAGTTGCCAAGTAACCCCCAATTGCTCAGTTGTATAAAAAGAGATAAATGTATGTTGCTCTGAATAAAGGCGTCGGCCAAATGTCATAAATGTTTGGGTAAGCAGTAGTGCAGTGGTTAAGTGTTGGACTGCTAATTTGAAAATCAGGGGTTCAAAACCCAGCACCACCAACTGCTCCAACTGCTGGGCCCCTGAACAAGCCCTTAAGCCCCAATTACTCAGTGGTATAAAAAAGATAATCATCTACCAAATCGGCGTAAATGTAAATGACTTTAGTGCCACGTTTAAAATAAAACGCACAAAATTACACGAATAGTAAAAATTCTGAGTATAAAGTTAAAATGTTTTAATAATAAAGTCAGAATTTCGAGAATAAAGTTGAAATGACCAGAATAAGGTTAAAATTACGAGAATAAAGTTAAAATACCTTAAAAATAAGGTCAGAATTATGATAATAAAACAGGAATTATGATAAAAATAGTGGAAATTATGAGAATAAGGTTGAAATTACAAGAATATGGTTAAAATACTTTAGTATAATAAATTAAGTAGAAATTAGGAGAATTAATTCAAGGAAATATGAGATTGAGGTTTGAGTAAATTCTACTCTAATTCTAAGTATCGATTTATAACAATAAGAATTTTTTGATGCATCAGCACAGACTTATAATATTAATGCAATAATATGAATTATAAACACATCTCTCTCCTCTTCTGAGATACACGGTAACCAGCATGCCAGCCAATCAGCATTCAGTCATTTACATACAGCTACAACTTTATTCTCAAAGTATTTCCACTATGAAGTTATTTTTCTTTTGTTGAATCTTTTTGCATTTGAAGTTCAGTAAAAGTTCGGTTGAGTTAAAACAATGTGTTATATTACTGGGAGTAGAAGCGATTGAAGGTTTAATTTTTTTGTACATTAAGCTAATTAAATAGAAATGCTACACAATTCATAAAACACATGTAGTCAAGAAATCGGACATGATGCATGGCTGTTAGAGGTCGTATTCAGGGTGATTTATTAAATAACAAAGTCATCAAGAAGCCATGCTTCTCAGAGTAATGACATGTCAGTGGGTAAATACATCTTTTCTTGACATCTTTTTTTCTTTATGCCTGCTCAGAAAGAAAAAGAGTACGGTGATAAAAGCTAAAAAAAAAAATAGCCAAATGGTGAATGTTTAAAAAATGAGTATTTGTTCAGGACTTTCTGCTATCCCTGGGTTCAGACTGATGCCAGACATATTTGGGGTTTTAAAAATAATGATACTTTATAATCCATAAAGAAATATTACAGTTATCTTCATTTCATACAATATAGATAACATATACGTTTTATGTTTGCAATCAATCTTTACTGGATCACATTTAACACTGAAAGTGTGTTTTGTTTCCTTTCTGTCGTTTATTCCGATGTTGGGTCAAGTGACAACACAAAAGAAAACATGGCCACTAGTGTCGTCAGTCGAGGTGTTTTTTGTTCATGGGGTTATAATCATTCATTCATCGTTTATACCTGCTTATTCCCTAATTCGGGGTCACGGGGATCTGCTGGAGTCTATCCCAGCCGTCTCTGAAAGGGCAAAAGGCAGGAGGGGGACACACTGGACAGGTCACCAGTCCATCACAGGGCCGCCCACACACACACTTACTCCTATGGGCAATTTAGAATCACCAATCAATCTAACATACATGTTTTTGGACGGTGAGAGGAAACCGGAGAACGCGGAGTAAAACCACACAAACATGGGGAGAACATGCAAACTCCACACAGAAAGACCCTCTGAAGGGGAATCGAAAAATCATGCAAATTTCCGTTAACATTTATTATTTTGAATGCAAACTCTCAGTAGACTAATGTGAACTTCAAACTGTACTGTTGTAGCCACGGAGATCTTATGTCATACTGTATCTAGCACCACATGTTTCTCCTGGTTTCTTTCAGCAGTTTCTCTTTCTGACTTCCATGTAATTTGCATATTTAATGCAGAAGATGAAATGGCATTGCAGGCAACCTAAATTTTGATGCTGTATCCGAATGGCGTGAGCTGCTTGAAAGGGTTACTTCACCCACAGATACTTTGGGCCCAAGCCTTCAAAGAAAATGGGAATTTGTTCCACACACTGCTTCCATACTGTGTGGACTGCTGCCATCTAACAGATCTTGATTCCCGGTCATCAAATCTAATTATGATTAGTCGGCACCCCTATACACACCAGCAAAGATGAGAGGATGGTGAAGTAGACATACAGATTCAATACTTTCCACTGGTCCACATCAAATATCATGGAATAACATTCTAAACAGGAGGTTTGCAGGTGGAAAATGAGAGCAAACAGCTTCTTAGTGCTTATATCATAATCATGTATCATCATGTGTGTGTTTGTGTTGTGTGTAAATGTCTGTGAGCATGTTTTTGTGCGTCTCTGTGTATGTTGGTCATATTGACTCAAAAATCATACGTAGGGTGATGAAAATATGTAGGGTTTAGCTGCATTTATTTATTTAGTTAGTTAGTTTCTACGTGTTTATCACAGAAAATAAGCTAAGGTCATTAAATATTTAAAATGCATTCATTTGACCCGAATACCGTACGGTTATTTATATATAGTCCAGGACGTATCTGTTTAATATGTTTGAAGTGTACACTATAAAATTTTATTATTTTCCATAAAAGTGTCCTTTTTTATTAACTTTAGCCTTCTGCTTCCTGTCAGATGCTAACTGATACTTTTCTTCAGGATGGAGAGATCCAGTCAGCCATTACAGCCAGATTTGATCACAGTGTGCATTAATAAATAAAAGTGTGTGATGCATCTACAGTGTATCGTGAGGCATGAATAAACCAGTAGCACTTTTCCTTTAGGAGGTAATGTACCACTGATTTATTTTTATTCTCCATCCTAAACCGAAGTGTTTTACAGTATATTGTTCTAAGAGTCACATCATATTTATTCAGTATCTTTGTCTATCTGTTCTCTCTTATTTTCTTTCCCTCTGATGTTTATTCGTTCCTATTTTGCTGTCGAACCAAATTATGGCTCCGAATTTGTTTCACATCATCCATTGTTTCTTTTTATTATCCTTTTACTTTTCTTCTCATTGCTTTAAATGTTTGCTTGTTTTTCACCTTGTTTCTCTTTCGAGTTGATTTAATAGTCTATAAAAATGTAAATTCATCTATTACGAACAACATCCTGTCTTCTGGGAGCGGTTGGTGTTGGTGTCATGCGAAATACATTATAAAATTAAAATGATTTTAAAAAAACAAAAAAAAAAAGACTGAAAAAAGAAGCAGGCAGACTAAACAAGATCGGACTGCTTATCGGCAGGTCATGGGTTTAATCCTCAACACCACCAAGCTGCCAATGATGGGCCATTAAATAAAGCCCAAAACAACTGCTCAGTTGTTTAAAAATTAAGATAAATGTCAGTCACTCTGGATAAGAGGCCGTCTACCAAATGCTGCGAATGTAAATGCTATGTGCTGCTATATGCTAGCTGGTCATGTATAAACTACATTTTTTAACAAAAGATTAGCCTCCAAAGAGAGTCCCTTCCGGAGGCTCTTTGAACAGATTTCCAGCTGAAGCTGTGATTCCTCGCCTATTAGGAAGGATTTTTCAGCCATGTATTCATCCGAAACATAGGTTTGTGTACCGTCCTCTTAAGTCCCAACACAGGTGTCAGACGTCCTTTTTATCCAGAATAACCAGCTATGATTCCACATATGTTCAGTCTGTAGCTCATGCTGGAATCACACCTTAATAACACAAAACGTTCTGAATAACATGAGGTTTAGATGCTCCGTGTCATCCGCTATCCTGTTTCCTTTCCCCCCGAATCTCTCTCTTCCGACATATATGACTCACATCAACTTATAGTTTGAAATACTCTCTAATATATAAGTTTAATGCTTAAGAATGAATAAGAAGTCAAACTGAGTCCTGAGTGTATGAACATGTACAATATTTTCATTGCAAAAAAAAAAAAATGGGTCTTTAATTGTTTTGTGTGTTTTCTTACTTTTTTTGTGGTAAAGCAATGTTACAAATCAAATTGTAAGTTGTTATTTAACATTTTATAGCATGTCCACTGTAGTGAATTGCTTTCTGTAAATGCCTTTATTTTGTCACATATACTTGTTTTACAGCAGAGAGAAATTTGCGCAGGGTCAGCTATGATACAGCACCAGTGGTTGGCTTGCACCCAGGTGTTTCTGGTCTTCAGCTTAACAGCTGGCAGTGGTGGGGCTTGAACAAAGTTGTTTCTGGTTTTCAGATCAACAGCTGGTGGTGGTGGGGCTTAAACCCAGTTGTTTCTGGTTTTCAGTTGAGCCACCACTGCCCCTAAAACACACATGTCAGAAGTGGGATTTGAACCCACGACTCCATGTCGAGACCAGAACTTGAGTCTTGACACGGCACATGAAAAACTGCTTGGAAGACATTTTAAATGCAGTGTGAGAACCTAGTCTATCAAATACCATGTCAACAGAAAGCCCGGTATGTCCTTTGTGTACTGCATTGCAGCAAAAATGGATAGGGTAACTATAAAAATTCCAAAACCATTTAAGCAAACAAAACATCCATTACAGAGGATGCAAGTTATTAGGTGCGGTCTCAGGAATACATTGCAAATGTGACTAACAAATAGGAGTAAAACAAATAGTCACATAATGCGATTTATTTTATGTGACTAAAACGTTATCATATTAGCGTACAGAAATTCCAGCTCCAACCTGAGATAACATGTTACATTGAGTTTTATAATAACAGCCATTTACGAGGGATTGTGTTAATATGGGCACTTTAACTTTACCGTAATTACTATAAAATCTCACACATTGACTAATTTTTTCTCTTTTATTCAAGTGTATTATATGTAGTCAATCGTTAGTATTTATTCTGGATACAGAATTTTCCTTTTATTTAATCAGATGGCTCTGGGATGTGGTAGTTCAGTGGTTAAGTTGTTGGACTGCTAATTGGAAGATCAGGGTTCGAATTTCAGCATCAACAAGTTACCACAGTTGGGCTCCTGAGACCCTTAACCTCCAATTGCTCAGTTGTATAAAAGAGATAAATGGAAGTCGCTCTGGATAAGGACGTCTGCCAAATGCTGTAAATGTAACTAGTAACTCACTACTAAAATAATCATATCTTTTAATACTTTATTACTTTCTTACTTAACTATAAACATTAGTACTTTTACTGTTAATTAGTGGTGCTGGAAATGGAACCCACAATATTCCGGGTTAGCAGCCTTAACCAATGGAATGTTCGGAATGTTATTTAAAATAGGAACATTAGCTCTGTATGTATTGTTAAAAAAAAAGACCCTTTTCATTAAAATTCCAGCCACTGCGAAAATGCCTCCAGGCAAATTTAAAGACTCGCTTTCCGGAACGATTCAGTTCGAATCCGGAGCCCTGGTCGTATTTCCTTTTTGTAGCATTCTCCGTTCTAAAAAAGGAAAGTGGATGTAGAGAATGACTAACTGCAGCGACCTTGCTGCCTCTCTTGTTTTCCAGTGTCACAGCCCTGTAGATTCATGGCAAGCCAGTGCACCAAACCTCTGTTTAGATGGGGTCCAAACAAATATGTGCATGCCTCTGCTATCTTGGATAAGATAGCAAAGACAAAGCATTTGGGGCAGACGGAAAGAGAGAGAGAAAGAGAGAGAGAGAGAGTAGGAGAAAGCAGAGAGCAGAGGTAATAAATCAAACCAGGAGCTGAGCAGCAAAGTGGGAAATCTCAGTCAAGCTTTCCGCTGCCGTTCCTTTCGGCTCATCAGAAGGGCAGCCAAGATTTTTCTTTTTTTCTTATTCCCCCCCTCTATCCCGAGTACATTTTTAGCATACGTGCTTTATCAGAAGTGAGTGCAGTCAGTGAAAAGATTTATACGGTTAACCCTTGGAGACTTGAGCTCTCGAGGAGATTTCTTTCATTTGTTTCGGTCCCACAGGAGGGTAAACTATACAGCCAAAGGTTTGCCAGATTTTAGCCCCTGCATTGCTTTATGCTATCATTAATCTTCAAACATACCCAAATTTAGTATATATATATATATTTAAATATATATGCTAATCTTGCTTTTTTCTTAAACAAAAAAATTCCTAACAGGAAAGACATTTTAAAATTTATGCATCTTGCTATCATGTGAGCCCATTTCAATTTTTTTCCTCCAATGTGGTACAGATGGGATATGACCAACAGTCGTGTCTAATCTATATTGGATATGTGCATTATCGTACGCCATGTAAGCGGTGGGTGCCTTGGTGGCGCACGATGTTAACTGGGCTACAACAAAGTCTCTCTTCAATATAGTACAGAAGGGAAAATACTAAATAATAATCATTTCGTCCATTGAGTATCGCAACTTTTCTGGTCAGTTCTTCTACATTGGGTTGTTTTGCCGCGTATAGTGTTAATGCAAATATTGGATACGGGTTAGTTTTAAAAAGAAGATTTAAGCAGCTCGTCAAAAGGGATGGTGTCAAATGGTGCAGCCAAAGAGAGGGTCATCCCTCGAAGTGCAGGGTGATTTCACATGAGGTGACCAAGTGAAAGCATGTATAATCTTGGATAAAGCTTTCCTCTGTTGGAGATGATAGAGTTGTTCACTTAAAGATGTGACACAGCAATATACCAAATACTTCCTTAAAGTGCTTGATAAAGGTGTCAAAGGTGCCTTGGTGCCACAATGAATCGGCTCACTGGAGCACTTGGCCTGTAAGCAGAGACACAATGAAGGCGATTTTTGCATTATCGGTGGAAATTCGTTTCACTCACTTAAATGATTGCTGACGTACGAGTCGACCGATATTTGTTTTTCAGGGCTGATGCCGGTACAGATTATTGGATAGTAGAGCTGCTTGGCGTGCTCTCTAGTAAAAGTGCTTCTTCTCTTGTTATAAATTGCAGACACCTCACTGAAAACAGGCTCTATAGGGACTGAGAGGCTCATTAGAGCCGAATAGCACGTTTTAAAAATTAATTCATTTTATTGGCAAATCGGTTTAGAAAATTGCCGATACCGATAAGTATAAAATTACATAAACTCAGCAACAATAATCAGCCAGGCCGATAATCGGTCAACCCCTAATACTATGATTACTATGTTACAAGAGCGATACACTTCAATCGTGTAATATCCCATTATAACAGCATTCTTTCTATGCTGTCTAGTTAATTTATTTGAGGTATTAATATTCTGAATAGCAGGATGCGGTAGAAACTAAAACAAAAAAAAACCTAGCGATGAACTCACTTAACAAGGCTATTTTTTTTATGTCGTTGTAAAAGTAAACAGGTTTATTTCAGAATTATTTTTATTTTTTATTTATATTTTATTATTATTTTTTTCATTAACATAAATGTGTCTTTCTGACAAGTTGTTTCTCAAGGTCAGTTAGTTATTTACCTTTTCTATATCTCTACAAAACACACTAGACCATTCAATTGTGTATTCTGTGTGTATTGTCAATTACATTACGATAAATAAACTGTAAATCCTTGTGTGATGAATAGAACTAATTAAAGTAACTTCTTTTAACCCTCATCTCCACCCCCACCGGCCTGTAGCGCTCTGAGTAGTTTCTTTTAACTTCACACCCTCCATCCATGTGTTATCTCGTGTGTTTTTATCTGAAGGTGTATTCACGACTGTGCTCATCGAATCTCGTTAATCGTATTTGTTTCCTTAGTGATGAATTTATAGCTCCGTTCACACTTCAGTCCCAAATCCGATTTTTTTTTTTTTTGCCAACATGTCACATGTGACAAATGTTTTGCAATGTGAAATCAGTGCGAAGCGTTTTGTCGGAATTCATGTGACTTTTGTGTCATTTTCTATCGACGTGCGTTATCTTTCTGCACTGGCGCATAACTACAAACGAGTAATATAGAATGGATTTGGCTAAAGGCGTTTACTTCCCACTAACCCTGACTCCGGCTTTTCCTTCACACACACACACATCTATTGCTTTACAACATACTATTATTAAAAATGTGGCCTGTTTTTTTCTCATCTATTTAATTTACTGTCATCACTGCACATCAGTTTATAAGTCTAATCGGCTGTCCGTATGACAGGACGCTGTGTGATACGTAGAATTTGTATGCGGGTAATTTTACGACCGGGATCAGTTCCCACTGGAAATCAGATATTTATTACATTTAATGTGAACAGCTACACCAAAAACGTCTGATCTCAGCAAAAACCCTATTTAAGCACTAAACCTCGCAGTAGCCTAAGAGCTTCATTTCGTTTCACAACATGAAGCATCGCTAGTGAAGACAAGGATTTAATTACAGCTAATCGTTCTAAAGTTACACGGTTGGTAGTTTTTTTTGCCAGATTTAAAAGAATAAATGAGACTCAGGGCTCAGGATGAGTTTGAAGATCACGCTCTTAGTCTCTTCCTCTTCCTTTTTTTTTTCCTTGTTAATAGTTGTTTGACGCACGCTGATACTACACGTCGATAAAAAAGACTGACAGCACACAGGACGTGTTAAGGACAAGATAAGGAAGCGTGTCTGCAACGACGCTGTGATGTTCAACTCGTCACCTTGTAAAAGTCTCAAGCCAGATTTTTAAGTGTTTTGTACTTATTAAGGCAGCCATGTATTTGATTAGTAGTAATTCTTGCTTTTACTGTTGCAGCACGTTTCGGTTGTTCGTCTGCGTCGGCTTCTGTATTGTACAATTGCAAACTTTAGAACGAGGTTTTAGAGAATTCATCCATACCTTATTTCAGATATAAAGAGATCACAGCCTTTTGGGTAAAAAAAAAAAAAAAAAATCTTTGGTTAGACTTTATTCCGTGCTTTTTTTTTACGAAATTCAAAAAAGTCTGCAAAAATAATACGTGATCTGCCTACTAGCCAATCATAATGCAATATGATGTGCGATATACAATCTGCAATATGTTTTTAGTTCCTCAGCACATTCTGTATACCTCTGTATACTTTTTGATTCTAGCCTACCCTATTTTAGCTTAGCTTTGCCTTAGATTAGCTTATTTATATTAACGATTGATATTATATTATCTTATTTAATATATTGTATTCCATTAGTTATCACTACAGAAGGATTATAAGCAATGTTTCAATGTTGTTGTTCTGCTTATTTGTGCCCATAATGGGGTTTTGGAATAGTTTTAAGGTTTGTTCTGCAACTGGCTTTAACACTTTATTGGAAAATAAGATAAAATAAAAACAAGTCAGAATAAAACCAGACTTTTGTTTTTTTCAGCATTGGCAGGCACCCCTAACCAGAGCATTTTTTTCTTATTGGTGCTGGTAATCAAACCCAAGAACTATTCGACCTACCAGTGGTGTGCAGTCCAGGCCAGTAAGTCCTTCTCTAAACACTATCAGAAGCACTGAGCTACATTTACAACCTAAATTCTAATATTTGTTCCATTAAATTGTATTAATTTATTCCCGACAGTTTATTCTCTTCATTTCATAGTGTTTCTCTTGCTGCACTGCTTCCAGTACGTGTATGTGGATGTTAGATTTCAGTTTCTATGTGCTGCCATGTCAATCTAATTAAAATGCGTCTGTACAGTTAAATTAGAATTTTTACACCCACAATGGCTGACGGAGGAAAAAATACTTATTTATACATACATACTTAAAAATCTGTTTTTAAGGTGGACTTTTCCAGGACCAGTGCCTATGAGTGGCAGAACTGACTTACCATCTTTTTATATTTAAATTGTTTATGTTTTTTGTGATGTTATTAGATAAATACTGATTCTAAACTGCTCCCGATGATGAATGTGGCACAGTTGCAGTTGTAGTGTAGAGGTTTGGTGTTGTGTTAACAGGGTTTCTTACTTTAATAGAGATAGTTTTCACCCTCAGTACACGAGATGTCTCTCTGTTTGTGATTCCACGCCGTGTTATATTGTGTTGATGGTTTCTATAAATGCGACGTGATAGTGGTGGTATTAGGAGGTGTATCAATCAGGTAAAGTCCCCACTGAAGGTCCAGGTAGCAAATGAGGCCAAAAAAAAAAAACAATGTTGATTTGTTAACAACCAAAACAAATATTGATTTATTAAGAATATTGTTTAAAGATTTATTAAATGGCTATGTTTTATTATTATTAATAACATCATTTAAATTCTTTTAACCATTATATTATTCATGTATTCTCACGCACCACTGACTAAACCTGTTAGGTTTTCATGTTCTTGTTTATTTATTTTTTTTGTTTCATGTTTATTGGTTATTGTTTTATGTCTAGGCTAAGCTTTGCTATGCTAGCTAGCTAAGCTAGCCTAGGCAGTTCATGTTTTGTTTACTTTCTGTTTTGTACTCATGTCTTCCTGTCAAGTGTTTCCCTTTGTCCTTGTGTCTTTTTCTCATTGGTTGGCTGTTTATTGTTTTCAGGTGTTCCATGTTTGTCTGTGTGTTTATAGCCCTTGTGTCTACCCTGTATTTTATGGATTATTGTTTGGTGTTTGTATGTGGTCTACTTTGGTGAGTTCTTGGTCCATGCTAGTGTTCATGTCCATGTCTCTGTTTAAATTAAGTTAAGTATGGTCTTGTCTTGTTTATGTTAGTTGTTTTGTCTTAAGGTTCTGTATATAGTCAAGTTTAGTTTATGATTGTATGTTCACTGTAAATAAAACTGCACTTGGGGTTAATACATCTCGCCTCGGTGGAGTACTATTACAAAACCTTGAAATTAATAAACTAATAAACATATGGAACGTTTTATTAATTGGATTGCTTTGTAATGGTACATCAAAAAAGCTGATTCCAATCTGTCACCGATATCATGGTTTCTGAACACGATATGTCACAATATGTTAAAGTAAAACCAGCTGGTTTTTTTTTGACCTGTAAATCCAGATAATACTAAGACCACAATGGCCAAACCTCTGTTAGAAATATGGCAATAGTGTTTTTTGAAATCATGTTGGATTTAAGGTTCCCAGCTGCTTGTGCTTGATAAATGGCTTCGACTGTGAACCGTGTAAAGCTCAGTAATGACCTTTCCGTTCAACTGCACCATTACATTACTTTCCCCGGTAATTCCAGACAACTTTAAACCTTTTAAAAAAAAAATATATATATTGTGATCCGAAACCTTACAGGCGCTGATGATGCGGTGAAAAATTGTAATCTGCTTCTGATTTGCCATTAGGAAGCAATTCACATAGGATTTTACGATTAGATGGACTCCTACAGAACCAGACACTTTATTTAGGTTGAGGTTTACACACATGGCGTTGGGGTAGTAGTGCATGAAAATACATTGATAATATAATAGTTAAATAATTTTAATGATTTTATTAATAATAAGATGTAGTCGTTTAAATGATTTATTTTTTTTTTTTACAATATTGTTGTTGTTGTAACTCATGCCTTTTCTTGTTTTCCCTTTATCCTGCCACTAGTGGACAATATGAGTATTACCGCCTTCATCTCTTCATCTGGCTGAATAATTTAAACAGCTTAATTATTAAATTAAAGATAATTCACTGATTTATCCTACATTTATTGCATTCTTTAACATTCAATATTGAAAAAATACTTAAGAATATTTCATCTAGCAGTAATGATACATCACCACCGTCAGCTATTTACGTTCATGTGTCGATCTTTTAGTTTACTTTTATAGCACCAGTTTCCACTGCTGAATATTAATCTGCGGTGTAAATCATACACAATATGATACGCCAGTGCGGAAGCTGGAGTAAGCAACTATGTGAGGTATTTTAAGAGTGGAATGGAAATGTAAATAGAGTAAGACTAAATATATAGTAAGAGTAAATATATTAGTAGGTAGAATAAATATAGCATAGGACATGACTAGAATAGGACTGCTGAGCAGAAGATCTTGGGTTTGATTGCCCCGATCAAGGCCTCTGACCTTTAACCGCTTGGTTGGATCAAAAAAAAAGGTTTTGGATAAGATGCTGAAAAAATGCTGAAAAAAATGCAGAATAAGTTGACACTCGGTGCAAATGAATCAATATGCTGAATATTTTTTGTATTTATAAATTCGGATAGAACGTTACAGATGTGTAACATCACTACAGAGGTAACTGTGACCCTCAACTTTACAAGACACTTTAATATGCGTCGTGATTTAGCAGGAAATGAATATTGACCCGTTTACGGCACTGCGAGCTATGACTCACTAGGGGATCCGGGTTTCATACTGGAGTTTAATTGCGGCTGAGTGGGAAGCGTTGGCGAGGAGGTGCGAAGGAAAATGCAACCCGGGGACTGACCTCCTGCATCACGCCTCATGCACTGAATCTGAAGGCCCGCTTAAACAGCTTTATTAGCTTTGTGCTTATTTTTACGCAAACGATGCTGCACGTCCCAGGAGAGTTGATCTGAAACAGATGCAGAGAGAATAATAAATCATAAGCCGGAGACAAGCTTCTGACAAAGCCCAAGGTTATTCTCACAGGCTTAAATCAGTATATCGTACTGAACTCTCACAAAACCTGCTGTCAATAATGCAGATCTAAAAAAAAAAAAAAAAAAAAGAGGTGGTAATGGGTGGGGATTGTCAGAGGACACTTATTTCAAGGTCTACACTGTAATTTAAACATCTTGATCCATCAAAAAGAAAGGACGTATTCGCTCGGGTTCGGCGCTCTGTAATTATTAGCCGTCTCTGTAATTTCTCTCAGCCGCGGTTATAATAAGGGTTTCTCAGCGCACGCTAAAAGCTTAGCTGACTGCGGACCTCAATAATAATGCAAAAGGGGCTTCGAAATTATTTAAGGAGCACAATGACCAGTTGGAGATGTTGACATGACCTCAAACATACTTAGATTTCAATAAATTTAATTATCTGTGGGATGTGCAAGAAAAACAAATCCGATCTATGGAAGCCCCACCTCCAATTCATGGTGTCAGATCCCACAGCGCCTTCAGTAGTATAGTGGAGTCCTTGATTTGTGCTATTTTTGTGGAAAATGTGGACACAATATTAGGCAGACGGTCATTATGATACGCCTGATCAGTGAATCCCAGGCCTTTATTTTGAAAATCATTCGCTATATATACAGCACAGCTTGAATATCACTCCAAACACAACCCTTCGGAATGATTTGCATGAAATTTATGATGGAGTTTATTTATTCCAACATTTACATTAGTATTACAAAATATATCACATCCCAAAAACAACGAAAAAGTGGTCCCTTCCGAGCGCGAAACGTCCACTGCGTGTGGTTACACACAATTTGAATGACACATATCACACGTACACGGTATTCAACACAGACTAGACCTCGTTAACAAAACCTGTTTACAGAGAACCTTTTTTTTTTTTTTTTTAACATATACATTCATTTATAATCATCGTCATTATAATAAAAAATAAGATATTGGAAAATCTGTAGAAAAAAAGGCTGGAGATAAACACGGTGAGTCGGTGAGCAGCAAGTCGAAAAAGGAATTCGAGACAAGCGAATTCATGCAAAGCGACGTAACCTTTGTAAAATAATTTAATACTATTTTTTTTTTTTTTTATGTGCAAACAACAGGATGAAAAATTAAAAAAAAAAATCTGGCAACGCGAAGGAGAAAAAAAAACATTTTTAATTTATCAATTATTGATGCTTTTATGCGAAATCTAAATGTTAATGGCTTTACGGTCTATACGAGTATACGTTATTTTGAATATCATGAAAACGGCCTCAATATTTACGGCGAATCAGCCGCTACTAACCTTTACAGCGAATTAATTTGAATTATCTTAGCAGTTGTTGATAATTATTGATGTTTAACACAACTACTGTTTAGTTAATGGTTAAAAAAAAAAATCGTAACAGTTGTACAAACATAGATATTCGACTAGACAATGATATGCGTCCATGATAAACAAAAAAACCTTTTCAATCCACAGGCTTTAAAACCACACAGTGATGAAAAAAAAATGCACAGGTGAGACACATGAAGTGTAATTCTTTACATAATACAGGTACATTCGATTATCGGAGACTTTATTATGTACAGGAAATCGAAAAAAAAAGCATAGCCAGAGTTTTACAAGGATTAGATTAAGTGTAGGATGTAAAGACATGCATCATCATTGATTTTTGTCATGGGCTTTGTTAAATTTCACTATATACAGTTTACATGTTCCAGCTGTGTGTGTGTGTGTGTGTGTGTGTGTGAAAAAGGCTTTTTCCTTATGATTTATTTTAGCCATTTTTAATTTTTACTATCGATCACACTTAAAAAGATCAATAAATAAATAAAAACCTCAGAGAGACACATAACGATAAGCAGCTTTAAATATATATTAATAATAAATATATATCTATATATAGGAATGGTGTGTGAGTGTGACCTTACACACACACCCACATTTCTTAAAATAACCTTTTTTTTTGCTGTAGCCTCAGTCTACTGATGATAATGATAAAAAAACAGGAATCTAAGAAACAGGAATCATTAGCAGGCTATAAACACGACGTTGGTTTTTATTATTATTTAATTTTTACGATTACGTCGCCGCATGTTTTTGTGGCACCGAAATCTCTTCTTTTCCGCAACAATTAGACGAAGCTTTTCCTGAGCTTATACAAGTATGAAGAAAATCAAAGAGTCAAAAACCTCTCATTTTCCTGAAGGTTAGAAAATATTTGCGAATCTTTTTTTTTTTTTCCCAGAATCGTCTCTGGACGATGGTAAGTGTTTTTAAAAGATTTCGTTCTCAAATTGTAAAAGAGGACGATACTTTGATGTAACATGCAGTAATTGAACCGGCGCCAAGGATCAAAACGTTAAACATTTTTTATAACATAGAAAGTAAATAAAATAATACAAAAACAGGGACAAAATACGGTATTTGCACCGTAGCTACAGTCGTTACCGTAGCTAAGTGAACTACAGGGAAAGAGTCGCGTTATAGCTAACAGTGGCGGCTGGCGCAAAAAAAAAAATAAAAATTGAGAGACGCAAACAATCGAAAAATCAACCTGTTAATAATGCAAGACTGTAAATATCCAGTAGTGATGATGTAGCATAACTGCTAGCTTAAATATTAAAAATGTTCAGGTTAAAGTCGACTGTTAAAGAATGTAATAAATGTAACATAAATCAGGCAGCGTTCTCATTTGACCGGCCGCCGCTGATTAAGATGAATAAGTGCATGCACGGACATTTCCCTTTTATCACTGCTAACTGTATCTTAAACTCCAGTTCTTTGCCAAAACAAGATATCATTAAATTCTTAGGACACTGTTTTTTATTCATTTTTTCAAATGTCCTATCTGGGTTAATTAGAAACCTGAGCTAGGTAAACCCGGAAGGCTTAGAGAGACGTAGAACAGGCAGGGACGCCGCTGGAGCATTGGGGTATGGTTGGATTTAGGATGATTCTAAGGTTTTACGCACTTTAGGGGGCCCCCAGTGATCTGCTTCATTAGTAGTAATGATACTATCAGTAATGTTATAGTATGTTTGGTGTGGAATGGGTGTTGGACAAGGCCCGACCTCATATTTTTTCATGAAGCCCAAAATTGCTAGCGGCGCCCGTAAGGACAGGTTACTTGTTCATACAGACAGAAGCTATTACCCAAGGTCCATTTCATGGTTTGTATTTGTTGTGACCGACTGTAAATCTCTGCATGATCCTTTCACACAAACACCTCTGAGATTCTGTTATTCCGTTATTTCCGACATTCCGTAATGTCATTTGGTAATATCCGTAAAACCGCTTGCGAACTTGTTCAGGCAAGGTTGAGAAATAAAAGAAATAAGAAGATAAAAGAATAACATGGCTCGGACGCCTACTGCAGTTCTTCCATTCCATAATGCGTAATTTATTACACACACGCAGTCTCTGTTTATAGCTGGAGGCTCCATTCAAAGGCTTTTCTAAACAACAAATATTAAAACCTCAGAATAAACATCTGGATTTACATTCATTTGAGTCGAGCTGAAAAGCCTCTGCGTCTCTTATTAATGATGTCCTTTTAAAAAAAAAAAAAAAGACTTCAAGCTTCTCATTCAGGAAAATGGCGCCGAGTGACCTCACGCTCACGTTCAGCAGTGCAGGATCTTCATGAACGCCTTGCGAAACTCCACATTGAAAGTGGTGTAGATAATGGGGTTCACGGCACTGTTCACGTATCCCAGCCACGTAAAGGCGTTGTACATTTCCAGAGGCACGTAGCAGCTGGAACAATGAGTCTTCAGGATGTGAGTGATGAAAAATGGCAGCCAGCATATAATAAAAACACCTGAGAGGGAAAAAGGCAAGCATGAAAAATTGTCAGAACCAGAATTTACATTTCATACGGCTGTGTACTGACAATTCTACCACTGAGTTTAGTGCCACGTTGAAAACAAAATGCAAATTTTATAAGATTAAAGTCAAAATACTTTGCGAATAATGTATAAATTACAAGAATATGGTCTAAATTACAGTAATAAAGTTGAAAGACTTTAAGTATAAAGTGATTTACTGGATGTCATGGATCTGTTTTTCTCGGCAGAAGCAAGATGCGACCTTTTTATTATGATGATTTGGTTCAGTCTTACTTTAGGTTAGGATTAAGTTTTCTCTGTAACCGCCGCAGTGTCTGTTTCTAATTCTAACTTCCTGCCAATGCGCCAAAACATAAAGTAAAAACAAATGTTTCTTACAACTTTTCCCGTAATTTCGACTTTCTTCTTGTTAATTTTTTTACACTGTCTCTCGAGAAATAATTCACTAAACACACATTTATGGGATTATCCAATGAGCCGACTGGGTGACAGAAGCACAATGCATTAAATTACAGGTCAAAATCTTCTGTTCAAGTTTATGCAAAACATCGGAATCATCTCATTAAAAACACATCATGCAGCCTGAATTAGCTCGAGTGCGCTAGAATCTGCTGATCTCTAAGGATTTTCATGTATCAGCAGTCTTGAGTGTTTACACAGAACAGCATGGAAAACATAACTAAAGGACATTTTTATAGGCTTTGCTGATAAAGTCAGAAAAAAACTGGCAGGTGGGTTTAAGCTCCCAGACCGGCTTTAATATCGCCAAGCATCACGTTTTACAACTTGGAACATGTTGAAATTCTGTGCAAGATGGTACAAGACCAGATGAGGGTTCAACTGGTGTCGATCAGGAGTAGGAATCAGAAGATACACTATTCCAAGACTTGCTTACATTCACATTAATGGCATTTGGCAGACAGCCTTATCCAGAGCGACTTGACAAGTAAGGGGTTAAGTGCCTCGCTTGGGTCTGGCGTTAGCAGATTAGTGCTGCTGGGAATTAAACTTACTAAACCCGATCAGCAGTCAACTAAACCAGAAAGCTTGTGTATTTCTTCAAAGTCTTTGAATATCTGACTCCTTGATTTAGACATTTAGTACCTAGTCTGATTTTAAAGATCTTTTCCTTGTTTAGGTCAGTTATTTATTGACTATTGATTGATTATTAGATGTTTTGCGGATGAAAGACATTCAACTTACCTAAAACAATGGCAAGCATCTGTGTGGCCTTCTTTTCCTTTTGCTGTGACATCTTCCTCTTACTCATGGGCTTGGCGACGTTTGCGCGTGACTTGCCATTGGAGACCATCTGGGTTTCTAAAGCTTTGGCCCCTGCCGGCATTTGGGCATCGTTAGTGTGGCCGTTCTTCTCATTGCACCTGGGCTGCCACTCATCTTGCATGGGTGAAACGTGACTCTGACCTGCCACCGTACAGCCCGTTGCTGTGGGTGCCAGCTTCAGCTTGTCTGGAGGACTGGCACTGGCCATAAGACCCATCTCTACATTGCTGTCCTGTTGCATCACCTCGTTTATCACCAGCTGTGAAAAGATGTCACAGACCTTGCTTACGGTTCTACAGGGTTAAAAAGGACACCAGGGCCTGTATCGGACTTGATTGAACATTCCAGCTAGCAAAAAGTATTGTAAGATATATTCACATCTCCAGGCCCACACATCAAGGGTACTTCAGTTTGAGTTGAAATTCTGGTCTGGTTTAAAAATGAGATTTCATTAACAGTGACAAAACATTTATAAAACCTCAAAGAAAGAAAAATCTCACACACCGTTTTCTTGTTCCTGGCAGGCATACTCCCGTTGGTCTTGACTATGACTGTGCAGAGTTTCACATCCTCTGGGTGAGTGCACTTTTCCTGAAATAAGGATATAAAGTTCCACAGAAATTAAGTGCCTTTCAAATATTTCAAATATTTTATATTTTTCAACAAGAATTTAGGGAACAAATGTAGCTCAGAAAACACAAAAACATGTAATTATACAGGACGTACAGTATCTTACAAAAGTGCCTACACCCCTCGAATTTCAGCAAACATTTTAGTATGTCTTCTTAAAGGACAATACTATAGAAAGAAAACTTGGATATATTTTAGAGTAGTCAATGTGCAGCTTGTATAACATTATACATTTACTGTCCACCTAAAATAACTCAACATACAGCCATTATTGTTAAAATATCTGCCAACAAATGTAAGTGCACCCTAAGTAAACATGGCAAAACTGTCTCCAAAGTGTCAATATTTTGTGTAAGCACTATTGTTATCTAGCACAGCTTTAATCGTTCTGGGTATGGAATTCACCAGAGCTGAACATGTTGTTGCTTGGATCTTCTTCCATAAGGATATCACGGAGCTGCTAGATGTTAGACACATGACGCTTTGCCACCTTTTGCTTGAGGATGGCCCACAGGTGCTCAATAAGGTTCACACTTGGCCACTTGATCACCTTCACCTTCAGCTTTCTAAGCAAGTCTTGGCAGTGTGGGGGTCATTAACATGTTGAAAAAACTGCCCTTTGACCCACTTTTTAAATTGATGGTCAAACTATTACAGTGCATGCTGGAATCCATGTTTTCCTTACATGAACCGCAGCTCCCCAGTACCAGCAGCACTCATGCAGCCCCAGACCATGATGCTACCACCATGCTTAACTGTAGGCAAGAGACAGTTTGTTTTTTTTTGTACTCCTTTCCAGGGCATTGCCACACATGCTGGACACCATCAGACACAAACAAGTTTATCTTAGTCTCATCAGTCCACAGGTTCCAGTAATTCATGCTCTTGGACAGGTTGTCTTTAGCAAACCAACTTGTTGCAGTGTGCGGCGTATGGTCATGCGTCTGTTTTTTAGGTTCTGCACTTAGGTTCTGCACCTGACACACGGCACAAGGACTCGACTTCTTTGATTGACCCTTGCGAGGCCTGTTCTGATTGGAACCTGTCTTGGGGAAACCTCTGTATGACCCTGGCCACTGTATTGTAACTCAGTTTTTAGGGTGTTACCCATCTTCTTGTAGCCTAACTCATCTTTGTGGAGAGTAACAATATTGTTGAACCTCAGATTACTTCATGAAATAAACAGAGTGCAACGTGTAGCATGCAGTCAAGTCGCATGTACAGCACACTGCTGCGGCTTGTGATGTCCCTTGTGACTGGCCTTGGTCTCATTAGTCGTAAGTAAAGTGAATTAGCGCTGCGCGAGAGATTTTTGTCTCCTTTTATGATGAAATTTGTGCAGACTTGTTAGGCTTTATATAAAGGAGTCTTATTTTGTATCGACCAGAGACAAAAACGAGTTAAATATGTAATAAACATTCAACAACAACAAAAAAAAAATCTATACAATTAAATCACTGTGGTCTCTTGTGCGAAAACGACAAAAAATTAAGGCACTTTAAAGCTTTTTTAAGTGGGTGGACTGGTCCCAAATGGGCTGGTTTTTATCTTTTTTTCCTTAAACTCCTTTTTAAAACATGCAGACGATTACGATGTGTGAAAATAGCCTGTAATTATTTGTACGGTAGGATTTTCTCGGCCATTTGGCTTCACTTTATTTTGCTGTTTGCTGAGCGTTGTGTATTCAGTGTGACCCTGGGGTAAACAGCTCATAAAAATAATGACAAATACACAAGGGAAAAAAAAGCTTGAGCATCCAAACACACACGAATTAGATCATTATATCACTGATGCACTTTAAGTAGCGCTTGATAGTTACCGCGCATCATCGAGCACATCGTTGACGAAGCTTTACGACTGCCAAGCACGTACGGGTCAACGACCCCCAACTCCCCCCACCCTCCAAACTCACTGAACCGAATCGGTGTGTATAAATCTTCTCTCTCAAAAAGCTTTAAGGCTCAAAAATGTATTTCACACACTTGCTTTACACTCCACGTCTCTACCTTCTGTTAAATCTTGTGATAAATAAGCATGAGATCAGGCCTGGTTCTTGCCAACTACAGACAGGTGGGCAGACAGATATCCCAGGTGGGCAAATTTTTGGGGGTGGGGTGGAGGAGATAGATACTGTGTAATATTCAACTAACATACTTATATTCTTGCTTGGGCTTGGTAAAGAAGACATATTATATTAAGTCAGTTTAAGCACAAATATTAAAAAAAAACACATTTGTTTTTAAAATGTTAAACGAGGGGTAATTTTCAACATTTGGAATGGCTAATGACTGGACTAATAATATATATAATTATTATATATATATATATTATTTTGGGCCGAAAAAATGTAAATATTCAAATATTTTGAAGAGAGAAATTAAGTAAAAAAAAAAATCAGTGGAATTGATGGATGGATGGATAGTTAGTTAGTTAGTTAGTTAGTTAGTTGCCACAAACAGGCCACAAACAGGCACCAAAAATCAATGCATTGCATTTGGAAGCAACTATTTCCACACTTTATGAATCGCGTCTGTTTCAGTGTTTTGATTGGTCACCCCTCAAACTTCTCAACACAGAACCCGCCTCAGACTGCTTTGATCAAATCACAAATCGTACAAAAAACAAAACAAAAATGTATTCGTATATCACTGTTTTTACCAAATTTTGAATTATTGAGTGGGCAAGACAGATGTTTGGGTGGGCATAGCCCACCTCTGCCCATGCCTAGAGCTGGCCCTGGGTGAGGTCATAAAACAGCGATTTCTACGTGAATCTTTCTGTATAATAGTCCCGGTCATTAGCCACAGCTGCAAAAATAATTAATTAGAGCAGCTGCTTGGCTGAGCGGAGTGCTCCGGAGGCGTGCTTCACCTTGAGAGGAAGCTGAGGCTCGACGCCCGCCCTTTGGCAACTGCGTTTGGTGTTCACTCTTTTCCGCCGCTTGCGCAGCACCACGTAGATCTGCACGTAGACCAAAAGCGTGATGATAAACGGGACGTAGAAGGACATGATGGAGGAGTACACCACAAAGGCGGGGTTGGCGATTTCGCACACGGCATCGTCGCGGGTTGCTGAGGAAACAGATCAGAATATTAATTTGGTGCAAATGCAATCTGTGGCATTTGTCTTACATTAAATTTATCTTATTGTTTTTTTTTTTATCTATTTGAGCAGTTAAGGGTTAGGGAACTTGATCAGGGGGTCCAGCAGTGGTAGAGTTTATTTTGCCGTCACATCAGCAGCAGAAATCAGAAATAATCGCCGCTTTTGTTTTAAATATGAATAGAAACAATTACCTGTATTGTTTAGCCCAAAAAGCAAGGGGCAGGAAATGGCAAAGGACAGAACCCACACCACCGAGATCATGACGGTGACACGTCGCTTGGAGCTGTACCGCGTGTTGTACAGCAGTGGCATGGCAACCGCCGTGTACCTGTAAGAGTAAGAGTGGTTCAGAGACAAAGGTGTGAACGTAATTAGTATCTTCAGCATTGATCTCAACAAATCCATGCATGCAACAGAACGTTTTATTTGATTGTCCAAACAACCTTCAAAGACCGAAGTGTAACTTCCTTCCTTCCTCTCTCCCTCTGTCTCACAACAAACCCCTTCTGTATGATCTGCACTCTGTACGTCATTTAGCAAAGCTTTTTTTTTTTTAGATCTGATGGCGATTTCCTGAGAGGCCTACCTGTCAATGCTAATTGCACACAGATTGAGAATGCTGGCCGTGCACATCATGACATCCAGAGTGACAAAAATGTCACAGTGAATTTTACTGAAGCGCCATTCGCCCACCACCTGAAACACACATATATATATATATACTATAAACAAGTATTAATCATAAAAATTAAAATAAAAAACATTATTATTAATTATTAATACATTAATTATGCAATAACAATTTAAAAAAAGGATCCAGAACATACAATATTAACATTTTACCTGAAGCACAAATATCCTTCTGAGTGCTTATGGTTAAAATACAAACGTTTGCAAAATGACAGTCTGATGTAATATTTATCTTATTTATTTCTGGTCTTGGTCCTCCGCCCATGAGGAGTTGCCAGGTGCATTTAAATTCCTCTTTGTGAGCCTGATCTGTGCATGGTGCATGTTGCGTTTTTTTTTTTTTTTATCCCCCATCCGCTGGTTACGAATGGATACATAGCTGGAAATCAGTACAAGCAATGAAAGTTTTGTAAAGCGTCAAAGTTGCTTTTGAATGGAAAAGCAACATAGCAGAAAAAGGGAAGAAGTGAAAATAAAAAGACATCGTGCTGTCGGTCTGTCCATCTGTAAATCTTCCTTCTTTCATCCTTTAAATATGTACGTTAAAATCTATATTTACTAGAACATTGAATTATGTTTTTTTTTTTTAACTGCCTGTGATCCCATACAAAAAATGAGCTTGCGTGTACAGTTTGCCCACTTATTAAAGATAACAACATAATAAGTAAGCTTATAGTTACATTTTTATGAACTGATGAAAATATAAACATTTGTCATGTGATGAATACAGAAAGCGCAGCGGGTTTAGCCCTTTGTAGCTGGTTTATTGTGTGTTTTCTTGCCTCAATATTCACACATTTTCAATTTCACGACTTTTGCCCGTTTTCCACCTTGCTACGTCCTTCGACTCTTGCTTTCGTCACGTCCCAGGTCGGATTTGCACTTTGGATTACTGGATGCTCTTTGATCTTGGTTAACCTTCTGCACTTTGCTCTTTGGTTTCTAATTTCCGGTAAAACAATTCGAACGCATTAGAGTTGATGGTTTCCAGCACAAAACAGATTTGGATGGAATCTGTCATAAAGAGATCTAAACTCTGGTCTGGAACATGGAAGCGCCAGTATAGTAACTGAGCGGGACATGACAGATATCCTTAAATGATATCTATCTATCTATTTTATCATCCAGCGTAATGCATTTTTTCGGAATGATGTAATCAAAAGAAGCCCAGTTGGGCTCCCAATCTGGCAGCACTTGCCTGCAGCTAGAAAGCAGTAAGGGGTGTGTGTTTTGGGACTTAGTCCCACAATGTGGTTAAAAGTGAAAATCAGTTAATAACTAGCTTTGGCACTGCCAGGCTGGATGATGGGCCCTGATCTCGCCCTGCTTCAGAGTTGCCATATTATGTGGTAGGTGGTAGCTTAGTGTTATACTGGTGATCAAAAGATTGTGGATTCAAATCCAAACAACAACAAAAAAAAATACCCCTGCTGTGCCCTTAAGCAAGGCCCTTAACCCCCAATTACTCAGTCGGATATAAATCAGTCTTGGATGAGGGCTTGTGCCGAATGATGTCTGTGTTCAAAGCTCATGCATTCTAAGCTCAACTTCCTGATTTGGGGCTGTAAAATTGAAGAACGTCAACGTCTGGCAATGTTTATAACTAATATGAAATTCTTTTCTAAACTTAAGACACGATAAAAAGTTTCCTACATCAATAGAATTCGTGTTCAAGCTGACTCACAGAATAGTTTTCATTCCAATCGCAGTACAAATTGAGTCGACTTCATAATTTACCATTGATTTGGTCTAAATAAGTGTTAAATTAGTCTACATACAGTGATCTAAGTTACTCATTACAGAAATTACATTTGGGGTTTTATACTTCAACTGCACTTAAGGTTAATTGAGAAAAAATGTGTTTTATTTGGATATATTTTATTGCAATATCAATATCACTTTACCAGCCAACTGCCTGCTGCTTATTAGCTGTACCGTATGACAGACGTTGGAACCTTTTTGGAGAGTGCGAACAGAAAAAAAAACCTGTTCCGTGGTTTAAGGATAATAAACTCACTCATTTGCATTTTGTATTTAATAGACAGCTTTAAATTGCATTTCTTTAGCTATCATTTCTTTTGCCTGGTCGATTCGTTAGACGCTAAAAGCTGTCATTTTTTGCAGCTGGCCATCCCTGAACTATATATATATAAAACTATATAAACAAATAAATCCTCAACTTTATTGTCATTGTGCAGGGTACGTGTACAGAGCCAATGAAATGCAGTGTTTTTTGCATATCCCATCTAAGTCAGAGAGCAGGATCAGCTATGATGCAGCGCCCCTGGAGCAGGAAGGGTTAAGGGTCTTTGCTCAAGGACCCAACAGTGGTTGGCTTGCCGGTGGTGGGGCTTGAACCCAGGTGTTTCTAGTCTTCAGATCAGCACCTTAACCATCGCTAAAATATCCAGCCAGATTGATGATGTTATGTAATGTTTCTATTATCCTTCTGTTTCTATTTTTACTACACCATGTCCATTTTGTTTTTCTTTACTAGTCTTAGCCCACTCACCCCCACCCCCACCCCAATGACTGATCGAGAGCTGCACATTAATACTCTCTGAGTCTGCACAGTTTTGGACTTTTGGGTTTCTGTGGAACTTCTGAACTTGGTATTTACACTGCGTTTTAGCAGCACGTATGTTTGCCTGTGTAACAATAAATACAAAACAAGTAAACACCTTTAAGGTTTTCTGTTTCCTTTTGGACTGGTGTGTCATTAAACATCGTTTAAAGCAATAAATGTGTATTAAATATAATCAAAACTTGTAATGTATTAATTATATCGCTTTTGTTTATTATAAAAGATTTTTTTTTTCCTGCACTGATGAATTTTCCCCACACACAGGTTTTCCACAGCTGTTGACCAGCAGGTCATTAGCAGCTTTTGTCTCGATAAGCAACCAGAAGAAGCAGCAGGCAGCGGTTTGAGGAAGAAAAATTCCACAACGGTTTATATATTGTTAGTCTCAGTTGGTCTGTAGCCAGGGGAGGTTAAGCCTTCTGCTGCCTTACACACAGTCCGCAATAAAAAAGGGAACAGAGCTAATATGGAAAACCGTGGGCAAGCTGACTGAGATTTAATTCGACTATTTTATACCACGATATAAAATTCAGGAACCACAAAAAACCTGTAAGAGGCAAACTTTCACCAGGAATTTCACCAGGCTCAGAAGACCAATTCAGTACTGTGTGTCTTGTAAAATACAAAAGGCTCATTTACCTCAGGGGGTAAGGATCTGCTTTTATTACTCGCATGTTCACAGGGTTTGCACAAAGAAATCACTCGCACTATACAAACACTAAAAAACAAATCTTGGGGCCTAGAAGCTTTGAGCACTTGTGTCAACACTTGGGTGCAGTGGGTAACACCAGGAACCGAACAGATGGATGGACAGCAGCATGTGGAATAGAAGAAGTGGGGGTGGGGTAGCAGGGGTGTTGGCTGCTATGTCTACATCGGTGCTTCATGCGCAGCTTCAGTGACTTGTTGAGCTCTTTGTGACTGCTCGTACCTGCTGTCTGGTGTGCACCTATTAGTGTGCCATAAATAATTATCTCGTGGTTTGCTGCATTTTATCCTGTTGAGGATACACGGATATTGACTGAACTGTTTAGTATTAATAGTACTAGTAAAGTGAATCTATACTGTTTTTTTTTTTTGCTCTGATTTTATTAAATTACTTGTTGTCAGGGGCCAATTCTAACCGACTGCAGAGGAAATCTACTGGGAAAAGGCTGTTTTAAGGCTGCTTTGAGGCTGCTTAATAGATTCACTAGCAGGTCTCATCAGAGATAAGTTATATTTTGGATTTTTATATAAGATTCCAATCGTTAAAAGCGCTATGCAGACAAAACTTAAAGTTTAATGATGGTAAATTAGATTTAAAAAGCAAATATAACTTCACAACCCAACGGAAACGAGGCTGTTGGTCTGCAGGCTTTTTCTGGATGCTTTACTGTCACACACGAAGAGACTATCAAAACTAAATATCACAATGTATGTTTAATTTTAGTGCACTTTAACGCCCGCAAGCAACTGCCCATTTCTGCAGACCAACAGCCCTTTACTGGCCAGGAGCATTTCCATTATGGCTTGATTCCTTTGCACTGTAGACTTGCCTCCTTTGCACTGTGGCTTGATTCTTTTGAATTGTAGCTGCATTCTATTGCATTGTGGGTTGAGATTAAGATGCGTTGCAGCTTGATTCCTTTGCACTGTGCAATGATTCCTTTGCATTGTGCAATGATCCCTTTGCACTGTGCAATGATTCCTTTGCACTGTGCAATGATTCCTTTGCATTGTGCAATGATCCCTTTGCATTGTGCAATGATTCCTTTGATCTTTGCACTGTGCAATGATTCCTTTGCATGTGCAATGTTTGTGCAATGATTCCTTTGCACTGTGCAATGATTCCTTTGCATTGTGGCTTAACTCATTTGCATTGTTGTGTTGCAGCTTGATTCCAGTGTGTTATTTTTGCTTTTCAAATGTCATTATGTTGGGTCACCGAATTAAATAAAATGAATAAAAATATGCAACTAAATGGAAAAAAAAAAAAAAATCTTGAATTACAAAGACGGGTAAATGCTTATAGCAGCATGTAAGTATCACAGCTGGTTTGCTAAATAGACTGTGATGGAATTTCTCTATGCTGTCACTTCCTATTTGCACTGGCAACAGATTTATTGATTTGAGCTAAAAAATTAGATAACATAAAAGAGGACACACTGCTTAACCGTGCAAAAATGCAAAAAATAAGCTGCCGGCGACATTGTTAGTATTATTTGCTGGGGGACTGCTGGATCTGTCAAACGTTGCGTTGCACCAAAAACTCAAAGAAAGAGTGTGGCTTAAAAGGAGATGCGGGCCAGATGGTGTCCCCCTCCTGAATTACTTTTAGCCTCCTACTCATTCTGTCACAGTGCCAGAGTGGTGCTTTATGGCATATTGATTGTGGCATTTCCAGCTGTGCCCACTCTCAGATCAGCAGTTACAGCACTGGTGCCAAGATGATCAATATTATTGTAAAAAAAAAAAAAACATTTAACATTGAAAACCCAAATTTACATCCTTTTTTTTTTTTTTTTTTTTACATTTACAGCATTTGGCAGACGCCCTTATACAGAGCGACTTTACATTTCTATCATTTCTACAACTGAGCAATTGGGGGTTAAGAGCCTTCCTCAGGGGCCCAACAGTCACGGCTGGGAATTGCCTTGCTCGTTGTTAGCTTTATAAACTAGCCTATATTAGCGTGTGTGGTGAGCCAGGATAATGCCAATAATAGGTCGAGAAAGCAGGGCAATAACCAAAGTAGATTTGTTGATTGGTTTGATAAATGCGTGCAAATTGCGCAATCAAAGGAAATAATATCGATTACGCCACCAAACAGGAGGGGAGACAGGAGGGGCTACACACACTTATATGGACAATTTTTGAAAAAAACAACCAATGTTTTTGGACTGTAGGATGAAACCGGAGAACCCAGAGTAAACACACCACAGCACAGGAGAAACACACAACTCCACACAGAAAGAACCCTGCCCCAGAATCGAACCAGATTCCACCTTGCTGTGAGATGATAACAGTGCTAATCACTAAGCCCCACCGTGCTGCCCATAGTCGGGATTAATCAACGTTTATTAAACTGACTAACTATATAATGTGTGCATTTTACTTTATCTTGTGCTACGAGTTAAAATATTGAGTCATGACTACTCTAACTGATAATTAAAAAAAGTCTTATGCGCCAGCACTGAATTGCAGTATATGCTACTAACACAGCGCCACCCTGGCTAAACCGTGCTATTGCAGGCCCATAAATCAGGTCATATGAGATCAGTTGCCATTTTTTTGATTATATCGATTTATCAACACATGCAAAAAACTCATTATAATGAAAATTAAGGTTGGGTACATATGAGGTTGGGTAAATACAGGGTGTGTGTGATGCACTTATTTCTATGTGTATATGTTGTATGTGTATGTCTATATAAAGCCTATATTCAAATAGTCCCCCAGTTCATTTCAGAGTCAGAGGTAATAAATGCGCTAAATGATGTCCTGCTCCCGCCATTAAAATGAGCAAACAACCGAATGACCTACAGCAGGATCATTTATTTCCTGTTTGTTTGTTTTTTTTAAGCAAGCCTATTTTTTACACCCAAAGCCTTAAACACAAGCTGGATCGGTTTGCTCATGCGAATACACTATGTCGGGAACACAAATTACATGCCTATGCTGCCTTGTTTGCTTTTTGAGCTGACGCTGTCAAAAATGCTGGCAAGCAAATGAAACGTTGCATCATCAGATACAGCTTGTTACCAGGATTTTGTGTATGGCAGGGTTATAAATATTTGAATTTACCTGACGTATATGACATCATACTTTATATACATTAAAAAAAACCCTGCAAATGGGTTTTATGCCCTTTTGTGCAAACACAGCATACAGTATAAGAGCTATGCAAATGTTTTGTGTAACATTATTGTTTTTATATTATTTGTTTGTGTAATTCATATTTTTATTATTAATTAATTTGCAATGCAATAATTTTTAGTGTTCTTTAAATTATAAGGTGAAAAAACAACAGAAATGACTTGAATGGGTTTTCTTTCCTTCATTTCCTTTTTTTAATGGACTTGGAATGGAAGGAATGATTGGAATGGATTTATACTGTGTGTTTTCTAAATCTTTTTTGATTGCTGCTCGTTAGACTGTTTGACTGAACACGACCCCCATGTCACACTGTAGTATTTTAGTCGTCCTAATGTCAAAATGTATGACCGCTAAGACGCAAGGCGCAAAAATAGACTTAAACAAAAAGACTTGTCCATAGTTTTATATCATCTTTTCGTGACACGTCCAGTAGCCCGCGTTTTCTAGCTAAATAGTAGCTAGCAGCAAATAGCAGCAGTGACACATCATACGATACTTATTTTTCCTATAATAACTTTCCCTTCTTGATGTCCAATGGTCCCGGTCTCGACAATTTTCTAAGGCGGTTTGTGTTGGGGTTAAACAGCTTGAAGTATTTACCACTACCACAAAATAAATTGTCAACCGTAACAGATTTTTATATCCGGTGTATACCGTGACATGTAATTCAGTGGGCGTGGCTAACTCATTTGCATTGTGTGCGTGTGTGTGAGCCTGATCCAGACCCGGGCTCAGAAAAAGTCCAACGCGCTGGGTAGCGCAGTGGTTAAGTTGTTGGACTGCTAATCTGAAGATTGTGGGTTCGATAGTGTTTGGCCCCTGAGCAGGGCCCTTAACCAACAATTTCTCAGTTGTATAATGAGCTGAATGTAAGTCGATCTGGAAAAGGATGTCCGCCAACTACCGTAAATGTAATATAATTGAGTTGTGTCCTTCAGTCGGGCTACCAGCCTGTTTCCCTGCCCAGCCTGTTGAGAGGAAAATGTCTAAAAATGCTGTTTTTGTATTCTCATACAAATCTAGTTGGGCAATTTTTAGCCATCGGGGAGCCACCACCAATAACAGTGGGGTATTAAAATAAATAAAGACGCTGCATGTTTGTCAAAAACATTGATTTTTCAATTGTTTACTTTTTTAATGATTTTTTTATTTACGTGTTATTTATTTTATACCTGTGAGAAAATAAGATTTGTCCACAAAACTGTAAACTGTGACAGGCAGTCGAATTTATGTTAAGGTTAATCCGAGTTCATATTTCATTACTATATATTTATAGAGAACCAAATAAAAGTCCTTTTCGTTTCTGAGGTATTGAAGTTAATTTAATTCTGTCAAATAGAATTCCTCGGATTGTCTTGCTAATTGCATCATTGGGTTTAGCGCTCTTGGTTCTTTGTTTGGCGGTCGTCATGGGAGAAGTCACACTGCAGGATTGTGTCTGGAATTTGCAACATTTCTGATGTGTTTGTTTTGCGTTCACCTGAAACACAGTATTTTGGTGTAACGACATTAGAAGGACGCGTCGGATGTGAATAACTTCTATTGAAAATGATATACAATCCCGACTGATAGATTAAAAATCTTTGTACGTTACTTATTCTGATTTTGCTTGTTGAACAAAAGCTTGTGCAACTTTCAGACATAATGCAAACTTTTTAAAATCCATACATGCTTTCCGGCAAGTTCTGGACGAGATTATTACCTTATATAAAAGATTTTTTTTCCCCCTCTTTCTCTCGGCGGTGTTTTTTCGGCTGGCTGGTTTTAATGAGACTTCGGCAGAGCTGTTTATTTACATCTTTAAGCTGCTGTCTGCGTTTACGGAGATCTGCTATCTCTGCACCTTTCGGCTACATTAGCAGATACACAAAATAATTGGAGGAAATCTAGAAATGTTTTAGAAGCATTATATATATTTATTTTCAGTTATAAAAATTCTACATTATAAAAATGACAAAATGATCTTTTTTTTTAGTGCACTGGCATCCCAGTTCACCAGCAAACTTAAACCCGACCCCAACAAAAACAACATGAATGCAGTGAACTAGTGTTGGGAAGGTAAGAAAATTTGCCTCTGTTTAATTGACGTGACGACACCGTTAATACCGGCGTCACCCTGGGTGACCGTTGGATTTTCTCTCTTTTCCAAACGTTCCACGAAAGTAAAACTCATTTTAGGCAATTCACTTTTGAATTGCCAAATTAGGCAACAAACCAAAAAAAGGACAGCTGATCTGTGATGTAATCAGTCTGTCATCAAATCTTCGTATTAACGCGAGTGTCCAAGTTAAAGGCACAACTGAAACTGAGAGTATGGAGGCAGCGTCTGAATGCAGTTACTCTGAAAGCAGCAGGTGGACTAGCGTTAGCTAATCGTCAAAGCCCTAAAACAGACAATAAATTGTTATAATCGTAATTATTTATTTGACAATTAATCGTCACCTATATTTAATAATCGTGACCGCTAACAGACACAAGGTATTTTTAAAAAAATGTTTTTGGTTATTTGCTTAACGATGAAAATCAAACTACCCGTTGTGTCATTTACAGTTTAGGATTCCTGAAAAACACCTTCGCTCATAAACAAACGCTCACTCGCTGAATAACACATTTCCAACATGTTGTCTAGCAGCAGTAAAGCTTGGCTGTTCCCTTCACCTTTCACCTCAATGTTCTCACAGCAACCAACACAAAGGAACATTCTTCTTCATCAGTTGTATTCATCTCTTCTGTGGCAGCTATTGATTAAGTACCGTTCTGCGCTTCTCATATTGAGCCATGAACAAGCGAAACTAACCTTTTGTACTAATGAATGGTTGCTTCAACTTTAACAGCGAAATTACGTTTGGTCAGAGCGCCGGACAAACGAGTGTGTATTTTTAAAAAGTGAATCATTTGATGGTAGGCTCTAATTGGCTTGTTTCAAATTCTATTTAACTCTCCAACTTTTGCTAGCAAATCTTTAAGTTTTATATATTTTTGCAATCATGTGATTGGGCCGTTGTGATGTCATGTCTTGTATTGTTTTCCCTTCATCTGAGAATCCGATTGATATAAATGGCAGAATTTATTTGAATGATTATCTTGATTTATTGATTACTGATAATAAACCCACATTGATTTCAATTCATACACTGATTTGTTTCTTGCGTTATTTAACATAAACCTTTTTAATGTTTTAGCTAGCAGTAATGTTATGTAGCATGTTCGTGCATCCCAAATCAGCATCAGCCACCACTAACTTTTAACCTCCCCGAGGAAAAAAAACCCATGAAATGACTTTGAAAGTTCTGAATGCTGAGCAAAAACATAAAAGCTGAAGGCAGCGCTTTGTTAAATGCAGTCGGGTTCCCATAGGACTGCATTTGAGAAAAAAAAAAAACATTTGGTGTAAAAGACGTTGAAGGGAGATGATTTACCACAGAAGATAAAATGAAACAGGTTTTCACGATACTCAGCGCTGGTACAGGGCACGAGAGCTAAAAAGGGAAATTAAGTTAAGCCTGTGTCTGTTACCTTAACCTCCATAACATAAATTCAAATGAACGAAACACACCCTAAGAAACAAAGGAGAATATAGTTCTCACCTCCAGATACACCACCCAGGGCATAACCAGCGTAGCCACCAGAAGATCTGCCACGGCGAGGCTCACGATCAGATAATTGGTGGTGGTCTGCAGCGCTTTTTCTCGAGAGACGGCCATACACACTAGTACGTTGCCGAAGACGATGACGAAGATGAGCAGCGTCAGCAGCATAGAGTAGTAGTTGTACTGGTGCTTGGCTTCGACGTCCGTGTCATTGAAAGCCTCGCTTGTGTTGACGTTGTAGGTCTCATTGATGCCATGTTCCACGAGGAAATCCATGAGCTGCTGACAGGAGGAGGTCTGAAACTGAAAAAGCGAAACGAAATTGTTTTTCATCTTTTATCTGTTTTTCTGAAGAATCATCTTTTGGAGACGTGAGGAGCCTGGAGTTACTGTTGCAACCCCTTAACTTTTTGAATCAGGGCTTGCAAAATCGCTAGCCTATGTTTATTCTGTCCTCCAGTAGGGCTACCGAAATCTATTTCCACCCTGCCTGGTTATCTCATAAGAAGGAAAAATAGATATTTTAATGTTTTTACCTTCTCTTACTGACATACTTGGGTAATGATGTTGTATATAATTTTGGGCCATCAGGGAGCCACTATCAATATGTTAGGTATTAAACTTGCGCTGGGTTTTTGATTTCTCTTCACTGAAATCGTGCATACTGTCAATATGTTTGTCAGTGATGCTTCGGACCTGTTGAGTGAAAACTGAATATAATGCTCTCCATATATTTCAAGCCAACAAAAGGAGTTTTGGGGGCCTTCTCTAAGCAAATAGGACTGTAGGAGAGAGAAAGACAGAGAGGGGAATTGGATTAGGAGAGGTCCACAAGCTGCAAACGAACTCAGGACGTTTGGAGCATGGTCGATAAGATCCCTAGTAGCTACCATGCCGACTTCTAGACCTTCAGTGAAAAACTCATAAAGTTTGTTCTCGTAAATCAAGTGCAGTTAAATCTTCTGTGTTTGTTTAATAAAAGTTTGTGTAGATAAAAAGCTTAAATTTAATCTGGTAATCATGTACAGTGATTGACTCTGTTCGAAATTACATTCTACTCCACGTATGTATGTACTGTATTTAAGTACGGACATACTTCCTGACTGTTAAAAAAGTCTTCTATAATTTCTAAATATGGCTACGGGTTTTATTTTAAAAAAGGGATGTACTACATTTACATTCACATCACGGCATTTGGCAGACTTTCCTATCCAAAGCGACATACAATTCTCTCACTTATACCCCTGAGCAATTGGGATTAAGGGCCTTACTCAGAGACCCAACAGTGACAAATTAGTGGTGATGGGAATCAAACCGCAATCTTCCAGATAGCAGTCTAACACTTCAACCACTGCGCTACCACATCCCCCCACCATCTGCCATGTCAATATTCTCACATGACATGTAAAATGAATATAGTTAAATAAGGTTTAATTTGGATGATGACGATGATGATAAACGAGGGCAATTTAACCCTTGTTTTCTTCCTCTGAAGTATTTAAAGCTAAGAACACTACCCCTCGCATACATACTACTCGTCTCACATACTTAGTCTCGCTGTTTCGCTGTTGTTTATTCCAACAGTTTGGGCTTTTGTACCAGGAATCAGTATTGATCTATGTATTGATAGACAAATCATTTTCTTACATAACAGTTATTAACTGTTATAACAAAAAAAAAAACCAAAAAACGGATTTTTAGATGTTCCAAAGCTCCTTCTACATAAGTAAACCAATACTTACAAATCATAACCAATAAAACACATTAACCAACTGGTTTGTCCGTTAATTTAATTCAGTAACTTCAGTAAAACAAAACAAGATAGACATCTTTAAACAAACTGTGAATTAATAAACTAGGTTGCAAACCACCTAAACAACCCCCCCCCCCCGATTAAACCACCCGATTAAACCACTGATAAGAATCCCTAAACAAAAAAAAACTGACTAGTAAACACCTCGAAACAAACGTTTTCAAAATCTCTAAACAAACAACAACATAACATCATCGTAAAACGGCTACAAAATGATTTTGTAATGTCGAGTTCTTTGTTTTTGTTGATCTGACTAGTTATAATACGCCACTGCAGTCAGTTGTGCTGTGGACATTCACGTCACCTGGCTACTGATTTTACTGTTATTCAGCACTGGCACGCGAAAAAAAAAAAAACATAATGTTTTCTTATACCGAGCATAATTATATCACTGGCCACAACTTTCCTACAGCAACTTATAAAATACCAAAATCAGTGAAATTGTGGAATTTCCAGTACCGGTATAGCGCACACCGCTCAAGTGCATCAACATAAACCTGTTGGAAATTTCTGTCAACAAAATTTAGTCAAACTTTGAAGTAATTAATTTGACATTTCTGATTATATGATTTACTTCATTTTATCATGAAAAAAAATGATCAACATTTTGATTGGACGTTTTGGATCAAATGGATCAACATTTGATTTCTTGGTTCTACTTCTTCCACTGAATATATAAATATATATACATATATACGCATTTAAACCAATTAACTTAATGATTGCTTTTGAGATGTGAAAACTTTCAACCCGCAGAACAAAAATGTTTCTGTATACAAACACCTTTTGGACCTTTAATTATAGTCTATAAAATATTGATTGACTTTTTAATATGCATGGAGTATTAAACTATAAGACAAAAACAAACATGCAGTGAATTTAAACAATACCATTGTGCGTCACACTACTCTTCATTTATAATAGCCGAGGCAAGAGTGATTCAGCAGCGCACCTCAACCCTTCAGCATTCAATAACCCACATGGAGTGAAAGAGCCTTGAATTTGTGTTTCATGTCGATCAGGAAATTTGTTCAAAGCGAGTTTTAAAGAAGGTAAAATTCGGTTTGAACAAATTTCCTGATCGACATGAAACACAAATTCTGTTCAGCAGAAACACAAATTCTGTTCAGCCGAAAGCCTCTTGGTTCTCTGCATATCTCAGAGGTGCTATGCAGAGAATCAAGAAGCTTTCGGCTGAACCGATTGTGTGCATTTAGGTTATGTGGGTGTTTGTTTGTTTAAGGAATTTGGCTTAATTATTCACTTTTTTTTTGTTAGAAGTGTTTATAATTAAGCCAATTCCCAAATCTGCTAAACAAACAAACACCCACAAAACCTACTGCATATTTTAACAAGTATAGAAACACAATAGATAAACCAATACCTAAAACTCCTAAACAAACTAACATAAATCCCTGATAGGCATCCTTAAACAAACAAAAAAAACAAAATATACAAACAAATATTCATTTAAACCAACTGACAAACATTTCTAAACAAGTAAACAAACAATCATGAACAAACACATGCCTTAAAATCCTTAAACATAAACACCCATAAATATTAAATGATAAACACTTACAAAAGTACATAAATAAACAAATTTCCTTAACATTCTTAAAAGACAAACACCCACATAATCCGCTAAAACATCCCTAAACCAAAAAAAGAAACAAAATACTCAAACAAATACCCAAACAAACTCTAATTTGACAAACACCTTCTTAACAAATAAAACTACCTTAAATAAAATACTCAAACTTCTTTAAAAAAAGACCAATATAAATTAACTAATAAACATTTTGAAACAAACTTAACCTAAACCTCCTAAACAAAAGCACTCATAGAAACCTACTGATAAAGCAAAATAAGACAGACAACAAAATAAATTAACTAGTTTCCAAACCACATAAACAAGCACATTACTTAAAACTCTTAAACAAAAAACACTGATATAACCAACAGATAAACATCCTTAGCCAAACAAACACCCACATAAACCATCGATAAGCATCCATAAACAAATACCCATTTAAATCAACTAACAAACATTAAAAAACTAACATACCTTAAATGTTTAAATGTAAAACAGTAATATAAACCAACAGAAGGACATTCCTTTACAAACAAACAAACCTAAACCTCCTGAACAAACACCCATATAAACCGTTGATAGGCATTTCTAAACAATTAAATTAAATATACAAACAAATCCCCATTTAAACCAACTGAAAAACACTTCTAAACAAACAGACAAACATACCTAAAAAAAACAAAAACAAAAAGCATAAATATAAACCAACTGATGAACTTCCCTATACAAACAAACAAACAGACAGACAAACATACTTTAAAATAAACTCTAACAAAAAGCACCAATATAAACCAGCTGATAGACTTCCTTAAACAAACAGCCAAACAAACACCTATTTTAACCAAATGAACAACAGTTCTGAACAAAACTTAAACAAAAAGCATAAATATAAACCAACTGATGAACTTCCCTATACAAACAAACAAACATACCTAAACCTTCTAAACAAACACGCACATAAACCATTGATAGGCATCTCTAAACAAAGAAACAAAATATACAAACATTTTAACCAACTTAAAAACACTTCTAAACAAACAAACAAACAAACAGACAGACAAACATACTTTAAAATAAACTCTAACAAAAAGCATAAATATAAACCAACTGATATAACGTCCTTATACAAACAAACATGCCTAAATCTTCTGAACAAACACCCGCACAAACCACTGATAGGCATCCTTAAACAATCAAATAAAATACACAAACAAATAACCATTTAAAACCAACTAAAAACACTTCTAAACAAACAAACATAGCTTAAAATAAACTTAAACAAAAGCACTATATAAACGACGTATGAACCTCCTTATACAAGCAAACAAACAAACCTAAACCTCCTGAAAAAACACCCACATAAAGTATTGATAGACCGCTCTAAACAAACAAATAAAACATACAAACAAATGCCTATTTAAACCAACTGAAAAACACTTTTAAACAAACAAACAAACAGAGAAAAATATCATAAAATGAATTCAAACAAAGCATTAATATGAACCAACAAATAGATTTCTTTAAACAAACAAACAAACAAACAGCCAAACAAAAACCCATTGATAAACAAACAAAAAGATTAAACGTCTTTAAACAATCAACAATCACCAGTATGTAGTTATGTGCATTATGTTGATATTGTGTCATGCTTAAATAATGTGTGTGTTAAACAAAAAACAATAATGTTTTAAAAACCATCTACACAACGATCGGTTTAAACATACAACCTACACACGCTTTAATTCCAGTTATAATTTGGTTATTCAGGACGTATCCAAAGAGATCTTCATGTTTGTTTTGTGCTCCTCAACGTACACAACACTTCCTGCTTTTATTTTCTTTATCACGCTGATTCTCTCTGTTCCATTCAGTTTTAGATAAATCGGATAACAACCTCCATCACCCGGACAACCTTTTCCCCAGAGCACCATCTTCCTCTATTAATGGATTTTCCGTATAATTTAATTACTTAAAAAGGCATGACATGGAATTAGCTTAAGACAATCAATAAAAAAACACACTTCGGGGTTGTTGTTTTTTTCAAATTACTTTTTCAGTTATTTAATTTTTTTCTTGTTGTATGAATAATTCAGTGCATTTTTTTCCATCATGCATTTTTGTGCAACCAAATTATTTTACTTTATTTTTTGGGGCAATATTTTTTGCATTTATTTTTGAAAGCAGTTATTTCCCAAATTCTACAACATTCAATTTTTCTTACAAAATGTGTGTCCATGTGTGTTAACGTCCCACACTGTGCCTTTAAATTGGTGGAATTTAAATACAAATAAGATCTGAAGCCCGGAAAGATGTGTGTGTGTGTGTGTGTGTGTTCGTGTTCTCTGTCCCTCTCAGAGAAAATGTTTTCATCTAAAAAGTTTTTACACCAAGAGTTATTTTTGTAAACTGTATAACTTGTTATTACATTTTAAAAAGAAAAACAGAATTGATCGTTAATCACAAATTGGGTAATTCAACAATCTTTTAATCATAAATTTATCTAGTATGTTTTCTCCTGCCACTTTTTTTTGATAAATATTTTAATAAAAGAGTATTTAAGCTGCCCTGTGATGACTGGTGACCTGTCGAGGGTGTACCCCTTTTGCCCTATCAGAGACAGCAGGGATAGAATCCAGCAGATCCCTGTGGCCCCGAATTAGGCAATAAGCGGGTATAGAGGATGAGCTATTTAAGCCTTTACACTAAAAAAACCACTTTATTTGGGCTGCCAGATTTACACACAAGAAGGCAATAAAGCTTTCAACGATTGTGTTACGTCAGATCATCTAGACTACTGGTTATGTCCTTATCCTATGTCACACACTGCAATAGTACTATAATGCATTGCTTCAATAAAAGTAGACTTTCGTAGTGCTTAAGTATTTTTATTTTATCTGGCTTACAAAGGGCTAAATATTTCCAGAATAGATCACAAACTTTTTTTTTTTTTTACTCACAAATGTCAAGTGGCTGTTCACATATCCAGCTTTGGCATGCTTAAGTTTGTTATTTCGGATGTAGATGTGTCTGTGCTGCAGTGAAATAAAACCACTTTTAGGAATGCCACAAGCGCACCACAAGTCATGTGACAAGAAGCGACCAATCAGCTTTCTGAATTTTTCCTTTACACTGAAACCTCAGCTGAGAAATAGTAAAGCAGCTCATTGTGTATTTTGTTTTTTCAGCTACAGAAAAGGTGAAAATCTATTGCTGAATTTTTTTTAGCAATGACATACGCCGAGCACGTTGAAAAGAACGAGAAAGCAGTTTCCACACGTTTTAGGCAGACATGTACCCTAACATTAAACTTTGTATTTCTGCTCATTTCCCTATTTCTTCAAATTTCATAATAATTCAAATATATTTCTGTGAGCGTCCATAAATTCCTGGTAAATTTCTAACTTTTACAAAATTTTCAGGATGAAGTTTCCATTTTTTCCCAAAAAATTTACGCAACCCACCTAAATGATACTTACTGTACTGTAGCCACTTCCCCTATAAAATGTTTACAGATCAACATGGAAAAGTGGTGGCTTAGTGGACCGACTTAGGGCCCCTGAACAAGGCCCTTAACCCCCAATTGCTCAGTTGTATAATAGAGATAAACGTAAGTCGCTCTGGATAAGGGTGTCTGCCAAATGCTGGAAATGTAAACTTATTGATCATTTGTAATAAGAATATTATTATTAGAGCATTAGCGCATAAAAATAATCTGTACAACTTAAAATTCAGAATTACTTCAAGGGAATGACAGGCGTTGCTGTTAGTGCATGTTTATAATAGTGCATGTTAGAAACTTTGTGCTTTTCCTGATCTATAGGTACGGTTGCAGGGAAGCAGAAGATTTTGGGTTAATTTCTATGGAAGAATTGAGAATAAGTTGTAATTCATAGCCATTTATTTGAATCATTTAGATATTTGGGTAAATTTTATATAAACTCTACATACAAACAAATATAAACATTTGTTTTGATCACAAACCGACATAAAAGCAATTTATTTACATTAATCATATATATTTTAAACATGGAATTATGGGTAAATATTATAGAGGTATGCAGTACATGCCGAGTGTTGTGTGCGTATGATTGAAATTCTGCAATAATTGGACTAAACACTCGTACATGCAATTTTTTCAAATTCTCTTTTTATTCCTATTAATTCCGATAGAAAGTTTAAAGCCTGGAAATTTCCCAGAATTTTACAACCCTATTTATAGGTAACATCATAAAACTTTCTTTCAGATACTCCAGCTGTGTTTTATTTCCCATCCATGATTTAAACAGCTTGCTTCTGGTTTATTATATATACTATTAAGTCATATAAAACCCAAAGTTTTATCCGACTTCACCTTTGTGACGCTTTGACAAATCTCATTTTTGGCCTGAACGACTAATTTTCTTTTTTTCTTTTTGCTCAAATTTTCACACTTATTAATGTGGCGTGAAATCCCTGGTCTCCGTTTTATTACGGCGTAATATGGAAGTAAAAGATATATTTTTCTTATCACTGGTAATGAACGAGGTCTCAGAAGAAAAAAAAGGTTTGGGTTTTTTTAAGGAAAAGATTCCTTGTGAATTAAAGAAGTAAAATATATTTGGAAGTAAGTGTTCTCCACACCTTGCATAGTTATTTATGGCACTGCCCCTTAATTGCAAGTGTTTTATGAGTTGATCATTTCTCCCTGTGTAAGGAAGAACCCCCTGGATGATCATAGACCTGAACCAGCTGAGTCACTCTCTGCTTCTAGCCTTTTAAGACCTACCCTAGAACAAGTCCACCACAGTGTATCTCACTATTTGTCGTACTCTTGTCATTTCCACCTCAGTTAATTTTATAAAATAAATGTTATTTTAAATTTTATAAAACGAATGTGATAATAAAACGCAGTCAAGTCGCATGTGTAGCAAACAGAATTCAAATGTTGTGGCTTGTGACAGCCCTATATGCAACCGACCTCAGCGTCATAGTGACTTGAATGTAATTCTTCTTGTTTTCTTTTCGGCTGTTATCTTTTAGGGGTCGCCACAGCGAATCACCTGTCTCCACCTACCCCTATTCTCTACCTACATCCTCTTCACTCACACCCACTAACGTCATGTCCTCGTTTATTGCATCCATATACCTCTCTTTGGTCTTCCTCTTTGCCTTTTGCCTGATAGCTTCATTTCTAACATCCTCCTTCCAGTATATTCACTATTCCTCCTCTGTACATATCCAAACCACCTCAGTCTGTACCTTCGTTACATCTTCACCCTGTAATCTTACTGTTTCACTTCCCTCCCTTTCATTCAAACACATGTACTCACATGTCTTGCTACGATTGACTTTCATTCCTCTTCTCTCCAGAGCAAACCTCCACCTCTCCAGGTTTTCCTCCACCTGCTCCTTGCTTTCACTACAGATCACAATGTCATCTGCAAACATCATCGTCCAAGGAGATTCCTGTCTGACCTTGTCTGTCACCCAATCCATCACCACAGCAAACAAGAAGGGGCTCAGAGCTCATCCCTGAAGCGGTCCCACCTCCACTTTGAACTTCTCTGACCTACTGCACACCTCACCACTGTCCTGCTCCTCTTATACATAGCCTGCACCACCCTGACATACTTCTCTGCTATTCCTGACTTCCTCATGCTTCCACAGCTCTTCTCCTGCTACCCTGTCATATGCTTTCTCCAGGTCTAAAAAAACACAATGCAGCTCCCTACGACCATCTCTGTACTTCTCCATCAGCATTCTCAGAGCAAAGATTGCATCTGTAGTGCTCTTTCTGGGCATAAAGCCATACTGCTGCTCACAGTTACCTACTACACTCCTTAACCTAGCTTCCACTACTCTTTCCCATACCTTCATTGTATGACTTATCAACTTTATTCCTCTGTAGTTGTTGCAACTCTGCACATCACCCTTGTTCTTAGCCACCAGTACACACCTCCTCCATTCCTCAGGCATCTTCTCAATCACTAAAATCCTGTTAAACAATCCAGTGAGAAATTCCACTGCTGCCTCTCCTAGACATTTCCACACCTCCACCAGTATTTCATCTGGCCCAACCACCTTTCCTCTTTTCATCTTCTTCAAAGCGTTCCGCATTTACAAATTTTTTGAACGTCCTGCTACACATTATTTTACTACCCTTTTTTCCCACTTATTTTCCTCATTTATCAACACTTATCAACAAAGTACTCCTTTCATCTTCCCTGTACACTCTCCTCACTTGTGAGTACCTTTCCATCTTGATCCTTAATAACCCTATCGTGCTGTATATCCTTTCAATCTCGATCGCTCTGCTTTGCTAAACTATACAAGTCCTTCTCTCCTTCTTTACTGTCCAACCTAGTGTACAACTCAACATATGCCTTCTGCTTGGCCTTAGCCACCCACCTTTTCACTCTGTGCCACGAATCCTTGTATGCTCAGTCCTTTCCATGTCCCAGGTTTTTTTTGCTAAACTCTTCCTCTGTATACTATTCTAACCTTCTTCACTTCACCACCAAGTCTCCTTATCTTCTTTCCTCTTTCCATATGACACACCCAGCACCTTTCTCCCTGTCTCCCTCTTCATCTAGTGCTTTATCTAGAAACACTAACCGACTGTCAATAGCCTCTTCTTCCAGACCAACATCCTACACACCACCATTCTATGCTGTTCACCACAACTATACAATCACTAACCTTTTCAGATCGCTTCATTAGATGTAATCTACCTGTGTGCTCCTTCCTTCCCTCTTCCAGGTCACCATATGCTACTCTCTCTTCTGGAAAACAGTATTTACTACAGCCATCTCCATCCTCTTAGCAAAGCCTGCTATCATCTGTCCATCACTGTTCCTTTCCCTGACTCCAAACCTGCCCAACACTTCCTCATTACCTCTGTTCCACTCACCAACATGTCCAATAAAGTCTGCGCCTATCACTACTCTTTCTCCTCTGGGAATACTCACAATTACCTCATCTAACTCATGCCAGAACCTCCCTTTCTCTTCTAACTCACAACCTACTTCTGGGGCTTAACCACATACAACATTCACCATCAACCCTTCAATTTCTAACTTCAGACTCGTCAACCTGTCTGACACACTTTTTACCTCCAGAACATTCTTAACAAACCCCTCTTTCAGGATCACCCCTACCCTACTTCTTTTCCTATCCACACCATGATAAAACAACAATCCAATACTACGAGCCTTGCTACCCTTCCATCTGGTCTCCTGTACACACAATAATATATCTACCTTTCTTCTTTCCATCATATTAACTCTCTAACTTTCCCTGTCATTGTCACAACATTCAGAATCCCTATTCTCAGTCATACACTTTTGCCTTTCTTCCTCTCTTTCTGTCTATTCACACATTTTCCTCCTCTTCTTCTTTTGACCAACAGTAGCCCAATTTCCGCCGGCACCCTGTAGGTCAACAGCACCGGTGGCAGACGTTGTTAACCCGGGTTTCTTTGGGCTCTTAAACAGAGACATGCAAGTGGCAGCGCTGGTTTGAACGGTTTAAATAGCGTGTGACATGCATTCACATTGTGCGTCACATGTACATCCATGTGTTGTCATAAATAGCTGAATGGTACTGTAGCCCCGTGGTTAAAGTGTTGGACTTTTCCTTGAAAATCTAAGAGTTCAATTCCAAGCATCACTAAGCCGCCACTGCTGAGACCCTTGAACAAGACCCTCAACCCTCAACTGCTGTAGAGGGTCAGTCTATGTAAGGGTGTCTGCTAAAAGACAGGCATCATTAATCAATATCCAATAATTGATTGTTAAAAATGATATAAATGCGATCAATTATTTTTTTCGCCTTCAACGTTACGGACTGGTAAAAAGTAAATCATAACGCATATGTTGCCTGACACACTTTCTCATTTCTTATTTTAAAGATGTGCTAATACGCTAACATCTCCTTTTTGCCTATAAAATTAGCGTAAGAACCATGTAAAGCATTTTTTGCGACAAAATGCAGTCTGTAAATCTGCAACAATTACAAAAAGAGCCAAGAAACATTGGAATAACTGAATCTGAATTAAAATTTTCCCACAGTCCAAAAACATGTATGTTAGGTTGATTGGTGATTCTAAATTAAGAGTTTGTGTGTGTGGCCCTGTGATGGACTGGCGACCTGTCCAGGGTGTATCCCTTCTGTTATTCGCCCTTTCAGAGACAGCTGGACTCCAGCAGATCCCCGTGACCCAGAATTAGGGAATAAGCGGGTATAAAAGATAAATAAATGATACATACATTAGCATTTTAGCAAGCTGAACAAGTTGCCTGAGTCTATAGTATTCCAGTGTAAATCGCAGAGAAACAGGAATTAAACATGTAAATATTTGCACGTAACTATTGAATCCCGAGATGTTTACAGGTGCACCAACAGATGGTAGATAAAAAAAATAGAACAAATTTTACACTTCAGTCTCTGGAAACAAAAAAAAGTGTGAAGTCTGGCCATATTTTTTTACACTGATAATCAAGACATTTAGCAAACAGACACAGAAGTTTGTTTAAACCCCCCCACCCCCCACCCCGTTGTAAAACACACGACTATACATTTAACTTATACACTATTTACATTTCTGTCTTATTTAAAGAAACATACATTTTACTTATTTATTCAAATGAGCAGTTAAGGGTTAGGGCTCCTAGTTAGGGGCCCAGTGGTGGCTTAGAATTAAACCCAAGATCTTCTGATCAGCAGTCCAACACCTTAATTACAATGCATGACCTCATTCAGCTGGACAAAGTGAACGGTTGTACATTTGAAAGATGCACAAAATGGGAAACCGAGAAAAATATAACATTTCTGGAAAATTGGCTTGAAAACCATGCGTATGTGGTTGGGAGGAGCAGAGTCGGATACCGCTCATGTGTGCAGATAGTTAAGTTTATGTAACTTTATTTAAAACAATAGATTACACTTAATATTAGCTGTGTTTACATGGAGCCTAATAATCAGATTGTAACAGGACTGTAAGCACAATGAGATGACATGTAAACCTGTTAATCAGAATAAATTGGTCAAAGTTGATTAAAATTCTGTTGTAAGGGTTTAAACCTTTCCTTATTTATTTGAGAGGAGATGTAGACACTTTATCAGATTAAAAGTGACACTAGAAAGTTCTGCGCATGTGCAATGATGTACGAATCACGTAATGACATGCCGTACAGCTGTTGAAAAGATCAAATCCGATTATAAGCCCTGCATTAATCAACTCGATCACTTTATTTAGAGTTCATGTATCAATCTGAAACAAATAGTGTCTGTAGCTAATTATACAAAATACAAGCATACATAAATAAAAAGTTACCCTACCATGCAGTAACACTGAGTTCCAATCAATTTTCAGCAGATCTTTGAGAGTGGTTAACCTTATGCAGTGAAGTAAAGCAGCAGTGTTGAGTGTTTGTTAATCGAAATGCATGCAAAAAAATGGTTGCTATTGTTGATCTCCTTAGGCCGAGGTCGGTGACCCATCAACTGACAAAGAAATTGCATGCATTCATTCTTTTCTACGCTTTTATCTGTTTTTGGGAGTAGAAGGATATCTGGAGGAAAAGATAGTTGCTTATATCTACTGTCAAAAATGTGTTCAAATCATGTCCAAAATACAGTATTTGAATTTTTGTTAATATACTGTTATAAAACCAGAATTTGAACTTACCTCCATGTCTTCCAATCATTTTTTTTACTTTATACTGTCCTCCACTTGAATTTTACGTGTCAACAGAATTACGCAACTGCAACCAAGCCAATGACAAAATGGCACCTCTTTCAGACTTGGCGTTGACCTGCGTCTCGCTCTACGGTTGACCGAGTACGACCTCGTCACTGAAACGTTACTGAGCTTCTGCGGACATTTCCTCTGTCTGCTGTCATTCATTTTGTGAAGTGCTGACCGTTGTTATACCTTTAGCTTCAGCTGACTCGACAGTGAATTAGCTATTATTTCCTAATGCAAATGAGGTTTTTAGCAGAAAGGTTTTGTCTCTAGGAGTCTGATAAGTAAAAGAGCGGCACAGAAATGAATAGTGAAGTAAATTAATGTTTTGAGTCAATATATATATATATATGTGTGTGTGTGTGTGTGTGTGTGTGTGTTTGTGTGGTCGATAAAGATGATGGACTTAACTTGAACCTTAAAAACAAATAAAAATAAAGAAAAACTTTGCACTGGCATGCCGTCTTGCTCTTTTACAGTGCTTGGCTTTTTTCTCTCGTTCCCTATTTGTCTTGTTTTTATCTTCCTCCTGGTTTTTCTCACATTCTCTTTTTAGGTTCTTTTGTCTGAGTTGTTTTTGGTGTACAGTATGTGCACCATGGAGTATTTTTTCTTTTCTGACCATGAATTATGTTTCTGAATGGCGTTTACCAACCAGTCTGCTAAAACTGTCTGTATTGATCAGTAAAATCCCATAATCCTTTACTCACCTGCTGAATAACGATAACATTCACAGCCTTTTTACATAAAATTCAAGTCCTGGACCTTTTTTTTGCTTTCTCCTGTGAATAATGCTGTCAGGACAGAGAGCGATTTAACAGATGCTAGCAAAAAAACAGGACAATTTACTCTTCCAGTCTTCCAGTCATTTTTTTTTTATTTGAATTTTACTAGTCAACAGAATCACGTGAGTGCAAACAAGCTATTGATGCAGACGAAATGGCACCTCTTTCAGACCTGGCGATGACCTCTGTCCCACTCTACGGTTGACAGAGTACAACCCTGTCACTGGAGCGTTAGTAAGTTGCTGTGGACATTCATTTTCAAAACCGGGACACGATGTTTATGACACGACCATTATCTTTAGCTGACTCGACAGTAAATTGGCCATTATTTTCTAATATTAACGAGGTTTTCAGTTAAAGTGGTGCAGAGACGCACAGAAATTAAATTAATTGACATCAGGTCTGTAACAAGATTAGGAAATTTCCCCCAATGTGGAACGAATAAAGGTATATCTTATGATATATCTTATCTTAAAGGTAAAGATGGGCAAAGGCTCTCCAATCTGTAAAAGAGTGCATAAAAAGATTGGGAAAAATAATGTTTCCTAACGTCAAATTGCAAATCAGATTGTCTACAGTGCATAACATCATCAAATGATTTAGAGAGACACTGGAGAAATCTCTGTCTGTAGAGGACAAGACCAAAGATGCCAGTTGGATACCAGTGGTCTTCGGGCCCTCAGACGACACTGTATCACTCATCTGCATGAGTCTGTGATTAATATTACCAAATGGGCCTAGGAGAACTTCCAGAAGTTGTTCCACTGTTGTTAAACACAATCCACTAAAGCTCTATCATGCAAAAAGGAAGCCATACATGAGCACGGTCCAGTAGTGCCATTGTGTTTTGTCGGCCAAGATGCATTTAAACTGGGCTAATTCAAAGAGGAAAAGTGTTCTATGATCAGACAAGTCCAAGTATGACATTCTTATTGGAAATCACAGACGCCATGTCCTCCGGGCTAAAGCAGAGGGATACCTTCCAATGTGGTATGAGTGTTCAGTTCAAAAGCCAGCATCTTTAATGGTATAGGGGTAAATAAATGCATACGGTCTGGGGCAGCTTGCATGTTTTAAAAGATACTATAAATGGTGAAAGATATATAAAAGTTTTAGGCCAACATATGCTTCCCTACAGACGACGTCTATTTCAGGGAACTCCTTGTGTATTTCAGCAGTACAATGCAAAACCACATACTGCAGCTATTACAACAGCATGGCTTCGGAGTAGAAGAGTCCGAATGCTGAATTAACACGCCTGCAGTCCAGATCTTTTACCTATAGAGAACATTTGGCGCATCATTAAACCAAAAATACGTCAAAGACGACCAGGAACTTTTCAACAGCTGAAAAACAGTATCAGGCAATAATGGGACCAATGTCTAGGCGTCTTCAAACTCTTTAAAAAGACAGACAGACAGATATATATATATATTATGCTGCATTGAATCTGAGCTGTGAGTGCAGCCTGTTCATCCAGAAAACTGCTTTTACTGCTGAACTATAAGGATGATAACGATGAAGAGGAGGAGGTCGATAAAGATGATGATGAAGATAATGACGTTGATAAAGATGATAAAGATGATGTCGATAAAGAAAAAAAAAAAGCATTATGAGAAGCTCTTCTCGCTTCTCAGGCTGTCCTGCTCTTTTATAGTATTTAACTTTCTCTCTCTTTTTTTTTTTCTCTCGCTCCCTATCTGTCTTGTTTCTCTGTCTGTCTCTCTCTCTCTCTCTGTTTCTTTCATTCTTTTTTTTTTAGTCTTCCTACCTTTCTTTCTCAGTTGGATAAATATAAGTTACTCTGGGTGAGGGCGTCTGCCAAGATGAATTAAGAAATTATTTTTCTTTCTTTCGCTCCCTCTTTTGCTCATTTCCTTACTTATCTTTTTTCCTAATCGTCTTTGGCATACACCATGGAGTATTTTTTCTTCTCATGAATTATGTTTCTGAATGGCATTACCTAACCAGTCTGCTAAAACTGTCTGTATTGATCAGTAAAATCCCATAATCCTTTACTCACCTGCTGAATAATGATAACATTCACAGCCTTTTCCCCCATAAAAGCTATTTTCTTTGTTATTTTATTCAAACGCGGCAGCAATGAGTGCTGGACCTTTTCTGCTTTCTCCTGTGAGAAATGCTAAACGTTGTCAGGACAGAGAGCTAGCAAAAAACAGGACAATTTAAAACACGGGTCAAGTAACGATTACCGACTGGTGTTCAGCAGAAAACAGATGGATTGTGACCTTTATACGTAATGACTGTTTTAGCTGCTATTTTCTTATGCCCTTCGACCTCGATGACCCATCGATCCCCAAGAACCCAGCCTCACCATCTACCATCTTTTTTTTCTCATCATGACTTCTGTTCTAAGGTCTATTTACACTTGGTCACTAGTAAATGTCCTCCGAAATGCATTTGAGATAGAAGAAGGTGCTCTGAGCCACATTTCAAACCAAACTGTACAAGTCTTAGGCCGCATTACACGGCATGTATCAATGGCCCAATTCCGTTTTTTTTTCCTCCAATGTGGTACAGATGGGATATGACCCACAATCGTGTAAGCAGAAAAAAAAACATGCATTCTGATATTTTCAGATCGGTTTCAGGTCTCATTCGTATGTGGAAATGAATGGGATATGAATTGAATACATGCATTAATGTCTGTTATGTAAGCAAACAGATCGGATTTTCACCTGTCAATAATAAAAAATAAGATATTTATAACTTTTTAAATGCTACATTCGCTCAGGCTGCAACTAGGGCTCTCCTCTTTTTTTCTCTCCGCCTACAGAGATCAGACAAAAAAAAGGAACAGACAAGAAAAAAAAATCGACAGACAAGTAAAAAAATCGAAATGAAGTATCGAGGTCTGCAGTGTAAATGCGGTTTAAATACATTCGGTCAGCGCTTGTCTCCTCCCACACGGTTGACTCTTAGCTTGTTGATCAGTATAGTCTGACAGCGGTAAGTGTGCTTTTTTATTAAATTGAATTTTAGGGTCACATAAAGATATTCAAAGGTCCAGCACCACATTCGGAAAAAGGATATCCAGTCTTGTTTTGTAAAAAAAAAATTTTCAACCACTGTTGATTTATCTTGGTATGAAGTTCAGTACCACCCACAGCGAAAATGATGCCCATGATTATCATTGCCCTTAGAAACAATGAGCATTGTTTCAAGCTTTCTTGTTTTCTTTTTAACTGCATTTACAATCCCAAATAGAGCAAAATTACAATAGTGCCATTTCAGGTCAGGGGAAATATGTATTTGCATTTTGCGTGGGAAAAGAGGATTAGATTAATTTATTAAATCATTCTGACAAATAGGATAAAAATGCATGAAGTGACCAGGTTTGTTCATGTTTGTTTGGTCAGACAACATTAGCTGAAAGACAAATATTAGATGTATAAAAAAGCCTCAGAAACACAAACCCCCTTCTTAGTCCAGGTTAAACCAACAACTGCAACAAACATCTGCAATTGTTGAAAAGGTGGGCTATAAAATATAGTCGAAAATAAAAAGTGCCGGTAGTTGAAGTTTTTCCCACCCGTGTTTACTTCACTCTCCCCCATGTGGTTTTGAACTTAGATTAAGAACATTGTTCGTGTTAAGGTAATGGTGTAAAACTACCAATCTGTAACCCATCAGTGGACAAATAAATCAAGACCACAAATATGTTATGGTTACACAACCACGGTATTGTGTGAAATAATTATTTAAATGCATGAGGTTCACATCTGTTGATGTATCTTTAATTGTAACATGTTCTAGCCATGCTATTTTGATGCTATGATGCAATGCCATCTTTCTAAGGTATTTTATTTTCCTTTTATAAACAAAGTGTATTAAACATAACAGATCAGTTAAGGACCTTGCTCATTGGCCCAACAGTGGTAACTTGGTGGTGCTGGAAATCATGTTTGCAGTCCAATACTCTGTGCTACCACTTTAGTTTTATACAAAGAGAGTTCCTCTGCATAAACCCACAGTTCTTGATTTGACATAACCCATAACGCAGGTTAATGACACAGGACTGGACTCCAGAGTCCAGTCAACAAGTCGGTAGGAGTTACAGTTGCAGAAAGTAGAGATTTGCAGAAGTTTTTAGTGGGGTCACTTAACAGAATGTAGCAATGACACCAGCCGAACATCAAGAGTTGCTATACACATCAGATTGTTCAAACCAAAGCTTATGCAAGTAACCGTTGCATCCACAAGTTCAATGTGTTGTCAAGTTGAGCCCTTTTTAAAAGCAATTACGAATCTTTGATGATTCTCTGTTAGGCTGTGTTAACTGATTTAACGTTGTCAAGTCTCCAGTCAGCCGACATGTTTTCTGTCTTTCATTCTTTCATTCTGTTTCTGACTCGCTCTGTTTCTTCGGTCTCAATTTAATTTTAAACAGGTCATTTAACCCTAATTTAATAAGCAGGTGCAAGAGGTCAGCACGGTGGCTTAGTGGTTAGCATGGTTGCCTAACAGCAAGAAGGCCTGGGTTCGATTCCCGGACAGGGGCCTTTCTGTGTGGAGTTTGCATGTTCTCCCTGTGCTTGCGTAGGTTTGCTCCGGGTACTTTGGTTTCCTCCCACAGTCCAAAAACATGTATGTTAGGTTGATTGGTGCATAAAAGGGAGTGTGTGTGGCCCTGTGATGGACCAGTGACCTGTGATACGGCTGAGATAGACTCCAGCAGATCCCTGTGACCCTGAATTAGGGAATAAGCGGGTATAGAAGATGAATGAAAACAGGTGAAAATTGTCTGTTACCAGTCTTGTATTAGAGAGAGCTGCAAGATGCTCTCAGTTCCGTGCCCTTATTTAGGGCTGCCAGTATGAACCACTTCCAGATTAACGACGTAATGGGAAAACAATTTATACAAACAAAGCTTTGACTAAGCTGAAAAAACCGATGAAAGCAAAACCCCCGTTTGTAAACTATGTCTGTTGACTAGGTAAAATAGCCTGCTATAATAGCACTTTGTTCTACAAATAGCATTACATAGTTTTAGTTATTGTTACTCCAGAATTCAACAATGAAAAAAAGAGCGGTAGTGTGTTAGCCTAGCTTTTTTTGCTCGCAAAGTTCAAATGTAGCATTGTTTAAAATGGATGTAATTTGTGTATTAAAATAAAATGTTGTTTGTGCAACCAAGTATCCACAATGTCTATAATAGCCTATACATCAACCACTGTTATAGATATATAAGGCTGCAAAGTAACAGAGCCTCTTTATTATAATAACCAATTAGATGCCATTTATTAAGAGCAAAAAGTCTACTAAACATCTGAATTTAAGTACTATTTTTAGATCTTATCGAACACACTTGTGACCAGGCGCTGTGTTTTGTGTAACAGGTAAAATCATTACACTTAGCTCAATGAGAACAGTACCTAGTGTGGTAACTATAGATGCTGATAACATTTGCCTACTCAACCAGTGAACTGCTTAATAATTACCTGTATAAGGTGCATGAACTACTGCATCTGCAACTTTTCGCTATAAAATATTTATTGAGGTTTTTAACCATATTAAATTTGTGACAAGGCACAACATCCTAGCTATCGAAAGATCATAACCTACAAGCTATTGAGACCTGCAACATTACCTGTATACCTTGACTCATTGCATATTATGTTATTGCATATTAGATTGTTTTGCCTTAGAGTTTGCTGTTTGCTAACTCAACCCTGGCAGCATAAAGTAATGTACAGGAGGGGCTGTGTCTACTGACCCAATTACAAAGCTTACAGAGTGCAGTTGTAGCTGATAGCAGGCTGCTCAGGGAGCAGCGGCAGTAAAATTTGTCTAGTTAGGAGTTCTTAAATAATTATAGACCTTATTTCAAAGTCGAAAAACTACAGTGTTGCTTTAATGCCGCCAAAGGCAACCTCAAATTGATATAAATGTTTATTTATTTATAACAAATTACAATCAATAATTACATTCCCTTTAAGCTAAATCTGCTACAGCGGTAAATGTAAGGGAAAAACTGCAAACTTGTAAGTCTTTCTTTGAGTTTCAGCCCAGAATTGAGGTGAAAAATTGCCTGCTGCTATGGAGAGATTGCACATCCCATCCACCGTTGATGTGGTACTGAATCAATTTCTGGAAGCTACTACAGAAAACATAATGGGTATATTACTGTACAGAGAGGTTTAGTTCTGACCTGAGGCCGGGCCATCTGCGTCCAGGCCCGATAATTCAGCACCCGGGCTTGTCTATATGGCCCATGGGCAGCTCACACGTTTGTTATGTGCCTGTGGAAGTTAACTGAGGGAACATATTACCCTAACTTCTGTCTTGTGCCCTTTCTTTCTCCTGAATTTCCCAGTGGACATTAGAGCTAGTAGAGCTCTGGCTCTGACTGGCTGATGCCTCTGTGCTGTCTGATCTCTTTTGTGATCTTTGTAAAAATTAACAGATATGGGAGATAACAACAGCTATATTCGCTTACACATTATTGTATGTTTAATTAGTGACCTGTAGGCTGGTGATATCCACTCTGGGTGATATTTGTCAAAAGCTTCAAGTGACCTTCAGACCTGTAGATCTAAAATACACACCCAGAGTCTTTCATTCCGTTTCATTGAACTCCGTTGTGTATAAATGTGATCTAGAACTTTATTTGAAACATTTGTGTACAGTCGAGTAATAATTTTTTAGGTGTCCACTTTGGGCAATGTAACTATCTGCAGCTAGTTATCAGGCAGCCTGTGCCATGTGCTTCAGACACTTTCCCTCTGTGTGGGTCTAGTGGTGCTTTCAGAAACAGACTCAGCCATCACACTGAATAAGGTAAGCAGGTTATGTATTTATGTTTTATTATAGTTTATGCTCGGCATGCATCCGACAAATACTATGTAAATGATTTTTGTATGAATTGTTTGGGGCTGGCGGACATGGAAAGGGGCACGAATAAAATTAAACAAAATTGGGGTGTGGGGGGGCATAAATAAGGTTGTGACTGGAAATAAGAATAATTTGTATCTCTATCTTAATTAAAAATAACATTAAAGCTCGACTTTACATGAATAATATTCCTCTCTGGAGTGATACAAGGACTGCCTTGCAGATAAAGCTATGTTGCAGCCATGTTCCATTAGTCTTGTTCTTCGTGACCTTTCCCTTGAGACCGGTGTAATGTGATACCAGTTGACACCAAGGAATAAAGCTTTGCAAATTGTTTCTCAGTTCAGAAAACAAATATCAGTGCCTGTCTTGTGTCTTCAGTCAGACCCAAATCCCTGATTGGATCGTGGACAATAAGAATACTGCTATTAATTATAGTTTTGTTTTGTCTATTACGTGACTTTACCGTGTAAATTACTCACAACACATACGCTAACTCTACATGCTTTTCAACCTATTCATGCAAATTAGCAACAATAATAAATGAGGGGTTTAGTCAGAAAAATGGGGGGACAGTCAGAAACATTCAAAAACTCTGCACAATTAATAAGAAGGGCCACGTGGATGGTTAATAAGGCATTGTATGTTCTGTAGCTGAGCTATAAGCAGCTCAGTCATGGAGCATAGCAGCAGAGGCTTGTTCTCAGAAGCTGAGTAGAGTCTGGATCAATATCAGTCTCTAAACTGGAGCAATAAACACATGCTAATCCAGCAAAGACTCTATTTCTCCACTGCTGGATTTTCGCAGTGATTTTTATCGCACATTCTGTGGTGATGTACTTGGTGTACCAATGTGTCAAGAGTTAAGATAAACTGTTCAGTAAAACGCAACATAAAATCAAACAGTACTCTTAAAATTTTTTTGTTCTAGAAACCTTATAGGAAACCAGTGTTTATCAAGCAACTTAGCAAGACATTTCAAGTCTTAAATAAGCAACTAGTGTAACTGAACCATAATGACTGTTAGATTTCATTGCATGATAATGCATTGATAATTAGATATAAAGAAAGACATGAAATCAATGAAGTGGTTATGTTTCTATTGACAGTTTGTGTTAATTAAAATGTAAAAATCTAAATTAGACTGTTTAGACGCTCTAAACTGCTTTTAAAGAAGGTGAGAACATGGCCAACAGAAGCTACTTTTGCTTTTCATGACTGTTTTGATTGCACTGACTGGCAGATGTTTACGGAGGCAGCAACCAATGGCAACTCTGTTAACCTGGAGGAGTACACAACATCAAAGATCAGCTATATCAGCAAGTGCATTGGTGATGTGACTGTCTCCAAAACCATCACAACACGCTCCAAACAGAAACCGTGGATGACCACAAAGGTGCGTGCACTGCTAAAGTCCAGGGACTCCACCTTCGGGGCAAAGGACATGTCGGCCCAAAAACAGCCAGGGCCAAACTGTCTATAGCTATCAGAGAGGCAAAGCACGCATATGGACACACATACATACTCACAGTCAGCACTCGGCGCAAGAAAATCTGCTTGAACATGGCCCACTCCCACTTTCAGGACGGCGGAGACACTCGGCGCATCCAGACGATAACTAACTACAAGACAACTCCACCTGCTTGTAACAGTGACGCCTCCCTCCCAGATGCGCTGAAGGATTTCTACGCCTGGTTTGATGTGCAGAACAACATGGCAGCGAGGAAGACCATCCCTCTTCCCAACAACGTGGTGCTGTCTAGGTCGCTAAAAACCTCCACTCCGATAGGAAGCGCACATGAGGCCACACTGAGCTGGGCCACGCAGGCTTGCATGCTGTTCAACTGCTGACGTATGACTGTGCAATGTATGCCCTCACACACCTTCCCTCAAGTTGACAGCAGACAACAACTGGGTCTCAAGCAATCAGCTAAAACCTGATCGAGAAGCTAAACCTGCTTGGGCAGCTACACCTCCCTGCACTGATACTGGACTTCTCTGCTAAAAGACTACAAGGAGTTGACTTCACTAGACAGAGCAAAGAGCAACCACTCTCTCTGCTCTGACATCGACGGATACTCTGGGTAGAGATCGTCAAGAGCAAAGTCAGCTACAGGTGAGCACCTCAAACACCAGTCAACACCACCTGCAGCACTACTTCCTGAGAAGGCTGAGGAACCCATCTGACCATGTTTTACAGAGGGACCATTGAGAGCATCCTGAGCAGCTGCATCATCCTGCCTGGTTTGGGAACTGCACTCTTCGGATTGCAAGGACCTGCAGAGGATAGTGAGAACAGCTGAGAAATCATTGGAGTCTCTCTTCCCTCCATAACAATTCTGTGTTGTTTTTGTGTAGCGCCATGGGGTCCTGAAGAAATGTTGTTTCATTTCACTGTGTACTGCATCTGCTATATATGGTTGAAATGACAATAAAGGCTTGAAAAACTTGAACTTGAATTTATCTCCACAAGTCAAACCAGAGGAAGCCATCATGGCTCATGTTTTAAACATTTAAACTGCAGTGAAGTTGCTACGCTTGACATATGCTCTTTCTGTAATGGCACACTTTCATACTTTTCACTTCTACTTATAATATATAGTGATATATCTATATTATATGATAATATGATAATATAAACCCTCTCTACACTATATTTTTTCAAATTGCACCCAAGTTAAATATTATGTCACATGACCATATCAACATGGTGGATGTAGTACCTAGTACCTCCAAGTTTTATTTAAACTAACCATAATCATACTGCATAGAACAGACTTTATTAACAGTCAGAAAGTACATACAAACTTAAAGCTGTAGTCTTTCTCACACAGATTGGTTTAATCTTGAAGACATACATAGCCAAATTATCTGAGTTCATTAAAGTTCGTTTATTAAATTATGTCCAGTAGAAGTTATTTAAACAACTTGCTGCAGTAACTCCTGCCATGCCAGACTAATTCATTTAGACTGAAAAAAAAGATATAGCATATCCAGCATAATCCAGACACTTACACAATGTCTCTGTACTGTACAAAAAATTGTTATATGCAAACCCATTCTAAAACATGCGCTGCCTTCTAGAAAGTGTCCAGTCTTAGGCAGACTAAAGATCGAGAAAATGAAATGTCATTGTTAAATGGGACATTGGCAAGACCTTGAGGTGAAAAATTTTTATCATTCTAAATGATGTGAAGGTTTGAAGGAAAATGGCAGACAAAAAAAATTTCTCTGTGCTGGCAGACCTTGATGAATGGGCAATCAATTTTTTAATATTTAAATCTAATGCTGGCAAAATTCAGCACTTTGAAAAAATCATGCTTAGATCTAAAAAGGGCAAAATTATAAAACTTTAAAAGGGTTATAAACTACAATTAACTGAAATCAGCTATCACGACACTCAGGTGGATGTACTGCTCCAGAGAACCAAACAAGAATCCCTTTACCGGAATCCCTTTAATTCCCCAGCTCTTATTCATCGCGGCAGGCACACGTCATTTCCCTCGCACCTTATGGACAGCAGCCATCAAGCACAAACCTGCACAACGCCTCAGCAACTCATGGCACGCATGGACAGCCATCGCGTTAACAAACCAGAAGCAAAGAGAATTGTGATGGCAGGAGGTGGCGGATCATCAACTGCAGCTGCAGCGAACAAAGACTGATTAATGTGAAGATGGCTTTTCAAAGCAGTCTTTCAGTAAGTCCAATTTTTAAGCACTTTTTCTCTTTTCTTTTCAAATAGAAAGCTAATTAGGAGTGCAATTGCTACTCTAGAAATTGTTGTCATTATTTTTTGTCTTCAAATCTACTACTGTGTTACTTTCATCAAGTGTAAATTGGTTTTTTAAACTGTCAGAAGCTCAGGTTAGAAGTGGAGTTTGGCCTGGATTTCTTTCTGGTTACGCATTTTGGTGGTCAGATTAAGACTTTTTTTTGGTATACAGTTTGTGTAAGTGAAGAGAAGAATATTGTTTAACCTTACGGCTACCGGCTTTTTTTAAAGTCTTCTAAACTCCTGAAATCCCCTTTCTTTACAGTTGTAAAGATATAACATTGCTTAATTATTTTACTCAACATCTATCAAAGCCAGGAAGAATATAGTTATAGTGACTTTACGCTTTATACTTCATACTTAACTTTATGTGACCTATGTCACAATAATCATAATTTTGACTTTGACATTCGGCCAGTGTGTCTTAAACTATTAAACCTGGGAAATTGCTGGACACGTACCTGGCACAAACCCTGTAAAAGCTGATGTTGAGTATCTCATAAAACTAAGAAACTGCTAACATTCAGCCGTAAAAAGACAGTGTGATTTACTGCAGGGATAAAATTTGTCTTGACCCTAAGAGAAAATTAAGACCTTATGGCTCAGATAACCTTCAGACAGACTATTATATAAAAATGGTGTACTGCAAACACCAATCATGCTGCTGGTTTAGTATATGGCCGAATTTACTCCTTTAATTAGAAGTTTAAAAAACAATTGATTACATATCAAAGATATATTTACGTATAGGATACACAACTAATTCAATGTTTTCTTCCCAAAAGCAGGGCAGGGGTCACCTTTTATACTTGGGCGCCTTTTTCTGTCTGCCGCATGAGCCAATAATCGCCAACTTTATTTCCAGAGTTTTAACGGAGATGGGTGATGTTGTTTCTATAGCGATGACTGATTAAAATAGACATCAGGTGCGTTGGAGGAGCTTTTATGACTCCTGATCTTACTTTATTCTTTTTTGTAGTGCCTGGACACATTTTCGAACAAACAAAATTGCTTTGTTGCAATTTTATGTAAATGTAGAGAATCAAATTAACAATCTCACTAGCGGGATGTTCAAAGTCAGGGTGACAATTTGCTCATGACATGATCTACATTGAGAATCCAGACAAAAGCACAAGAAAGACATTCTATAACATCTGAGGTATAAAGCAATTTAAAAGAGTTAGAGACAATTAACAATGCTACATTTTTATACTGGATAATAAGTTTCTCTGTGTTTAAAATGTAATATGTTTGTAAAAAGCTTGATATTAGGATGGATTTGCCCTGCAGACTTTCCAATTTCCATGCATATGGTTACATTTTAGAACTCAGAATGCTAATAATAACTATAAAATCAGCTTTTAAACTTAATGCAGAAAAAGTGTGAGATGTTAAAATTAATAGAGCTAAAAAACTGTTCTGAACAAACTCACTTTGATCATAGTGACTAACTGCAGATTTCCACTTATGTTAAAATCTGCAATAATACAAATGTGGACAGGCATAAAAAACTGATGCAACATAAAACATGTCTGAAAATTGTCCTTCACATGTCCGGCATCTCTGACACCTTTATAGCATGTTAATCAAAAGTATAATTTTTTTTTTCTCACACACATTTTTTTTTTCAGTCACTTTGCAATTAGAACCAGTTTGCTTGATGTTACAGTTTGCAAATGTTTAACAATTGTACATGTAACTATAAAACAATTAAACAATCGTATCTATTATGAATTTTAATAAAGCTATTTTTTTTTTTACAGTTTAGCTGTAATAATTTCACAGCTTGTGTTCTAGAACGTCCTGAATTCCTTACGGCTAATTTTGGAGCATGCGTTGTTCAACTGTATATTCAGGTGATTTCCGTTTTTTTACTGTTTGCCAACCATTAGGTAAAGTACAGACCAGACACTTTCTGAAGAGAATGACTTTAACAAGCCCCAGATGAGCTCATTAGGGCTACGTGCCAGGGCCGACTCCAAATAAGTGATGGTTTCCATGGCCCGTGTCTTTGCCTGCTTCTAACATTTGTAAACTAGTTTGGGTGCCGAATCCTGATAGACTTCCCATGGCACAGTAAGAGAATTAGATTTCGACATCATGGTATTTGATGTTGCACCCTGGACATTGAATTTATCTGTCCTTGAATTCGATGATGTCTCTAAACAATGAGTTAATGCTGTACAATGGTAGCCTGGTAACTATAAACCCAATTTCTTTTTCCAGTGTCAGGCACAGGGAGTACTGTAGGAATCGATTGTGTGTTCGTGACTTGCCTACCCACAGTCTAGATCTGATTCCTATTAAAAATCTAATGCACATCATGAACAGGAAAAATTAGGCAATAGCAAGAAAATATTATTAAGCAGCTTTTGTATTAAAGCTGGACGAAATGCTCAAATTTTACATCACTATATAGTTTTTAATTTCGGTCGATACTTTATAATTTTGATATCAATATAAATGTTAGAAAAGCCTCAGAAAAACTGCCAATGAAGGTGAACATGAAACACTACAAATAAATTCATGTTTACCTTTTATTTGTCTATGTAGCTTATTTGTATTAAGACTTCATAAACTAGTGGCACTGAAATAGAGCCTAACATTCCTATAAAACAGAGACTTATTTACTTAAGCATGTCATTTATACAAATAGTGTCACAGACAAACAATTTCTGTAAGTAAAATAATGCCAAAATGATAAGATGTTTGTGAAAGTGTATGTGACATTGCAAGCGTGAAATATAGACGTAAACAAGAATACATTTAGGGTCTTAATATAGTTTAACAAATATATTAAATATTGATAAATCTGACACCTACAATAGTATTGTAAGGTTTTCTTGTTTTTGTTTTATGTCTAGGCTAAGCTATGCTAGCAGTCTGTTTTGTTTACTTCCTGTTTTGTCTTCCTGTCCTGTTAATCCCCTTTGTCCTTGTGTCTTGATTTCATTGGTTGTTCAGTCATGAGTTCATTGGTTCAGGTGTGTCTTGTTTTGTTAATTAGTTCCCTTTCTTTTGTGGATTTTTGTTTACGGTTTGTGTATGGTCTACTTTGGTAAGTTCTTGCCGATGCTAGTGTTCATGTTTGTTGTTTTGTCTTGAGTACTGTAAAAAGTCAAGTTTAGTTTATGTTTGTATGTTCACTTCTGTAAATGAACGCACTTGGGTTCGAATACCTCTCGCCAGTCACACTAGTCACTGTTACGGTTATTACGTTTAAATGAAATTAATGAATGAGTCGTCAGTTCAGTGGTGTAAGCAGATATATATGATTTACATTTCTACATAAATACCAGCCCTTATAGTTACACACAGAGTCATATTCTTAAGAGTGAAGCTGTTTTGCAGTTTCTTAACACCACTGTTTTTGCTTGCAAATTGCAGTTTACATACTTGCAAGTGAAAGCGCAGAAAAAACGTAGTTCATAAGAATTTATTTCAAGTTAATATGATGTTGCACTTCAAAAATCATATCACTGTTAGTGAAGAAAGTTCTATCACAACATATATATTGATATTGAATTATTGTCCAGCCCTATTTTTGTATAGAGCACAAAATTTGCGAAAAATTTTTCACTATTAAAACGTAATAAATTGAAATATATTTATATATAAAATAAATGACAGAAATCAGAAGCAATATGGAAAACGCTGGGTTGTCTCAGGTTGTCATTTTTAAACTTTATATCTGGCAATTAAGATTAAATTAAAATGTCCAAGAGAATAAACAAATCAAAGATTAAAAATGGCTTGTTTAGAAGACCTTCCTGGTTCTTTCACGGTATCCTAATTCATTACTGTACAACACGATGCTCTGTCAAAGCAATATTTATTGACTTAACATTTATGCTGACCTATAAATCCAAACAAATGACACCGAAGCTTAATAAACACTGCTACTCATTTGTTACAGGAAAAATGGAAATAACAGTTAGATTGCTGCAATTATTCTAGTATTCTCCCCCAATATATGAATATGTAAAAATGCAGTATACACAATAATATGTTGGTTAAATAATGTTTTTAAGCCCTTATTGTCCTTGTCAATAAGTTATTATTGTAACAGTAACATATTAGAATAAGAGAATTATCTCGTATGCTGTTAGTTCACCTTTGGACCAGTCATGATGAATTCTTAATTCTTTTTGGGATGATTTTAAACATTCACAAGCTTATGTAACACAACATAATTCCAATTTTTTTTCTTTAAGGTCCTTATTTATAGCAATAAACTGCTGTTTATCTGCTTGTCTATCATAGGTCATGCTGGCCCTAAAACACACACACAAAAATATCGTCAACTGCACAGAAAGCTGGATAAAAATAGCCGAATTAATCAGAAGCTTTACACAAAACAACGGTTCTCTTTATAAGAGCTGTGTTTTTGAACCTTTTCTATTGAAAGTAATTACAGCACAGAGAATAAACAGCAGGCTGAAAACAAACTGACCAACACACACACACACACGTTCTGTGCTGATAATTAAAGTCTGGTTTAAAATGTGTAGCAAAATTGTTAGACAAATACTATAAAATAAAAAAAAAAACATCAGGGGGATTCAACTCTCTTAGCTGATTTGTGAACAAACCAGAGAACGTTGTTACCCATTCGCTGGTAGTGGAAGCTTTTACAGGTTACATTTACGCATATGATTATGTTATTAGTCATGGGCTAAATCCATGAAGTTTCTGGAGCAGCTGTAAAACCGACTGGCACAGTGAGAAAAGAGAAGAAGAAAAAAAATAGCAGAAGAAAAAAAAAGACAGATTGGGTAGAAGTTACTGAAACCGAAGGGTATGTGGTGTAAAATAAAAGTAAATAAATGTTTCTAGATTTTTTTTCCAACAGAATAATTAGGGGGAAAAAAAGCATTTGATAATTGTCTTGTTCTTGTCTAAGGTCAGGTGCTCGATGTTTCTAGCCAGGATTTGAAGAAATGGCAAACTCACATATATCCCCAAAAACAAAGAAAAAATCGATTATTTATTCATTTATTCACCTTCTCTACCCGCTTATTTTCTAATTCGGGGTCACAGGGATCTGCTGGAGTCCATCACAACCATCTCTAATAGGGCGAAAGGCAGGAGAGGGACACCCTGGACAGGTCGTCAGTCTATCACACAGTCACACACACACACACTTACTCCTATGGGGAATTTAAAATCACCAGTCAATCTGACATACATGTTTTTCGACTGTGGGAGGAAACTGTAGTACCCGGAGTAAAACCCGCACAAGCACAGGGAGAACATGCAAACTCCACACAGAAAGACCCCTGCCTGAAAATCGACCTGGGACTTTCTTTCTCTGGGGAAGCGGTGCTAAACACTAAGCCACCATGCTGCCCCCCCCAAAAAAAAATCACTCACTGCATTTTAGGAATTTTGTGCATCACATCACATCCAGTTTGTGTAAAAAACAAATTTGTATAGCATATGCCATCTATGATGCACTGCAGCTCTCTGTGCTTGGCAGTTCCAAAACTAAATACTGCAACCCTACATGCCCAGTTTGGTTTTTACCAGCGTTTGGGTAAAATCAGAATGAATTATTGGGTTTACGAGAATCATGATAAGTAAAACCCAACATTATGTTGTCTAGATCAAACGCGAATGAGTGATCCTGCTCACACAAGTGTGTAAATTTTTATTTTGGCATTCTGTCACTCTCTTTTGTTGGCACAAATATTAAATATCTCTCTAATCATTTTCCATTTGATGCCAAAGTGTGAACCGCTTGGCTGAAGGCAAGTGCAACCAAAATATGGCCATCATTGCCATTCCAGATGCACCTGTCAAGAGTTGATGGACCGGCTATCGTCAGAGGAAAATCATCGGTCACGGAGGGAAATTGAACGTGAGCCACAGGATGACAGAAATCGACCAAAAAAAGGTCAAATAGGCATGACTGGTTCAAATTGCTCCTGGCATCAAAGCTCAAAATTGTGAGCGAGATGTTAATCGTGTTAATCATCACTTTCCTTGTTGACATTTAGGGTTAGTGCTTGTGCATGTTTTAGCATATAGATATGGTGGTTGTATTTGTTCAACCTGCCTAACCTGCTTCGGCCCAACATGCAGGATCTGGATAAGAGTTGCAAGATAATCCATCCTGAATCTTTTAATTATACAGTCATGAGAATGTCAGAAAGATTTCAGTTGGTAGACCACTCTCAACACATCTTACACTATATACATTATTTTACAGTGGGAGAGATATAGAGTGAGTGAGTGCGGGCGAAGAGACACATAGAAAGGCAGAAAGGGAGAGAGAGTGGGAGCAAGAGAGATCGATCCACAATGACATACACACACTCATAAGGAGAGAGTGTAGGGAGGGGGGGGCAAATGCATTGTCGCATAATAAAAGACTCCTCCCACACACACACTGTGTATACAGTAGTGGTGGGAAAGAAATAGATTCATCATTACATCATGTTTTTATTCCTCAAACGATTCTAAATTGATTCTCAAAAGTAGGGAATCGATTCTGAATTTAAAAAAATGGAAAATAATTAGCGCCGATAAGCATAAGGTGTCGAAGAGCCATACTGTGTGCGAGGTTTGTGGCAGCAAATTCGAATATTTCAGAAACACGACTACCTCGAAGAAACATATCATGTGATTCCACTCAGAGCTCAAATGACCCTTAAGCAAGTGGCAAAGCTTCCACTGGAATTCATAAAAAGGTGAAGCGAATTACTCGGCCGATATTTCAAAGCTGGTTCATCTGAACACAACTTTGGTAATAAAAGAAAATGTATGAAACCAAATCATCTTTTTTTTTAAGATAGATGATATTGTCATAGAGAAATTCCAACTAAAAACAAAAATGTAAAGATATATTCACACAGCAGAAGAATTAGAAAAAAGTGTGGATTAAGTATACAGCCTAGGATTAGAGTCCGATTTGCACATATTCTTCCTCATCCACCTTCCATTGTGGATGTTCTGTTTGCACTGTGTTCTTAGTCAACCACTCGTGTTCGTTACTGGAGAGAAACCACCACTGCACCACATCACCACAGCCGCACCACTTTACCTCCCCTGAGCATATTATATTAGGGCAGCAGCTCATTTTCCGCAGCTGTGAGGAATAGTGGGCATTGAGGTGTGTTTCCCGGCCATCGACTATAGCGTGGGCTTAACACACGCCGATGTCACTGCTGTATCGACAAACAGTTCATCAGCCCAGAATAACCAGTTAACAGCAGAGCTGCAGATATAATGAATATGCTGAAAATAATGAGAGTAATGATGAGGATGATATTGATAATAAGTTAGACAATGACAAACACTATATGTTATACCAAAAAACCCTCCATAGCAGGAGATATGACAGAAAAGGAGAGTGAGAGAGAGTCAGAGAGAGAGAGAGAGAGAGAGAGAGAGAGAGAGAGAGAGAAGCTGCTGAGAGATAATGAGAAAAGAAAAGATGGAGAAAGGGAATGAGACAGTATGAGAATTAGAAAAAAAGAATGGGGAGAGAGTAAAAGACAGAAAGAGAGAAGGTGCTGTAAGAGAATGAGAGAAAGAAAAAGACAGAAAGAGTGGGAGAGAGACGGAGAAAGTAAAAGACAGACAAAAAGAGAGAGTAAAAGACAGAAAGAGAGAGAGAGAGAACGTGAAGACCAGAGAGAAAGAATAAGAGGGGGGGCACAGAGAGAGAGAGAGAGAGAGAGAGAGAGAGAGAGAGAGAGAGAGAGAGAGAGAGAGAGAGAGAGAGAGAGAGAGAGAGAGAGAGAGAGAGAGAGAGAGAGAGAGAGAGAGAGAGAGAGAGAGAGATTTGAGAGAGAGGATGAGGGAGAGAGACAGAGACACAGAGAGAGAGAGAAAACGGGAGAAAGAGAAAAGAGAGAGAGAGAGAGAGAGAGAGAGAGAAACGGGAGAAAGAGAGAAAGAGAGAGAGAGAGAGAGAGAGAAAGAGAGAGAATTACGACTGGCAATAGTGCAACACACAGACTTGCCAAAATAGAGATACGAGGGAGGAAAAAGTTATTTTATGGATTCTTGACAAAATAAACGTGCTGAACGTGTGAAAATGGAAACTTTTACATTGAATCGTCTCAGCACAGCATGAGATCTACAGTTTATCTCCCAGGAGGCTGCAGTCGGCGTGTCATTATGCCTCTTCAGAGAACTTAAATGAGATAAATGAGAGACTGACATTAACAAAGAAATAAATCCCACCATCACCCATCAGCGGAGACGCTGCAGTTAAAAAGTGAATCTTCATCAATGATAAATAAAACGATGCAGATCAAATTCATCACCGCTTCAGGCATTACTAACAAACTGTAGTGAAACACTAACAGAATTGGAAACGATATATAAAATAAATTAATTGTAGATTAAATTTATACTGGATATATAGACTATTATACACTATATATACTATATATATAGGCATAAGGCTATTTTTTAAGAAAAAAAAAAAACTTAACCAATACATTAAAGAAAGAAAACTAAAACATTTTAATACTACCTGATTAATCCACCCAAAAGTGTGTCATTATATATTTTATATAGTTATAATCATCAATCATATTAGCATCTTTGACTAATGAAGGATTAAATAAAATGCTATAAATCTACATATTACCAAAACACATTATTTTTTAGACATTACAACATTTAAAGAAAAAAAAAATTAATTTCTGTTATAAATTTAAGAAATATATATATAAAATAAAATAAAAATCCTTTCTAAAATAAAAACTCACCTATCTCCAGCTTTTAGCAACGCTGAGGGTTCGCGCGCGTCTCTCTCACTCTCTCTTTCTTTCTCTCTCGCTCTTTCTTTCTCTCTCGCTCTCTCTCTCTCAGTCTGTATATGGTAAATTTCACATTAAAAACACTACCGAACTTTATTATCATTTCATCTCTTTACCTTCAAGCCATAGGAGTTGCTGAATGACCGTTTCTTGTCCCGACGCTTCCGGGTTTTACAGTCCTGTCGTTTATATATGAAGCTTTTTAACGGTTCACGCTTTTTAATTCCCAGCGTATCGTTTTGTCCGTTTTCATCCTCACAAACGGTTAAAACATCTTAATAAAGAACTCATGACGCTATTTTTATGGGAAAAAAGACGATAAAACATTAGCTTGGTTGCTGTATTGTTTCTGTCGCAGACTGTGAGGAGAAATGAACTCAGTCTGAGGCGACGCTCAACTTCTGACTGGAATTAAGTGGCGCGAAAATAACCGCCGCGCGCCTCGTGCCGCGCGATCAAATACTGAAGCGGCGCTTGCTCGATAGAAAGAGGGGCGGGGCTATGCAAGCCTTTTCACGCTTTATTAAAATATTAAATATACAGTTATTTTGATAAAAAAAACAAAATAATATAAAAGTAAAAAAGTTCATTTATTTATTCATTTATCTTTTATACCTGCTTAATCCCTAATTCTGGGTCACAGGGATCTGCTGGAGTCTATCCTAGCCCTCTCTGAAAGGGTGAAAGGCAAGAGGGGGACACCCTGGACAGGTCGCCAGTCCATCACAGGTCAACATTCACACTCACTCACTCCTATGGGCAATTTAGAATCACCAATCAACCTATCATACATGTTTTTGGACTGTAGGAGGAAACCAGAGAACCCGGAGTAAACCCACACAAGCACAGGGAGAACATGCAAACTCCACACAGAAAGACCCCTGCCAGGGAATCGAACCCGGAACTTTTTGTTGTCAACAGTTTAAATATAAAATTATACATACAGTATATAACCTGGAAATCACTTCAACAGTTATATTCATTTTATTTTATTTTTTTAGATATTTATTTTTACATTCACTGATTAAATCATAAGATTTAACATCAGTTAGCTGCACACTGACTAAAGATCTTATATAACAAAACACACACTGTCACCCTTTTTCATATTTAATTCTGTTAGGATGCTTTAAAGCACTCTTTAAATAATTTAAATTTACTTCATTCAGCATCCAGACTTCCTCATCCAGAACAACATACAAAACCTTTTTGAGACTGATCAATGAACAGCTAAATACTGGTATTCTAGATCACAAAAGACCAAGACTGTTGAAAAAAAGCAGCATAGATAAGGGCACCATAGGAAAAAAGCACTTTTGATTAAAAAAAATGGATTTTAAATGTCAAGTGGCAGGCGTTTGAGAAAGAGGTGGGTCTTTAATCATCCCTTAAAGACAGTCAGTGACTGTGGTTGTTGATGGGTAGTTCATTCCACCACTTGGTGCCAGAACAGATAAAATCTTTCGGCAGACCTACGTTGCATCTTACGGGATGGTGGGACCAGTTGAGCCATGCTTGTGGATCTAAGGGTGCATTTTAAGAAGTGATGGGTGCTTTTTCTTTTGTCCCCTACTTCAGTTATTTTGTAAGGCAAATAACTATTTGATCCCCTGCTGATTTTTTTATTTTCATTTTTAAAATTGAAATAATTATTTAAATTCTTCGCAAAACAAGACTAAGTAATTGGTGGCAAGACTCTTGTTGACAATTACAGACATTTCTTGTACAGTAGTTGGACACCAGGTTTTCACACATCTCAGAAGGGGTCATAGGCTGCACTCTCCAGGAGGTAAGATCTTGCATGGAGCCTCAGACCGAGGTAGATTAACAATTATTTTATGTTTCTGCAATCTAAAATCTTGTCCCTGACATTCTTGGATAGCTCTTTGGTCTTGGCCATGTTGGAGAGTTTGAAATGTTGAATACAACTAGTGCAGCTGTATTCCTAATCATCTGGAGAGAACAAATTGCACTTAGAGGAAGACCTGCCAAAAGCAAGTTACAGTAGTCTAGTTTAAAAATTATAGGAGACTGCACAAGCAACTGCAACTGGCCTGAGTGGACAAGTATAATTAAATCCTTTTATTGTAGAGGAAAAACTTATAGGACTGTATCAAGTTAGCAACATGTGAGATTTCGTTACATATAATTTATCTCCAACCAACAAACCGTACCAGAATCGCGTGTGTAATCGAATGTAATGTTGTTTTACAGTAATATTTTAATAACTATTGAACAATCTTGCATTTTTAGAATATTTGATTTGTTCTGAATGAGTTCATTGTCTTTTGTTCATGTCCATGGGTTTGGCAGATACAGGGTAGAATATGTGTGCAAGAATTTTGAATTAGCAATAAAATGAATGTATTACTACATTTATAAATTTCTCGTACACTCTTAATCCTAGGAACATTGGGCACAAAGCCGTAAAAGGACACCATTCTATCACAGAGCACCATGCACACAAACAACTACACAACCATTTACATTGAATTTTATAAGCACTCGCTTATACCAAAATCTTTACAATCAATTTAAAACTTTTTTGTTACACATGGAACGAGAGTTTCTAATTGTCGAAAAGTTATATTTATTAAATATTGTTTATATATATATATATATATATATATATATATATATATATATATATATATATATATATATTTAAATATTGATTAACACACAAAAAAGAGAAACAGAAGAAAACTCAATACAAACCCAGTTTTTTACAAATTATACTGTAGCATATAGAGAACTTTAGTTTGTTTTTTTTATTGTGAAAATACTGTAACAATGAACTGGGTTTGCAATGCGTTAAAAAAATCAGAGTCATTAATCCATCACTCTGCTGTCCTGTAAATAATTCAGTATTAAATCCCCTTAATGAGATTTTAAGTGATAAAAAGATCCAACCATTGTAAAGGAAATGAGACAAAAAATAGTGTTACCAACGGGCACTCGATTTGTTATTCAATAAGGCGGCTGTCAATAGACAGCCATCAAAGCCATTACAGAACCACAAGCAATATCCATACGACAAAAACGCGAGTCTCCAGAGACAAGTATTAATTTCCTTTTTTCTGCAGCCTTAGCGCTTATCTTTTATCTTCCTACTGCTGGAATATGAGCGTACCATCTCTTTTAACAGTCAGCTCTTTGCTGCATTTTCTTCTCCTGAGGTAGTTTTAACTAGGAGGCAAAAAATAGATGTAAAGATTAACCTTGTATCCTGTCTAATTAAAAGACAAATTAGAACCTTGTCAGCAGCTAAAAATGTTCAAGGTTGTGTGAAGCACCAAATTTACAATGTAGACAGACCTTGTCAAAGTGCTATGCTAATTATATGGTAATTCATCCCATAACAAAGTGCATCCTTTGTGTCAACATAGGTTGGATGACTAATATTGGTGGAATTAGCAGTATCATGATGACCATATGAAGATAGACCATCTGATCGATAAGGGTTCAACAATACAAACAGGACCTTGATGAATATTTGATAAATGCTCCATTTCAAATGCTACAATTAATGTTAGCGACCTTGCTAGGGCAGCAGCCAGTGCTAGGGCTACCATTCTGTCCATTGAAATACAGAATTGTCCCATATTTGAATATTAAATAATGTTTCACGTTTTGAACCTGTATAGAACAGTGTTTGTCTGTTTTTTCGGGTTGGGCAACATTCATGCAAACTTTTCGACCCACATTCTGTGAAGGCTTGTGCTATTCTTTCTCTGATTGGGTAAAACTCACTCACGGTTTGATTGGTTTAATACTGTCAGGTTCAGACCAGGGTCAAAGGGGGTCGGGGTTTCTTTCACAACAGAAACGAAAGCAAATGCAAAAGTAGTGACAAGATTGAGGAAAATGAAATACACTCCCAAACAGTTTTAGCAAGTGTTTACTGTTGCACATTGGTGTCTGTCAGAGTTTACAGACAGCCTACAGAGACTAAGTGCAAATTAATCAAATCAAAAAATCACACCAATTTTAATAAAAACATGGTTTAGTGTAATGTCCATCAGTACCAATCCTATACTTGCAAAAAAGTTTTTATATTATGATTATCACCACTAGCATTTAATTGGGCCCATTGTCACTGTGGTCCAGAGGTGTTTGGCCCCTGCTGCAGCAGGTGGCAGGCGTCCTTTATTTTTGGGTATAATAGTTGTCAACCCTAGCCGGTGCTGAGAAACATTCCAACTCTTAGGTCAATTCTAATTCCAACAACCTTGAAAGCTGGATAGTGTACAAACCTTTGGGAATAAAGACTGACAGGGTAAAGAGACCTGTATTGTTAATGCTCCCAATGGGGCACCATTGGTCTACAGGCAAAAGGTGATCCTAATGATCTTCATGGAAGGTGTGAATAGACTTTGCCTAGAATACAGTTATGCTGAGGTTATGCACGGTATGGGGGAGTCTCAATGACAAGCACCTAGTGACCATGGAATTCATTTGGGTTCAGCCCAAAAAACTTAAGTAAAAAACTTATAAAGATATATACTATATTATTTAACCCTCATTTTCATTATAAAAAATAAACTGTAGCACTATACTGATGCGCTCTATAAGGAAGAGGAAACATTTCTTTTAGACAATTCTTAAAACAACCATTAACCCTTTTAAAACTGTCAACTACTTTTGAGATAAACCAACGTTTTATTCATGTATAGTATTAATGATAAGGTGCTAATCCACTATGTTACCAAATAGAACTGACATTCAAAGCTATCGATTCATTAGCATTTCTACAATCAAATTCATCCCGACCCCAATACGTGCAATACGTTTATATGGCTATGTACTTATAACAGAAATAGGCTTCATTAAATGCTCATTAAATTCATTGTTCCATGCAAAGACTGGTATTGCCCACTTAGCATTTTGAAAATTACATTATGTTAATTATTGGACACTATCATTATTTTTTTTTAATTGGACCTTTTTACCCATAGTGAATATTTGATTTGCTGTGACGTGAATACCAACTAAGCTGCCATTTTAAGTATAAAGGTTAGGTTATTGTAATAGGAAAATTAATGAGATCATTATGTCCGAAGTGATTGCTTTACAGAGATAGCTGTTAAAACATTAATTACAGTCTTGCTTATTTTTGAAAAATCTGGATTCCAATAACAAGCGATACATTTGCAATGAAGAAAGGGGAAAAGTTAACTTTCTAATTAAATCTACTTTCATGGTGGGCACATCGAAGTCAGAAAAGCAAATTATGACAAATTTGTGTAGCGTGTAGCATGATATGACTTTGATTAGGACCTTTGATTAAAAAGTTTGACATGTTCGAACTGTATTTAAGATGTTCTGGCAAATGTTTGGATAGTTGAAACATTTCGACATCTGAAGAGTCTACTATTGATGATGCGCCTCTCTGAAAGATGTATGATTTTCTCTTTTATATTTATATTTCCCCTGCGTACAAGCAGCCAAAAAAGACACATGTTGCTCTTTAGCTTGAACGAACCAGGCCTGGAACATGGTGGTGGAAACAACATTTTAAATGGAGATGTACTGTATGTGGTTCATGGATGATTTACTCTGTATAAATATCAGATAAATCATCAGGTCATTTATTGCTTATGGCATGGACCATTTTTTTTTACATTTAAATCACTGAAAAACTTGTGCACAAAATCCTGAGTCATCTGGGCTCCTGATGTATATCCCTATATACCCTGTATAATCTTTCACGTTGCTGTTAAATTCTTTATCCTGATTGGTTAGAAGGTACTGATTAATTTGGTATCACTGCAGATCTGCAGGTTTACCGCCACTTATTTGTTTTTATTTGGAAAAAAATATGATTTTTTCAGCAGTTTTGGTAAAATGACTTTAGGTAACAGCCAGAAGTGGATCCTGAAGTTTTCTGACACAGGAAAGTCTTTCATGATAGAAGACGTTCTTTCTCGGTAGCAAGGCAAGCTGCAGTGTTTTCCCCTAGTATCTTCAAGAGAAAAAAACATAGGCCCTATCTAAAATCACATACCACATAACTCTGTACTACTTTACTTTACGACCAGTAAACAAGTATGGTTGCAAGGAGTGATGGTTTTGTTCCTGAATAAAATTACAAAATAGAAGTAACAGCAATTCAGCAGCAACAAAAATTGTAAAAAAAAAATAGACACACAAATAGAACTATATCTGATTATTTTCTTTAAAATCCTAGGATATTGTAACGATTCTGCGCTCCTACCACCAGAATGCGCAATTTCCGGAGTACCAGAGTCAGAAAAGTATTTCTGCTACTACTTCCTGTTTAGCTGCTATATAAGCTAACAGCTAGCAACCATGCATGGTGAAGTATTGTTTGCTACATGACTTATAAAGCGGTTTGTTTTCATGCCTGTCTTTTGAGTTTCTGACTGCTGCACATATCACAGTTATAATTCTTTTTTATTTCTATTGGGTTACTGTCCACTGACTGTACCGAACCCTTTTTATTAACTACGTTGTTGAACTACCCTGTTAGGTTTAATAAGGCCTGTTCCTGCGAAATGGATATATCTTAGACTCCTACATTACAATTTTCCTTTCGCCAGAGTGAATCATCTGTCTCCACCTAACCCTATTCTCTACGTCCTCTTCATTCACACCCACTAACTTCATGTCCTCCTTTATCGCATTTGGTCTTCCTCTTTGCCTTCTGCCTGGTAGCTTCATTTCTAGCATCCTCCTACCAATATATTCACTATCCCTCCTCTGTACATGTCCAAACTACCTTAACCTGCCTTCACTGACTTTCTCCCCAAAACATCTAACATGAGCCGTCCTCCTACACATGAGACTCCTGCCTTACACATATGTTGAATATTATTCATTTGTTGTTGCTTTGCTTATTTTTTCCAAAGCTGTTTTTTAATGCGCTGCTATTCTGATGCTTTTAATTGGTTCTCTGGTTTGAATTCGCTGCGCACAACGTCTGAAATACATTAATTCAGATGATTGCTTACAGCTTTAAGCTACTCCACTCTGTCAGAGAGTAAGATTAACCCTGCTGCCTGGTATAAATGATTTAGTTGAAAATATCCGTTAGAAATGTAAAAGCAATCAAAAAGTAATTTAATGTAATCAGTTAATTAACTTTTATAAAGTAATTGAAAAGATACACTCCTTATTTTAAATAGGGTCATTTGTAATCTGTCACCGATTTCATTTTTAAAGTAAACCTCCCAACTCTGGTTGTAGTATGTAGATGTAGATGTATTACATCCGCCATGTTGTAATTGTCATGTGACTTACGATGTCAGTGTGGATTTTTTTTTGTAAAGTTGGATCATTTTTAACTTGAACAGTGTTAAACAAGTGCAATTTAACCACAGTAAACAATGTTTATTTCTTTAAGCACTTAAGGGAATTGAAAATTGCTGCATCACCGCTTCCCCTCACTTCTGAATATGATGAGACTATATGATCTCTCCTGCGGGATTATGGGATAATACAATGTCTGTCTTATGTGTAGTTCAAAATCCAGACGGGGCCTAGTAGATCATCCACGAACTTTTTGCATACTGTACTTTGCATAATAAGGATTTGGGCATACTATTTGAATCACATCCTCAGCTTTGCCTCCTTTAGAGCATGCCATTCTACGATTTAAGACAGGGTCATAGCCTAACCAGTAAATGGAATGCCAGTAAACTGTAATAACATACAAGAAGTAACTACTTGATCTATTAATTACTTCTGCGTACCTTAGAAGAACAAAATCCTGTCCGCCGTCTTATCACAGTCTTTACAGGTAAATATATTATCACTTTATCGCAAAAAAATGATAGCATTCCTAATCTTTCCATGTGCTCGAATCCATTTTTGTACTTTTAGAGTAATCAACGTTTTTATTCTGCATTAGCTGGCAGGTTGCCATGGTCCTTTAGACATATGAGGACAAAAAAAATCCTGACTGCAATGACCAGAGGCAATGCATTAGATGCTGGTCATAAATTCTGGGGTAGGTGCTCTGACAACACATGGAAGTCAATAAACTGACTAAAAACGTCAAAATAGGATTCTGCTATGTGTATATAGAGGGGTAGCTTTTTTCCTGGATAGCATATGATAACTTTTTCTTTCACCAGAAAAACATCAACACACACCTAAAAAACCTAGGAGTAGGGCAGGAAATCAAATCCACTCACAAAAAAATCAAACAAATGAATGTACCATATCTGATTACACATTAAAATATTTAATCAATAAGCTTGACTGCAAACCGAAATGACGCGGCATTGCATGTTGACCCAAAGTGGTGCATCTCAACATTAAGAACCGACCCAAAGCTGATTATTGTAAAAAAATAAAAATAAAACGCATCTTTACCAACTGTTCCTAAAGTTCCTTTAATGCCACATCAATTTTTCTGAGTATTGAAGTTAAATGTATACATCAATAACATGATTTACCTGATTATAGTTACTGTTAAAAAAAATCCTTTTTTTCCCTTGTAATTTGGGCGATTTATGCAAACATAACATTTGCGTTGTTTAGGGTTCATTTTTGTATAATTATAATTTGTATAATTGACATCTATCATTTCATATACTTTTAGTGGGCCCCTGGTGGCCATGGGTGCCCCTAGCAGCCATTTAGTTTGCTTATGCCTTGATGAGGTTTGTTAAATATGATGTTAACTTATGCAGAAAAAGCAATAAGCCCACAGTACCTGTGCAGTTTGTACTTAAAGGGGTAAAAAAAAATTAGGCTGAAAGTCAGGAAGTTTAAAATCATCATTAAAAAATCAGCACTAATGTTTTCCTGTGGCTCGAAATCATTCTAGGAAACGACTTAGGAATTCACAAAGGTCAGACTGCATTTTAGAAAAACGTTTGGCGTGCTTTAAGACAGGGGACTCATTTGTATGTGTGTGTGTGTGTGTGTGGTGTGTGTGTGTGTGTGTGTGTGTGTGTTTGTGTATGTGGGTGAACACAGCTGTCACTTTAACAGCAGAGTAAATGATCCAGGTTCTCTATTCTGCTTTTTCTCAACGCTTATTTTATGCCTGTATCATTTTTATAATTAAAAAAAAAAGCCTGAAGTAAAATATCCTAGAAATGTTGTAAATCACACAATGTTTAAAAAAAAAAAATATTAACTTATTTGCTGATTACAAAGACACCCTTATCCAAAGCGCCTCACAGCAGTTGTAGCTTGGTGGTGCTGGAAATGAACCCACTATCTTCCATTCTAACACTTTTGACTATCAAGCTGGGTAATGTTTATTATGGTTATTTATTTTCTTAAAGAGAGACTGTGAAGCTGACATTACAGTGAATTCTGTAATCTTGCTGGTAGACACCGTACTAGGAGGATCCCGCTTTTTTTTTTGGCTGGTGTGGTGTTATGACTTTCTTTCAGGATTTTCAGTACGGTAGGGTATCCCTGCACACAAATACCTCAGTTCAGTCAGACCTCATAGGCAAGCGTGCTATCAGCTAACTGGGAAAACAATCATCCCAACCCTTAACAGCTAATCGGGTCTAAGCACTCAATTGGCAAATCTCAAACTTACTTAAACACTTAACACAGCTCTTCCGCTTGCTCTATTGCTTCCTCTACTACTTCCTCAGCACACCACTTTACAACCCACCTCCTCCCCCATTACCCTCTTTAACTGTGCTAACCTGGTGTCATAGCTGCATGCTCTGTTCAGGGGGGGATTTTGTGCTGCTGTTATATTCTTAAAATGAAAGTGTTGCCCCAGATGCTGTTTCCCTGAGCTTTTTATAGAGCTTATGGAAAGACAGGGAATTTAAAACGGGGCCTTACCGCCAGATGGAAATTTGGCAGTAAAAGGTTGCTTATTTATCTTTTATGACTTAGGAGAACCTGACAGACTGAACTATGATGATTATTGTAGTATTTTTACTGTCAGCATGACGTGGTGTTGTAATGATATCCGTTTTTTTGAGCATTGGGATCTGAAATAATTATACGGATCTATAATATATCATTAATTGTCCTAATACCCTTGCTTGGCTTTGGTATTTAATATTATTCTGGTCAGGCCCACTTTTCACTACTTTCGCTAATCCCTTGATCAAACCAGGTATCGGGATTAACACTAGCCGAGCACGATGCTGACGTTAATTTACATTCTTTATACTGTATAACTAAAGCAAAAAAAAATCCTTTACATAAATATTGAAACATCTTTTTTAACAGCATTTATGAACTTCACCGAAACATTGCGTCAAATGTGTTAATTTACCGTTAAATGCAAGGTTATTTGCGGTGTGTTGATGCTGGAGTTTATGACATCAGTAAAAAGAGACATAAATATAAAGTTTAATAACATAATTGTTAGAATAATTACACTGTTTATTTGTTGTTTAGCAGAGCTGGACTTGGATTATATGGCCATATGGCTTTTTTTATGTTACAACCTTAAAAAAAAATAAATAAATAAAATAACCGTCTGGTACAGTAAATATAGTATTTTGTGCCTCAAGCATTACTTTCCAAACCAATGTTCTACTTTTAGCATCGCATTCCACAGGCTTTAAGTTTATAATCTTTCTCTGGTCTCATCATGAGGTGACATTATTATAATTAAGTAGTCACTTCCTCCCAGAAGAGCCGAGGGTATAAATAGTTAAGCGCAGTTCATCTATAATTATTAAAACTGCTCAACAATTAAAGTAACTTATGCTGGATTTAACCCTGATTTCAAACACCGCCTGCTTTACCAGCTGGAGGAGCAAGAGAAGCATTGATGAGTCCCCAGGTAAACTCATTAAAATGCAAAAGCAGGTCTTTTTTACCCCTAAGAAACCGACACTCCACAGTTTTTAGTCAGTGCATTTAGACAGTTACAGCTGTGAAGTGACACTCAAGCACCATCACAACCAGCAGACCCGGTACTGTCAATCACTTCAGCAACAAATATAACCTTTTCTCCCTGGAATCCCAGTTGGACGTCTGATTTGGTTCCTTTCTCTGTTATTATTTTCCGCAAGTGATAGACCCTTCTATCAATCCATCACTGCAGCATAAGGTGAAATCATCGCTTGTGTGTCGTTATAGTCGTAGTGCTAACTGAAAATGCTAACTGTAGCCTGATAGCACTGAAAGCGTATTTTCTGTCCTCCCTGCAAATCAAAACGCCGTTAAAGCCACGACTCCTAAAAGGCATGAACGAGGATACCAAGCGACATACTAGATAAAACAACATACTAGATGACCAGGGAGAAACATTACTATAATATGTCATGTGTCAATCAACAGTGAAAGAAATGTATAGTTTAGTTAGTAACGGTACTACAATAATAAAAATAGGTAATACAAATAGAACCTGATTATGTACTGCTGCCGTAGTGATAAAACACACCAAAATTGAATTACACCATATTCCTACCTGTCCAAAAGAAATAACGCAACCATGATATCATCTTTCAGACCCTTTCGACTCCTTTAGTCGACTCCAGTGCGAAAACAGACGAAATCTTTTGATTGGTCCTACGCCTTTTGTGAAATATATATAAATACATTCAGACCGCTTACCTTAATGATTGCTATCAGAATGCGAAAAGACCAGCAAAACAGAAATGTTTTTAAAGACAGTCACCTATTGTACCTTTAATATCGCTTTGAAACATGAGTACTGTAAGACATTTAATCAGTATAAGTTAATATTACGAGATATTTTTAAAAAGTGAGTTAAATGTAGTAATAAACCCCCAGGAAATGTGTTTTTATAGAATTAAATGTCCCTCTCTGCATTTTCTTTATGGCAATCTTTCTGTTGATGTCATACATAAAAAAGAATTGGAAAAAACATTAAAAAATTTTTTTCCCAGGTTTGAGCAATGAACTCAAGAGTAAGTCTATTTACAATGAGTAATAGATTTCCCATGTGAACATTTATCTTGTCTAAAAAACTTACTCCACATAAAATCTCACCGTGAGTTTATTTCTAAATAACGTTTCAGATTCACTTAACAACTATAGGTGTGATAAGTGCGAAAGTACAAAAAAGTTTCTTTGGCTGTGAATAAGGGGGCATGCTGAAAGTTTAAGTAAAGAAGACGTTATGTTTGGAAGTGTCACAGAATGATGAATAGCTTGTATTAAGTAAATGACCTGCAAAAAACTGACTGAACGTTCCTTCACCTCCTGCCACTTCCTTTTTCTCTTCGAAGGATCAAAGTAGCGCTAGCTGGTGCTGATAAATTTTGGGGAAGCGAAGACAAACTAAAGAATCAACCTGTTCAGAATGCAGGATGGTGTAAATAGCTGAGGGTGATGATGTAATGTTACTGCGAGCTAATATATAAAAAAGTTTCGACAGTTGACTGATAAAGAATGCAGAATGAATCAGTGAAGTTGAGTGTAATGTGGGTTTATCATCAATAATTATGTCATCAAGATAACCGTTCAAAAGTTTCAGACATTTATTTATCGATCAGCTTTAGAGGTAAAGGCTGTAATACTAATGTTGTCCACTAGAGATGAAATATGGTTTAGATTGTTTAGTGGAATAGTACAAGTAAATGCTTATCTTTGTTATTGATTTGCTATATCTACATATTAAATGTATTACTAACATGCTAAATACAGTAGCTTTGCTCTCCCAGCACCCCCTATTGCTACTGGTTAAAAGAATTCTTAGGAGAAGTGCATGCAAAAATCGTACGCAAAAATCAAGCAGGGTTTTTACAAAAGGAGACTGGATCATTGCTTCATTTTTCAAACATTTACCAATAAAATATAAAAAAAATAACAATTAATCTTGATCTGTGTGAATTTTTTTAGACGCAACGCACACCTCGCTTCAGTCAGAATCGATCGCCGATAATGCACCCAAGCATTTTTTTCATGTTCTCTCAGGCTGTGGCTGGAACACCTGGTCTGGGGAAACATTATGAAGCACTCGCTGGGGCTGTGCGTAATGAAAGGCATTATCGCTTGATCACAGCAGGATCTGCTCGAAGCCACACCAGCTGGACGCAGCCCATCTTATGAGTTGTCCTAGCAACCCGGATGGCAGGTGGGTCACATGGCTTTATTAGAAGGAAAAAAAAAATAAGGCTGTGTCAGATTTCTTATCAATAATCAATACAATAACATCCTGTATAGCAGTGTGTTTATTTATGATACTATACACTATAATTCAAAAATTCTGTAAACATTTCTATTCATTAAATACGTTTATTGAGATAAAATTGACGTAAACAATGTGTTGTGTTCTTCAACTTCTCACAATATTTAAGGGAGGCAGTGGTTCAGTGGTTAATGTGTTGGACTGATAACCAGAAGACGGTTGGTTCAATACCCAGTAACACCAAGTTACCAATGCTGGGCCCCTGAGCAAGGCCCTTAATTCCAAATTACTCAGATGTGTAAATGCCATAAACAATTTCACCCATTGTCTATAATATGAGACTATATAATATGACTATATATAATATGTTGAGACTGTGAGCTATTTTTGGTGCTGTTTAATTAAGCTGTTAACGGAAACATGTGGTTCAAAGTAGGAAATCATGTATGGAACTAGCCATCTTGCCCACCTAATTAAAAATCAGTTTCCTGTGTCCCAATTGGCTGTATCTTTTTATCGAAAGATCGAAACTCATTTTCTCTCTTTCAAATATTACTTTTATTTCTCAATTAATTTTTAGTTGCTGAAACGTCACTCTAGCTATATAAAGATTACAATATTGCCTGAATTTGTGCTTATTATATGCAGTCATTAGACATTCTGAATGTTGAATAAAAAACATTTTAAAAACAATTTGTGCTTTTATTGACTTAATATATGTCTTTCTATCCAAACCCAAGCAAGAATATTAGTCATTTAATAATTTACATTTTACAAAGTGGCAGCACGGTTTAGTGGTTTGCACTGTTGCCTCACAGAAAGAAGGCCCGGGTTTGATTCCCATGCGAAGTCCAAAAGCATGTATGTTAGGTTGATTGGTGATTCTAAATTGCCCAAAAATGTAAGTGTGTGACCCTGTGATGGACTGGTGACCTGTCCAGGGTGTGCCTCTCCTGCCTTTTGCCCTTTCAGAGATGGCTGGATAGACTCCAGCAGATCCCCGTGACCCAGAATTTGAGAATAAGCAGGTATAGAAAAAGATTGAATGAATTTTACAAAGGATTTATCTCCTCAAAATTTGCCCACCTGGGATATCTGTCTGCCCAACCTTCCATGATTGGCAAGAACCGGCCGTGCTTCTTGACAGCTTTTCTTTAAATTCATGTTGCAATTTATTTTCCTATTTAGTGAATAGAGTGTGAAAAATGATATGTGCAGAGCTTCTTCATGGCATGAATAGAAACCAATGTTTTTTATGAGTTAATACTATTACATGCTCCAGTAAGCTGTAGTAAATACTATAATATACCACACTATACTACAATTTAATACATCTCCTTCAGTAGACTAAGGTATTTTTATGTGGGACCTCTAACCACCACTGCTAAGCCAGCAAACAAGAACCTTCCTATTATCTGTTATCATAAGTCATATGTACTGAAACACATGACATCCAATATCCTGTTCAGCGGTAGTGTAATGTTTGTGTAATCAGATGTGTCTGAGAGTAATACTGTGTGAAATATTTTCTGTGTATGACATTGTTATGGCCGGATCATATACCTTTAATTGATTTAAAAGCCAACAGCTGTTCCAGGTTAGGAAATAACTGCACTGAATTCACTAACACATCTCCTAGACGCTGTACATGCTGTGTGCTAGAGTCTCGCAGTTCTGCAAAAAATGTTCCTGGATTAGATTTAGGAGAAAGAAAATGCAGTTAAACAACCAAAGATCATGCCGAAGGCAGACATTAGTCTCATTAGTCCCACAAGAATAAAGCCCAGGAGAATCTCATTCATTAGATATCGATCACCGTTAATGTTCTGGAATGTGAGGTTGAGTACCTCATCAGTATGAACTATGATGCTTTGCATTTAAGAACTTTTTGAATTTGGAGGATGCAGGAATATTCAAAAAGTGATTATACCATTGAAAGAGAGAGAACATTTATTTGAATTAAATTCCACTTACAGCTTTTCAATTACAGAACCGTTACATTTACAGCATTTGGCAGATGTCCTTATCCAGAGCGAGTTACATTTATCTCTTTTATACAACTGAGCAATTAGAGGTTACAGTATATCTGATCTTAAGACCCTTGCTTAGGGGCTCACAGTGGTGACTTGGTGTAGTGGGAATTGAACCCCACATTGAACACCTTAACCATTAAACCAACACTATCCTGCATGGTTATGTAAAAATTGTTGGCGGTTAAGCAATTAAAATTTACAATCTAATTAATACCATTCTAACGAAAGTAGACTGGGACCACAAGGTCAGAATCAAACAGATCACTTTATTCCAGAAGATCAACACAAAGAGTCCAAGACTTGGGGTTAGCGAACTTAGAGTCTTAGAAAATAAAGAAGCACTAAAGAGAACACAGGAATCACAGAACATGTAGGATTTACCAGATTCTCTCTTGGAACACAGTTTACATGCCAAGGAATGCGTGGACGTCTGAGGAACTTAGGAATCATTTACAGGGAATCACTAGGAAATCACGGCGCCACAATGAAAAGTCCTACTTCCAGACTGATTGAAAGAAGTAAACTGCCTAAATAGGGCTGTTTCTATGACTGGGGAATGAGACTCGGGTAAGTGTAGTTTAACCACCATGACTGTGACAAACATGATGCGCTGTTTAATTAATCTGTTTAATCGCACATAAATATTAGTCATGGTACAGTAGCTTATTGTAATGTATAGGTAGGGGCACTTATTTACGCTCGCCTGTGTTTTTTATAACTGTTACATGTAGCATAATGTTGCTTCTAGTATCTGTTGTATTTAATGTAACAATACGTTAACATGTAAGAAGTAGTGATGCCGTAAATATACGCGACAGAAATCTATAAGGCACCGCCCATTAGTGTTCAGCACGCAAGTTTTAGGCCCCCCTAAAGTTAGCTGGTGTCACTGCATCTTGTGTCTTTTCACTTTTAATTTTACAAAGTAGGGTAAAGTTCATTTTATGTAAATATATATATAACAAATGTAAGTTATGTTATCTTTGCAGTCACTGTACACACGAGCATCACCTGACTCAGATGTCAGATTTCAAGCCAATAATGTTCTTCAATCAATTTCATGAACAATAAAAACTCTTTATTTTTTCTCACTTCGACTGGTTTGCGCATCCGTAAACTAACAATATACATTTTAAGATTCAGCTAGCAATTTCTATATAGAAAAATTACTTTCAGCCCTTTCGATACATCTCACGAGACTGTTATGACGTCAAACAACCTATTGTTTTTTTTTATTTAAAATGTAGAAAACATTTCAACGCATTATTTTTGCATAATTGATTCATCCAATTAACGTGTTAAATTACCAGCGCTTGTAAAACAAATAATAGGATTTTCTCTATTTTAAATTTTAAATTTCACAACAGAAAATAAAATCACAAGGACAAATTGCCTTTAATTGTCGATTTACTCTAACCGTATAACAGAACAGAAAAAGAGGGGAGGATGAATTAAAGAGGAAAAAAATTGCAGGATTGTAGGAAAGTCTTACTTGAGGTACTGTTCCAAATAAACAAATGTTTTTTTCCAATAAAAGCATATCACCGAAATAATCTTTGTATATATCATCAGGGTGGCATTCGAAATCACATACTTTCAGACTATATAGTGGTATGCAAAAAACAGTACCTTAGGCAAGTAAAATATCTGAGTCCTTAAGATTTGTAGAACAGTCTGTGGATTCCTGGATCATCTACTACTTTCACTCGGATTCTGAAGTAGACATATGGACTTTACTATCCCATGCGCCTGCGGGAAGGATAACTTGTCATATTCCCAAATGAAGAGTGCTGACGCTGCACTTTTTAAGAGCTAAAAGTAGTTTTAAACACTTGTGGTTAAATTGCACTCGTATATCATCATCCAGGTTAAACATTATCCAAGTTCATTCATCTTAGCTATAATTATACTATACAGAATGTACTTTGTTACAGTGGTAAAGTACTCAAACGTAGTATCTGATACTACATTTACATTACATTTACAGAATTTGGCAGACGCCCTTATCCAGAGTGATTTAGATTTATCTCTTTTATACAGCCAGTAGTGGCATCTTGGGGGGAATCCAACCGCAATCAACCAACATCTTAACCACTACTTTCCCCTCATACTACATTTAAATTCGGATATATTACTGTACATCCATCATGTTGAAATTGTCACATGACATACAGCATCACATCAGCACGAATTTTAAGTTGGATAATGTTTAACTTGAATGACAATAAACAAGTGCAATTACACCACAAGGAGCAATGTATTTATCCTAAAGTATTTTAAGATCTTGTAAAGTGCCACGTTGCCCCGTTTAAACGTTTCTGAATATGACGAATTGTCTCTCTCGCAGCTCCAGGGAACAGTTAAGTGTCCATCCTAAGTGAATCCAGGAAGAAGTAGAGAATCATCCGGTAAGTTTTCACACACTGTTTTTCGCATACTAAAGATTCGGACATACTATTCGTCTTACATACTAAATTTTGCCTACTATACCATATGGAAGTATAGTAGATGATTAGCGTTTTCACACACTGTTTTTCGCATACTAAAGATTCGGACATACTATTCGTCTTACATACTAAATTTTGCCTACTATACCATATGGAAGTATAGTAGATGATTAGCGTAATGAGAGACAGAGCAGGAGAAGCACACTGGTGGTCGTTGGGAGTCGTAGTCCACAGTGGCCATGGTTGGCCAGCTGCAGATTTGCGTGGTTTAAAACGTGTTTAACATTTTGGAATGTCAATAGGAAGAACAAGTTTGTGGTTGGAAACTAGAAATAATGAAACCACCTCCAACACATGCCCCATAATCGCAACCTCCCAACCAAACCCTATCCAACTATTGACCTGGAATTCATTTCTATTTAGGAGTCCTAAAGGATTACCATAGTGTATTACATGCACAGTACATACACACACGCACAGTACAAACTCAAAGAATTCCAATTTACCAAAAAATACACATATTTAGTGTGTGGAAATAAAAATTCATGACTTTACTTTGAAAGAAACTCAAAGATGTGCAAAATTAAATAAATGAAAAACCATTCAACGAGCCAATATACCGCGAAGCACAGGGCAGGATAGCATGAAAGAATACACTGTGCATTCCATCTGCAGAAAGCAGAAATCTTCCAGGAGTTGACCGAGGTGCTCTTAAACATCACAGAAAGGGAACGATAAGCAAAATTGTTCACATTGATTTCTAAACCTGCCCCTGTCTTTTTTTTCTCTGTCATTGCTTCCGGTAGTGGAAAACGTGTGTGCTTTTTTGTCCAGGGTAAAATCGATGGTGCAGGGGGTTCTTTTCTTTTCATAATGGATCTGCAGAGCTAAGCAGAGCAGACTGAGTTGATAGTGCTCACTAGACTTCACTGATCTATTGAAATGTCCGATGGGTATTGAGTGCAAAAGTTGAAGAAAAATTTGAAACTTTTCGAAGCGTTTCAATATATAGAAGTATATAATAAAAGTTCTTTCTAACAGCGGCACAACTTTTACCTAGAGCTTCTGTACTTATGAAAGTTATATTTTATTCACATTTCCTCTTAATACAATAAAAGGTTATATTAAAGTCTCATTCTTTGCTGCAAATGTTAATTCCATTAGACTGCAGTAGACTTTAACTATACACTCGGGCTTTAGACATTTACATTTCTAGCATAGGGGAAGATGCTCTTATCCAAAGCGACTTACATTTATCTCATTTATAGATAACTGAGCAAATAGGGGTTAAGGGCCTTGCGCAGGGGCCTAACAGAGGTAACTTGGTGGTGCTGGGAATAAAACCCTGATCTTTCAATTAGCAGTCCAACACCTTAACCACTGGGCTAGAACTTTCCCTGTAGACATCCCACACAAGTGTGTCCATCTAATGCTGTGCCAACAGTCCAGACAAAACAAACAGATGTGTAATAATAAAGTGTCTACAGCTATATAGTCCAGGGGTCTTCAATGTCTGCAAAGTTTATCTCCAACCCTAATTAAACACCCATGAACTAGCTCATTAAGGTGTTGCTAAGTATGCTTAAATTTTACAGGTAGGTGTTTTGAGGGTTGGAGCAAAAAAACAAGTTGGAAGGCAGGACACCGACTTTTCAGTCTGGTGACCCCTGCCTTAGGCGGTAGAGACATGGGGACCTACTCGGTTGAGTCCATTTGGTTGAGTTTAATTGTATTTACATTTACAGCATTTGGCAGACGTCCTTATCCAGAGGGACATTTATCTCTTTTATACAACTGGCAATTAGAGGTTAAGGGCCTTGCTCAAGGGCCCAGCGGTTGCAAATTGGTGGTGCTTGAAATCTAACCTAGATCTTTTAATTTGCAGTCCAACATCTTAACCACTTCTATACCACTAAACTTGGCGTATATCAATCATTCTCATGACTGCACATGGATACAAGGGTTTTATTAAAGCTGTTAATATTGCAATTATACTATTTTTAAAATATTATATTTTATACTATTATATTTTAACCCATGTTTACCATGTTACCAAACAATTATTTGTGGCTCAATATTTATTGGTGGGCCCTCTGCAGTACCGCCGCAGACCCCCCTAGGATGTCATGGAACCCCAGTCAAAGACCCATTGATATAATGCATAATTCCATCAGCTGCTGTCAGTCGAACTTGAATTCCAGCAATATGGCCGGTGCTGTGGTGTAGTCGGTTGAGGTGCTGCCACTTTCTGGTTTCATCCCCTTTCTCTTTCTGCTTCATCTCTAAATCCGTCCTGTCAATCAAGGCAAAATGCATGGGGGCAGTAGTGGCTGAGTTGTTGATCTGAAGATCAGGAAGAACTGGGTTCCAACCCCACTGCCAGCCAGCCACTGTTGGGTCCTTGAGCAAGGCCCTTAACCTTTCCTGCTCCAGGGGCGCTGTATCATAGCTGACGCTAACTTACTAAGATTGGTTATGCATAGAACCAAATTTTGCTCTGCTGTAAAAAGTGTATGCATTTATGTTTACAAAATGCCCCACTAATATCTTTTTTTACAGACCGATCAAAAATAAAAGACACAAATGAATAACTTGCAACAATTGCCATCAATCTAGAAATTTGGAAAAATTTACCTTACCGGTTTATTATGTGGTGAAGTGGTGGCTCATGGTTAAAGTGTTGGACTACTAACCTGAAGGTTCAATTCCCAGCTCCACCAAGCCACCACTGTTGGGCCCCTGAGCAATTGCTTAGTTGTATTAAATAAGATAAATGTAAGTCGCTCTGGATAAGAGCGTCTGCCAAATACTGTAAATGTAATGTAATTTGGTTTGATCGCTGTTGTTGATTTTTTTTTAACTGAATTCAGTTCAATTAAATTTTTCTCTTCCAAGCACACAAAGAAACAGTGAGAACTGTGAGATTTAGACCAGACCAACAGGTTTTTTTGTTTTAAATAACGATGTGCGTGAAACGGGAAAAAAAATCTATGAAACAGTATATTGTCGTTTAATGTTTTTTGTCAATCAAATAAAAATCCTTTCAGAAAATGGAGACTGAAATAGACGGCACTTCAATCATTCTGTTTCACTTCGGCACAGTAAAAGGACACTTTATTTTTGCCACTTTGAAACAAAATTACACTGACCTACTTAAACTGGCTAATGGACGGTTGAGGTTAAAAGGATATTGGTTGCCATTTTAAGTGTTTCCATTACTCAGTCGAAGGACAAACCTGAAATACTCACAAATTTTGCTGTCCTTTAGTTTAAGAAGCATCCTATTGTCCCTGTAGCGAAAAGTGTAAAGTCAATTTGCGTGAAGCAGAACGAATACAGGAGCTCAGGTCCTTAGAGGACCACGTTGCAGGAGAGGAGAAATAAAGTGCTGCTAAAGAAGATGAAGTGCAGTTTGTGTGTACAGGAATTAAATAGTGAGCCAGTATAAATGATAAAGACAATGATAAAGTTAATATGTGTCATTTATTTTCCAAGCAATTATTTTTTAACATTTTAAACACCATATAAACCATTTAAAAAAGTCAGCTTTCAAACAATACGGGGAAAAACTAGGCAACGGGATTGACTACTTAATGGTATATACCAGGATTCCCCAAACCACCCCTACATGCCGGAGAGATATTTTCAAAATATTGTTTGAAATATATGTTTCTCTCAAATCTTATCTAATAAAGGTTGCCTTACATCAAAAAATAAATAAATAAATAAAATAAAAGAGGTAAAAATAATTAAATGAATGTTAAATTATTATTAGATATCTACAGTCCAAAAACATCTGTGTTTGGTGATTTTAAATTGGCCATAGGAGTAAGTAAGCATGTGTGTGTGTGTGTGTGTGTGTGGCCCTGCAATGGACTGGCGACCTGTTCAGTGTACCACTACCCTTTCACCCAATGATAGCTGGGATAGACTAGCAGATCCCAACGCTTATCTTTGACTCGGTTTCATGTTCATGACTATTTGTTTATTGGATTTAGAATTTTTCTAAAACTACAGCTCTGATTGTAATTATTTCTTTTTGGATTTATTAAAGGGGTCATAATAGGAGAAATCAAATTTTTGTCATATAAGAGGCCTAAAATCACTATACTACATAAGTTGTTGCGCTCCGGCGACCCGGGTTTGATACCGGCTCAGGTCCTCACAGGTTTCACCTTTGTCTCTATGTCCTCCATTACATCCTTCTCTGTGTATCAATAAAGGCAAAAAATGCTTAAGAATATTTTAAAAAAAAACATTGTGTAAGTTGTAGAAGTCGAAACAGTGTTGTTATTTTGAAAAACAGCTTATATTGACAGCACTCGGTTAATACATCAGGTTTTAAAATGTTTTACTTTATGACGTAATAGTTCAATTCAATTCAGTTCAGTTTTATTTATTTGTATAGCGCTTTTTACAATGGTGATTGTCACAAAGCAGCTTTACACAACTGAAGAAATTTTGAGACAGAATGAAACACAAATCAGTTTGACCCTGATGAGCAAGCCGGGGGCGAGGAAAAACTCCCTGAGATGAGATAGGAAGAAACCTTGAGAGGAACCAGAACCCATCCTCATTTGGGTGAAAAACAGGTAGCAGGGATTATGTGGTTACATTGTGTGTGTGTGAACAACTTAAATCATTAGTCCTTAAAGAGCAGCTGGAACGTCTTTAAGGCGAAGTGGGTCGTCCTGGGTCACCCTGGTGATGCATCATCCGCTGGGGCAGGTCACAGGGAAGGGTCCCACAGGACCGGGTCGGAGGTGGGGTCTGGATCACCGGCAGCTCCGTTGTGGCGTATGTAACTCAACAGTGAGAGAGAGAGAGAGAGAGAGAGAGAGAGAGAGAGAGAGGGGGAGAGGGGAAAGGAAGGCAAAAAGAAGGAAAACAGTTAAGTGACAATGTAATCACACGGTTTGGATTGATTAAGTGAATAATGTAGATAAATAGTGTGGATAAGCGCCGCCTCTGCAGAATTAATAGAAGATTAATATCTGTTCAGACCTGCCCACCGATTAGCGCATAAATGTAATAGGTTAATGACCAGTTCCAAATTGTGAATGAACCCACTCGTTGCATGACCTTACGTCAGATCCCAACATTAAAAAACAGTGGATTAGCTTTATTTTTAAGCACGTTTCAGACCGCGTCAGTAAAAGCTTGGTCATTCGTTTCATAGAAGACACAATTCAACACTGGATTTTCTGAAAGACTGAAATTAAATGAGGAGGCAGTGCCCAGTCTAGTCTACTCACTGTATTGGAGCCGACTGCTATGTCGCACCACACAGAAGTGAATAACTAACTGCTTTAAATAAATGTTGCTGGCACACGAGGCTTCATTCACGTTTGTGCTGGATTGTAGGAATAGTGTTAACTGGGCACTGAGCTGTGTTTGGTGTGTAGATTATAATATGAGTTGGTTGTAGAACAAATTGTTGAGGAAGGAAAAGGACGAATCTGTGAAGGGCTGATGATATTATCAATGTCTGCACAGGTTCTCCTATTTCACCCAATGGGCTCCTTATAATTCCAACATATCTTGTATCTGGACACTTGGCCACTTCTCAGACAATTGGCCATCTTGCCTGAGCACTGAGTTTGGCCCGATCCTGCGTCTGGCTATTTTCTGTTTTCTGCTTTTGTTATAATGGATTTCACAGTGCTTCCAGAAATCTTGAAATCCTCGCTGGTCTGTTCCTAACCTCTATTTTTCCTTCTTTTGAACAACTTATTTTGGAGAATCAAAAGCAATTCTTTGGTCTTTGTAGCAACAGGATGTGATCTGATCTTAGCTGATTTGCTGTGAAACCTTAAAAAGGCCAAGATATTCATTGTGTAAGTCTAATTGTGGTTTTCTGAAGACAGAGTGATGAACAAGAAAAACCCATTATTTGACCCATTATTAAATTTTAGATACTTACATTTGTTATTAAATTTGCAGTACAAATAGCTTAAAATATTCCTGTGGTGGTGGATGAGACTACAACTTAATCTTATAGAATGAATTATTACACTGACCTTCATACATATTTAGACTGTGGTGTTAATTTCGCACAAAAACTGCACAGTGCTGAATGGACAGCGCCAGTTCAGCAAAATTGTTTAGGATGGCAAAGAACCACCAGATCACTGAGCACCGTCTCATCTCTGCAGCATCTCCAGGCCGCTCTGAGAACTGCTATGGAACGACTGCCCCAATTAGTAGCTTAATTTACCCCACTGATTTCCCTTAGCACAGAAATTAAAAACTGTTTTTGCTTCTACATTTTTGCCCAAACTCAGCCACAGATTCCCACTTGCACTGTTACTACATAAAGTACATCACTTTCCACCCTGTATCTTTCTGAAATGCCACTACACGTAACATATTACAACAAATTAGGCTTGCTGCAGTAGTCCGTGTTGATGTTGTCAACGGTGTTGAGCTGCAACAGCTGTTATGTCACTTGCCCACCATCCCCATTGTTTCCTTTTATGTTACCCTGTTGTCGTGCTCCCTTGTTTTTTGCCATGGGCACTAATTCGACTACACTCATTGCCTTGATTAGTCTATTGGGTTTGTTGCTTGTCAGACTGTACGGACATGATCTTTATGTCATACTGTAAGATTTCAGAATGTCAAACACAAAAAAGACATCAATCCGTGACGCGTCCAGTAGTCCGCGATCTCTCGCAAATAATAGTATAGCATTATTTTTTTGTCTCTTATATCTGTCTTTTACATTTTCCTGTGGCGGTTTAAAGCTGTCATTCTAATCGCGTCATCAGGGTCGGCACTCCTATTGGTTGTTGGTTTGGCGTAAATTTTAGGAATCTTTTAGAAATTCAAAATCTGTCCCAGACAAACAAATCGCTGCTCAGCTTTAGTCACTTATTAGTTTATTAGTCCCTTCGTGTATATACTGTCTATCAGTCCTTTCGTGTATATACTGTCTATCAGTCCTTTCGTGTATATACTGTCTATCAGTCCTTTCGTGTATATACTGTATATCAGTCCTTTCGTGTATATATACTGTCTACCCCCTGTGTTTCAGCCCTAGTCCCTTTGTAAGTTTGTGTGTTAGGGTTTGTTTTGTTGGTTTCCTGGTTTCTACTTCCTCGTTGTTACACTGAAATTCAAATTCGAAAGTTACAGACAGAATCTTACATAATACGACACGCAGTCCAATAATTTTTTAGGACTGTCCAATTTTTGTTTTTAACAGCAAGACAATAAAAATAAAAAAGTAATACTGGAATGGATATTTAGAATTTGCAAAAGGTATGTCTGTCAAGTTTCACAAACGCAACTTACGTATATACGGCGTATATATATATATATATATATATATATATATATCGATAAAATAATACAAAAAAATTTAACCTTAGGGTGACATTGTGTAAACCATATTTTTTGTAAATTCGTTAATTGCTCAATTAGTATCAACCCCAATTTGTTTATACCAGTATTTTTTTTCTAGCTTTTTAATGTTATAGGGATTACAGACTTAAAAATAATAAAATAATCAATCTGTCCTTCTTTGCAACCCGCCAACATTGGATGTCTATAGTTGCCTCTCGCCTTGTGGCGTTTGGTGTTGTATTTTCTAAACTAGTTGTGACAGCTTGATCTATGCAGAAATTCGAACATTTTATTGGAGGCTATAGAATGATTAAGTGTCTATAATGTGTCTAGGTTGTCCTGTGTGCTGGGTTTTATTTGCAATTTAGCTTCACCTTAACAATACACAGTTTTGCGTATGGAATAGATTTAATTATAAGAAAGTGCAAATGTCATTGCAATCATAAAGAACACTTAAAAGTCCCAATCCAATACTGAAAGATATTTGTAGTGTATTTTTTGATATATTATTGTACCCAATGAATTTTCAGGACCAGGTTTGTACAGCAGCTTCAGACAGGTGACAGAATTAAGTCAGCAACATCAAACTGAGCACTTTGGCATGTGTGATAAAACTAATGTGTGGATCCAGTAGACTGAAGAAAATCAATGAGAAGATTAAAGGGACTTTGAATGAGGGTTTGTTATCAGGGATTCGCTCTCAAACACTGCACAAGTCCTGTGCTTCAATAGGAACAGTGACTGAAGGGACTGTAATCTGTGTTTAGCACCGTAGACAAATCATCAAAACATTACAACCATGCTCGTGTGCTAGTGTAAAGTGTAAGACTTGACCTCTAAAGGGTCATTAACCCCATTCTTTCAAATGAAATCGTCATGGACGAGGAGAAGGGAGGGGCATTGTTAGGAAATGTCATCTGTCAGAGTGACCTGGACCAACTCTCACTAAAAATCATAACTGCAAGATTTGTATAGCTAGCAAACTTACACCAAACACAAACTGCACTGATAAGCAAGGTCAAAGTCCACCATTCACCAGTTCTTCTAGTTCTCCCGAGAAAAATACTTGCTACACACAAAAATGTGTCCATGTGTTGGTCGCCTACAGAGAGTGCAGCCCTGGCAGCATCATGCGGAAAAAATTCTGAGTCATTTTGTTTTTGTATTTTGTTCGTCTGCAGCATTGAACTTAATAAATTCAAAAAATATGCCTTGCATGCAGATGTGCTCTTTATGCCACATAGGCACTAATTACTATTGTATAAATATTAAAAAGGGCCTAAAGAAGGTTGACAGATAGATGGTTTGTTATGATTTGATATGAGATAGATAGATAGATAGATAGATAGATAGATAGATAGATAGATAGATAGATAGATAGATAGATAGAGACTTAGCTGTGCCTGCCCTGTAAGTTATAATAGATTTTCCAAAACAAACATTCGCCATCTCTCTGTCCAGTCTGTTCATCTTATATAATCTACATTTGCATTTCTGGCATTTGGCAGATGCTTTTATGCAAATAGTTGTACATTTATCTCTTTTTTTTATTTTACTGTTAAGAATCCAGCAGTGGCAGTCTGGTGATGCTGTGAATTAAATCCATGATCTTTCGATCAGCAATTCAACACCTTAAACGCTGAGCCACTTCTCTATATGCTCTTTCACCTGTGTGCTATAAAATTATAATATCTGCATAATAGATGATGCTCAACACAATTAAAATCAATATGCTTCTTTTATTAGTTTCACTTCTGCAGAATAAATCAACCGTTTTCAGAGACAGAGGTAATCGAGAATTGTGCAGAGTGTATATAACAGTGCAGAGTGCAGAACGCCAACCTCCAATGATTTATATGGAGAGCGTGTTTCCTGCATGAAGCCCAACTTCATGGTGCACTGCGATTCAACCAGGTTCATTTTGTTCAGCTGAACGAGATTGGCTTGTTTTTTCTGTAGTCTCACAAAAGGTTAGTATCAAGAGTCTTGTTTGTGACCATACTGTGAGACCAAATATCTCAGTCTCTTGCCCCAGGGGGAGCTGTTAAATTGCAAGGCTGCTCATGAAAGCACCATATTTAGAAATAATGTTTTTCAATGATATAAAAGCCCATTCCGAGAGCGCAGGCATTGTGTTTTGCAGCTGGGGAAGTAATGGCAACCAACCAGGTAAAAGAAAACTCTTACAATATCCATTTGTTAGATTGGCTTCATTTAAACCTAAAGCTCCACATTAGTCTTTTAACATTCTTTAAAGCCTCCTATAGCAATTACACTTATAAGTCTCTTATAATTGTATGTCTGCCAACAAACCGCTGTGTGCAGATGGTGCAAACCAATAAACCTATTTCTAAAGAAGTTACCTAATTTGTTTCTGGCAAAAAAAAGAGAAGTTCGTGGTGTGACCCACATAAAAACAACCCACAGTATACTTTAGTATATTATACGGCTAAAGTTAAACAATCCAGCGAAGATTTTCTTAAAAACTTAACAATAAAATAAAATGGATATTTTGTTAACTGTGGAGGTTTTTACACATACGGTATAATACGGTTGTACATAATTTACTATAGTAATTGATGTAGTAATCAGTAGTTACTATAACAAGTATAGTAGATTTAAAACAACTAATTACCACATCATTGCTGTTTATTTTGATAGATTTACAACGAATTCCTAAATGGGAACTGAAAGACTTTTAAATTCAATTCAATTTTATTTGTATGGCGATTTTAACAATAGGCAGTGTTTCAAAGCAGCTTTACAGAGAATGCAGTAACAGTGAAAAGTGTAGGTTTGTCCCTAATGAGTAAGCCAGGGGCGACTATGGCAAGGAAAAACTCTGTGAGGTGAACAAGAAAGAAACCTTGAGAGGAACCAGACTAAAGAGGGAACACATTGTCATCTGGGTTATTGTTAATTACAGCATATTGTGATGATCAAATGTCATGTAATTGTAGCCCTGGGACAGTTGAGCAGAGTGAGTCTCAGTCCATCCTCGAAGCTCCTTAAAATCCATAAATCAAATTTATAATGAGCTCCTTTTTGGATGTCCGTGGTCTTCAGGCCTTCAGCCGACGCTGCATCAATCATTTGCATGATTCTGTGATTGACATTACTAAATTGCACCAAGAAAACTTCCAGAAACCACTGTCTGGTAAACACAATCCGTCTTGCCATCTGCAGATGCCAGCCAAAGCTCTATCATGCAAAAAGGAAGCCTCATGTGAACATGATCCAGAAGAGCCGTTGTGTCCTGTGGGCCAAAACTCATTTAAAATGGACTGATTCAAAGGGGGAAAGTGTTCTATGGTCCAAATTTGGCTTTCTTGTTGGATGCCATGTCCTCCAGGCTAAAGAGGAGAGAGACCTTCCAGCGTCTTATCAGCGTTCACTTCGAAACTCAGCATCTCTTATGGTTGCATAAGTGCACATAGTATGGGCAGCTTGCATGTTTTGGAAGGCACTAGGAATGTTGAAAGGTATATAAAGGTTCTAGAGCAACATATGCTCCCCTCCAGATGACTTAATTTTTAATTGGTGAAAAAAATAGTTTTTTACCAATAGTTTTCTGTTCCAGTGCAGCAACACTTAAATAATTTCTGGAGAGACCTAACAAAAATTAATTTTTAATATACGCTAGTCAACATATGAAGTTGAAAACAATACCTGCTCTTGTGTTAGAACAACTTGGATGACCTTTTTGATCCACTTCCAATGTTAACTACTATAGTTTGTGCTGTCGTTTAGTAAATAACTAAAAGAAATAACTGAAAGAAACATACATTTATAATATATTTTACATATTTTAATGAATAAATAAAATAAATAGATTTATATTTTTCAATCCATCAAACCTATTTAGAGTATCAACAAACTACTAACAAATATAATCATCGTTTTTGCAATGTATGTACAGAATAAAGTTCTTGAATGCCTTTGTTTTCTTTGTTTATTTTTCGATAAACTTGTCGTCTAATAGTGTAATTTATGCCACATGGCTTTTGAGCTTTGAAGTAGCCTGACGTGGATTCGGATCACTGTGGAAAAACTAATTACAGTTGCTACTCTCAGACCCTCTTATCAGTTTAGTGTAATCTGTAAGTTGTTTCGGAGAACTATACACACTCCATAGTTCCTTGACAGGGTAATGCTGCTTCGTTATCACAAAGCAAGCTGGAGGGTTGCAAACCTTTTATCTGGTAGTGAAGGTCAATGCCTACCCCAGGAGACAATGTTATCATTTTTCATGTTCACTTAATACTGTCCATCTGCTATGCCAAGATTTCTCTCAAGACTAAGAAATTTGTTTTTGGTGAAATAAGACCTATCACGAAGACGGAAATGTCAGTCCCGACTCCCTGCCAAGGCAGATGCAGTTACGCTGATGACCTCAGTCTCCCAACTGCCAGATCAGGAAGAAAACAAAAGCGGAAGGAAAGATGTTCACATCATAGATTCTAGGACTATCGTGTCAAGCATCTGGAATCTTCACCTGCCAAAGGCTTGAAGAAGAGCAAAAAACAGACCCTTAAACATGAGCAGCCTGGCAACCAAAGACACTTTCAATTTTCCATTAACTTTGAAATTCATTTTGAAGTGCGTGAAGTGTTGGTAACTATGAACAACATTATAACCCGAAGCAAATGCAAAAAGCATCGTGTTTGTCATTAGATTTTTTTATCTATTTTGCTAACACCTACTATCTAAGACTTTGCATTAAAAAATGAATTAAGAAAGATAAACACATTAGCACGATACCAGCCAGAATCAAAGGGAAGATGTAGAAGAGAGGTGCTGTTTTCACCATGTGTTATAACGTAGACGCCGTTACATTTATAGAAAAAACAGACTAATGGGTGGGAGGATCGTCTGTTAATTGAAATCATTGGGGATTTTTTTCAAAAACAGCAGTCAATTCTGGAACTAACTGACTCTGTCCGCAACGCGCGTTAGTACAACATTGATCTAATTCTGGAAGTAAAGGACTTTGTTCGCTACATATTGGTATTCCATTCGGACATCTGATGTCTGTTGGTTCCAGGACCATTAAATCAAAGTTTTTTCTGTATTTCTTTTATACAACTAAGTAATTCAGAATTAAACGCTTTGCTCAGAGACCCAGCAGTGACAAATTGGTGGTGCTTGGAGGGCAGTGGTGGCTCAAACGGTTAAGGCGCTGATTTGATGCTCTGGAGACCAGGAAGATCTGGGTTCAAGCCCCACCGCTGCCAGCTGTTGATCCAAAGACCAGAAACACCTGGGTTCAAGCCCCACCACTGGTAAGCCAACCACTGTTGGGTCCTTGAGCAAGACCCTTCCTGCTCCCGGGGCGCTGTATCATAGCCGAGTCTGCGCTCTTACTTAGATATACGAAAAAAAGAATTTCACTGTGCTGTAAAAAAGTAGATGTGACAAAATAAAGGCATTTACATGCTTGGAATCGAACCCCCAACCAACTCAGTCAGTTTAATTAAACATAATAACTACAGTATATGTGCATTTTTACATCATCTGAAATTGGCTCAACCTAAAGTTTCTTAATTTTCTCTTTGTCTATGTCTCTTAGTATATCACTTCCTTTATATTTTTCTCTAAACATGATAATACATGTCTCATTTCTAGATTTGTTTATGTCAGGAAAAATCATATTTTAAAAAAGATTTTTTGAAAAGAAATTGTTGGACTGCTGATTGGAAGATCATTAGTTCACTTCAACAAGCTGCCACTGCTGGGCCCCTGAGCAAGACCCTTAACCCTTTACTGCTCAGGTGGATAAAAATGAGATAAATGCCAGAAATGTAAATGTCAAGTATCAATCTGCTATTTACTGTAGATATCCATTTCTACCCAAATCTGAAAGAAATAAAGCGACCAAATTTTTAACAGTTGTTACATTACAATATGTTTAGATTAGACTAAATTAGATTAGATTCAATTTTGTCACTGTGCAGAGTACGGTACAGGACCAAGTATATATATATATATATATATATATAATAATATATATACAAAAAGGTAGAATAGAGTGCAAATTTACAATCCCACAATGTGAAAGGAGCAGTAGTAGTGTAAACACATGTGTGTTTTAATGTATAATAAATAAAAATTAAAAAATAAAATGATACACAGTGAGGTATAAACGGTGATAAACAGTAAGCGCTCCCTTTAGATGAAAAAAAAGAGACAAGCCCTTGTTAAGGACTGGTGTAATATAAAATTGAGCGCTATTTTTTTGATATGATTTTTTTTATTTGTTTACAGACAAAACAGGATTTAAGTGACCAAAAGTAAGAAATCTTAGAAGACACAGTTGCACTAATTTATATTCATTAATGTCAGTGTCCACCTGAGCTGATGTCATGCTCTATCGTCGCTTATTCAACTCGCATTGACAGGTGAAAACCCGATCTGTCTGCTTACATGGCAGACGCTAATGTATCTGATTCATATCCGATTTATTTTTTCCACATGGAAAGGAGACCTTAAAGTGATCTAAAAATATCTGAATCCATGTGCTTTGTTCCTGCTTACACGATCGTGGGTCATATCCCATCTGTTCCACTTTGGAAAAAAAAAATTTCTTTTACTTTATACATGCAGTGTCAATGCGTCCTAAATGACATGTTGGCCTATTTTTATTACATTTATATCCCTATAAATTTGTACAAATTATTATATTGAGCCTAGACCTTGACATTTACCGGCCACAATGTAAATAATATGTCGCACTCATCAGATGCCAAAGTTTTGGTTAGGAACTATGTGTAACCGGAGCCTCCGGCTTTAAGATAATGCTGAACTTTACATTTAATGCAGTAAGTGACCTCTATTTAAATGCCTATTTGTTTTTAAGAATTGGCTTCAAGGGATGTGGCATAATGGTAGTTACACCAGCAGGTCTTTGTGTTATGCTACCCTTGATTAAAAGTGTAATATTAGGTGTTATTTATGTTCCATATATATATATATATATTGCCTCAATTCGAGAGGTTGGTGGCTGTAATCAATGGCCTTAATAAATTCATTTGTGATTCGGGAGACAGTAAATAGTACTATAATTTCTCTCACACACACTATTAGTATTACAGACAACGTCTAATGATCATAATTTTATATTATGTATAACAGTAATGGGCTGTCAAGGCCAGCAAGTCCTCCTCTGGTGGTCTTAACACTATCAGAAGCTGACCCGCATTTACAACCTAAATTCTGATATTTGTTCTTTTAAACTGTATTAATTTATTCCCGACAGTTTAAGCTTTTCATTCTGTAGTGTTAGAATTTTTTCACCCACAGTGGTTGACGGAGGAGAAAAAATTGACTTGAACATACTTAAAATCCATTTTCAAGGCAGACTTTTCCAGACATCATAAGGAGAGGTCAGCTAAGCCTGAAGATAACTAGCTTGTCTCAGCACAGGAAATGGTTCGTTCACCACTTCCAGACCAGTGCCTATGAGCGGTACCACTGACTTACAACCTTTTAATGTATTATGCATTTTATTTAGTGCCGACGACCAGGGGAATAGCTGGGGGGGGTTGGTTATAGCAGGAGGAGCATCTGTCCCCGGGCGCAGTATCTGGGGGGGGCCAAATTGATGTAACCTTACTAAGAATGAATTTCAGAATGAAATGTTTTCCCCAATTATATCTTCGAAGTATTATTGTTGCCTAAATTATTGTACTTTTTTCATCCTCTTTATACCCTAAAATATTCCGGGAGAGCATGAGGAACGCCCTTATGGCTCACACCTTGTCACGAGACTGACTTTGTCACCGTGCGCTACTCCTCTTCTGACGACCGTTAACAATGGCTTACAGCCTTTAAATGTATTATATATCTTATTTTATTTTTTATGTTTTTGTAATGTTATATCAATATTAGATAAATATTGATTTTGAACTGCTTCAGATGATGTATGTGGTACAGTTGCGGTTGTCGTGTAGAGGTTTGGAGTTCGGAGTGGTTTTCGCTCCCAATACGTAAAATGTCCCCCACCCCTAGGTTTTGAGATCAGAGTATTCCGCTTGTATTTTCCAAGATTTTTATAACTTTTCTTTACAGTTTTTATTTTATTTAAATTTGGCTAGTTAGTTAATAACACATTTTATTTTGGTGTAGAAAAACTCCAAAGACATATTATATTAAAAGTTCTCTTTCATAGAAAAACACTGTGTTAACTGAGTTCTGAACAAACCATTGAATTAAGAATCTAAAACATCAATAAGGAGTCATGGCTTATCTTTAAATATTATTTTATTCTTGACATTATAATTGCAAACAAGGTAAAAGATCTCTAATCGAGAGCAATTAAATCCTTTTCATTTCATTTAATCAAATAATTTAACTGTATTTATTTATCATATTATTTTTACCATGATTAATTAATCAAAAATCGATAAATAATGAAAAACGTTAAAGAAGTGTTGAACGATCGTGTCTGGCTCAGGGGACAATTTAGTCTTTTCCTAAAATCTATGTCTGGAGTTTTTTCTCTAAATAAATATTGATTTGGCAAAGAGCTATGACACTTTAGAGAGATCCAGGCTGTAAAGTCAGTTGGAAACAATCCACTTCTGTGTGGTGTTTGTTAGCAGACCGTGAATCGGGGCGACATTCGTCACATTTGAAATGTCAGACGATTTGTCCCTTTTGTCTCTTTCACTATATTCCGTTTTTTATCAAGCAAACATTCCGTTTGGCCTACCAGGCTTTGCCGCACATGAACAGACACTTTGTTTGACGCTCTGTTCTTTTCTCTGGTTATTTATAAATGTAATAATAGGACAAATTGCTTGCTCGAATGATTCCTGCTACACTCCTGAAATGAAATTAATCTTCTCTTCTTGAAACCGAACAAATGGAGTGACACGAGATTTAACAGACTCCAGAGTGAAGCCTATTTCTTTCTCGGCAAGTGATTTCATTTCCTAGAGAGAAAGGGAGTTTCTAATAAAGCCGCACCATGACATTACAATAACAGCATAGCTTTTTTACCATTTCTGTGGTATTTCTCTAGTAGTCATCACTACAATCCACAAGTCAAACCAACTACCAAGAAATGGTTGAATTAATCAATTCAATTCTTACTAGAACCAGGAATAATTACACTAATCCAGGTAAATATGAAGGTTACAGAGATTCCAGTGTTAACGCTATGGTTTAGCCTTTTGGAGAGGGAAAATTAAGCAAGAATTTTAATCTAATATTATGCAAATCTATAAAATAAAAAAGTCACGCAACTATGCGTTTACTGTACTATTGTAGAGTAACATTACTATAGAACATGTAGTAAAATGTCCTGTAGTGTTTTGGAATCTTTCTATAATAAATTCAAATAAACTGCAAGTTGTGTAATTCTACTACACTTGTTCTACTATAGTAAAATAAACTATGACTACATTAATTATTATAATAAATTTTCTAGTACAACTATTTTTTATACTGTATGTGTGAAAACCTTCACAGAAAAAATCAGAAGATAAAGTGGATCAATGCAACACAAAAAATTCCTAAAACCATTAAAACCCAACAACACGCGAACCGTAAACTGTTTGTTTTATTTTATTGCTGATTTTTGTTTAAAATCTTGTTTAACTTTAGTTGAATCGATGATCCGACATTGTCGTCCATTAGAAATGGGAATCTAGTCTTCCACTACAGTATTTACTTGAAGTTTATTAACTTACTAGAGTTTATATTATAATACAGTATTATAATGCAGTAAGATAAAGGAAATACTATAATTTACTACACTATACTACTATTTACTACAGCTTACTGTGTTTAATCCTGACGTGAACTATGGAATTTTTCATAAATGGAATTTAACAACAACAAAGTTGTTGGATAGATTTTCCATGATGGGTTTTGAGAGGATGACCCACATAGTTTTCCTTCTTCTTTGCTTTTTGAATTTAATTCCCAACACTGGCAACAAAAAAACATTACTTTTTCACTGGACGAGGTAGTTAAACTTCATTTGGAGATAGAACCTCTATAGATCGACCTTCCTGGTCCATGATAAAACCCTATCAGTAAACAAGCACATGAAAAAAGCACATGAGTGGAGAGAGAAATCAGAGAGAGAGAGAGAGAGAGAGAGAGAGAGAGAGAGAGAGGCTGACTCATTGCAAGAGAAGCATACAGATCGATACCCCTTTGACTCCCAGGGTTCATATGATAGTCGGTGTAAATTCCTCAAGCTTGCAAAAACTATCTAGCATTCCGGTTAGTTACTGAACAACCGATATTAGAATTTCATGCCTTCTGATGGTACTGATGGTACTGATGGTTCCTCTCCCTCTGCTCATCCTTCTATCAAAAGCTGGTCGCTGACCGACTTAAAACACAACGAAAAATAAATCATCATCATATGGAAGTACTATCGTCGGCCACATAGTTCAGTAAATGGCGGTGGTGTCACTTATTTGTACACTTAATTGTAGCTTGTGTGGACGCTACTCGATCGACAAAAAAGCTGTGTTAATAAAAATCTATTTTTTACTGAAAACAGCGACGCTACCACCATCTTGCTACTGAGTAATGCAGATTAATTTATAGCTGCCCAACACTGGTGTTCAGGAAAAGGTGTACGCACCGATAAGATTAGCTAGGATTATAGAACACACATTTGGGGCTTGATAGTTGGGTTATTGGCTTACAATCTGATTGATCTCGCTCTCTGTTTCTCTCTCTTTCACCTTATCCTGCCCTGTCCTAATTCATTGTCCTAATGCTAGGAGTCATTATTGTGGATTCATGCATTAGACCGTGTCTTTGTTAGAGATATGGATTTAAACTGCAAAAACACTGTCAACACCGGGGAGATTTATGAACCCCCTCTGTAATGCTGTCATCTTTTAATCCAACGTTCTATCCATTTAGTGTGAAAGCAACCTTTGCTACAACCTGCTGGGTTTTTGTATTAGATTTATCATAGCATTTCTCATCTTAGCGTGGTAGAATGGTAGAAAATAAAGATATAATTTAACTGTTAGAAAAACATCTGGGTTTTGTTTCTGTTTCATGTTTCATGTTAGTTTTGTGATTTGTTCTTATTTCATGTTTATATTATATTTTATATAGTTACGTTTTATGTTCCATGTTTATCTTGTCACTTGTTTTAGTTAATATCATGTCATGTTTTGTGTTCATGTTGTTCATGTTCCTTTTATTTGTTTACTTCCTGTCTTGTCCTGTGTCACGTGATCTTTGTTTCCTGTATCGCTGTCGTGAGTCTTTTCGTTCTGTGTCACATGATCATTGTTCCCTGTACCGCTGTCGTGAGTCTTTTTTGTTCTGTGTCACGTCATATTTGTTCCCTGTACCGCTGCCATGAGTCTTTTTGTCCTGTGTCACGTGATATTCGTTCCCTGTACCGCTGTCGTGAGTCTTTTCGTCCTGTCACATGACCTTTGTTCACTGTACCGCTGTCGCGAGTCTTTTTGTCCTGTGTATTGTCCTGTGTCACATGATCTTTGTTTCCTGTACGGCTGTCGCGAGTCTTTTTGTCAAGCTAAGTAAAGTTAAGTAGATGCTAGTCAAGTTAATGTTTATTGTTTTGTTTATGTCTGTGCTAGTGTGCTAAGCTAAGTGTGCTAAGTCAAGTCAAGTTTATGTTTATGTTTTGTCACATTGTAAATAAACTGCACCTTGTGTTCTAAAACTCCTACTCAGTGGATTCATTACAGAATCCTCGACCCAAAACATGAACCCAGCATTTAGTTGTCTGATACGCCTTTGTCAAGGCGATCAATCCATTGAGGATTACGTGCAGGAGTTTTGTGGCCTTCGTGACCTCTCTAGATTTAATTATGTGGCGCCTAAAGACATCTTCTGGATGGCGCTGCAAATTCACCGGGTAGACTATGCTTTGCTGCTAAGTGGGTCCTTATTCACAGTGGAATTTGCAGATGAGAAACTCTGCAATCCCACCGTATCTGTGACGCCGGAAGCTCACAATAGCTCCACGATCTGGCTGCACAGCCTTCCTGTGGACCGGGGATTGGGGTTTTGCAGTCTTCATGGACCTTCTTGTAATGCGATCCCCTTGTCTATGTGTTGTGTTCCCATTGGTCAGTCTTTTACCAATGCAGACATAACAAAAATAGCTGAAATGATTAATCCCTTAATCACCTAGGGGAATACTGACCTTTTATCAATGCTTTGCATCAGTCCAGGTTTTATCAAGGAAATCTTAATCCCTAGCGATGATCAGAGTGCTTTCAACCATGTGGCTACACTTTTTATTTGCCCTGAAGTAATTTGGCTTATATGTGAGAACCTTACAAAGTAAATGCAACCACTGTTAATAGATAAATTCCTACTAATCCGCTCTGAATGCTTTTCTCTGCTATGAGCTGTAGGTGACTTTTGAGCCTTTTGTTACTGTATGCAATTGTGCCCTATCTTTGTTTATCCTTTTATCATACTGCAAGAAAAGATTTTCCTCATGTCAATGAATTGTAGTCCAGTATTGAAACATTCTGCATTTGGTGGTATAATTGAAGGGCTGTGTAAAAAATGTCGATATACCTTAAATATCGCAATATTTTTTTTCATAATAGTGTATCGATATTCTTACGTTCAGAACCGATACATTTATGGTTATATTAAATTCAAACCCTCAGTTCGTGTCAGTTGTCTTCCTCGTCCGCTCCTGTAGTTGGCGGTGATACATACTGCCGTCTCAGAAGCAAACATGGCGGAAAAAATACAGACGCCTCTGGCTTTGTGTATGCTGTATTTGTAGCTTTTTTTTTTTACATTTTTAGTATTGCAATATATCATGTTATGTGTCATATTATGATATATATTATATCGTGAGGCTCTTGCCACTACACAGGCCTGTGAATTACTAAAAAGAATTTCATTATTAAATAGTACTGAATTAATAACAAAAAATACTGACACTAAAGACTTTTATAAATATTCAATACAGAAAAGGTTGCCATATATTTATAAATAGTGTTTATGTGACTTTGTTTCCAAGCTTTTTTATTACCTATATATTATTATAATTATACTAAATCTGTAATTTAAAATGAAAAGAAAGTAAGTACAGAATATTTATTTTATGTTGGTAGATAGATACTGATAGGTTAGTGGATAGAGGATGGATGATCAAGTAAGAAAAGGTGGAGTTGGAGTGTTCTCTGGAGATACCTTGCGTCTCACTGGGTAGGCACTGGCAGGTGTCAATTTTTAGCTGATTGCAGGAAAAGTGGTTGAGACATAATAACATAGGATATCCCCACCAATCAAACTCAAGCGAAGGGGAGTGGTGGCACCATGGTCAGAGCACTCAATCATTGATTAAAAGCTTGCCGGTGTATAGATTATGCTTCATGTTCGTATAATTGAAACTGGTTATGTTTCATGCTAATGTTTGTTTCATGTTTATCTTTATGTTCAAGTCTTATGTTTATGTTTAATGTTTCATGTTTGTTTCTTGTTTATGTTAGGTTTAGGTTTATGTTTGTGTTCCTTGTTTATGTTTATGCTTTTGTGTTTGTTTTGTGTTAATTTTTTTTCATGCTTTGTGTTTTATGTTTGTTTCTTGTTTGTGTTTTATGTTTATTTTGATGTTTATGTTTCATGTTTGTTTATTTATGTTTCTTGTTTGTTTGATTATGTTTTGTGTTTGTTTCCTGTTTGTTTGTTTCCTTATGTTTGTTTCATTTTAAGTTTATTGTTTCTTTTATGTTTATTGATGTTTCATGTTTGTTTATGTTTCATGTTTCATGTTTGTCTCTTGTTCATGTAAGGTTCATGTTTTATGTTTTATGTTTTATGTTTATGCTTCCCATTGGTCAGTCTTGTGTTTTTATAGCCCTTGTGTTTCCTATTGTCTTTGTTGTGGATTTCCCATTTGTCTCTGTACCGCTGTCTGTTTATGTATACGTTATACTACTCAAGTTCATGTTTGTTGTTTCTGGTTATGTTTGTGCTAGTGTTCAAGATAAGATAAGCTAAGTCAAGTCAAGCTAAGTCTAGTATAATCAAGCTCTTTTTTCATGCTAAATGTTTATGTAAAGTGTTTATGTTGTAAATAAACTGCACCTTTGGGTTCTAAAACTACTGCTCACCTTCGTTACAGAGGGCTTAGATCCTGCTACCGGTGACCTACCTGGATCCCTAATCGCATGGAAATGAGCTGACTGGCTCAAACATATGTTAAAGCCCAAATATAAAACTGGAAGCAGTAGTGCAGTGTTTAAAGTCTTTAAATAAATCACATTTATTTAAATTTGAGCTTCTTATATAAATATATTTTAATAAATGACTACCTACTGTAAATTTTCTTAGGACCAGGGCCTGTCCAAGCCTTTAGTGGGCCCCTAAGCGGAATTTTATTTGGGGGCCCCTTAGTGCCACCAATATGACAAATTATTGTCTAATAATCCTTGATTATTCACACACTATAAATCTAAAACACCAATTATGAATTTATTAGTTGTAGCTGTGTAGCTTACATCATACCAATGTTTTACCCGTTTACAATCCTAATTTTTCTCTTCTCTGCTGCAAAAAGATGTAGTTTTTTTTTTTTACTTTAATAAAGTTTTTTTTAGTCAACTTTGATAACGTTAACATTAATCAATCACACTCCACCTTTTTACATTTAGTATTTAGTATTAACATACTATACTTTTTAAAAGCAATCTTTTAATTCATGTACTCTTGGGAAGGGCCCCTTTGTGGCCACGAGGGCCTTAAAAAGCCACTTAGTTTGTTTATTCCTTGGGTAGGCTCTGCGTAAAACTATTCTTCAGTAACATGTGACACTTAAAAGCATGGGCTCAATTTAGGTTAATTGATGAGCTGTCAATATCTGTAGTCTATATAAAGCCAACACACTTTGGCCATTTTATGTAGTTCTGCCTTTGATTTATTTGACTTTCAATAAGTCAATTTATTATGTGTTTTCATGACTTAAGTTCCAGAAGCTGCTTTTGTTTTTTTAAGGTTTTTACCTCTTGTTAAAGATTTAGCTGCAAATCACATCTTAAAAAATATGTTTTTACATCAACGTTTACGTAATATTTCCATTTTTTTGTGATCGACTGTAAAGGCAGTTAGACGTTACAAAAAAAAGGAAGAAGACGAAGAAGTCTTATATTTAAAAAGATATGTTATTTACTCTAACAGATTTTATTTAAAATCAGCCTATAAACTTTAAATTGCTTTTAGTAAGGTTTTGAGATGGGGGAAAAAATCTAGGCTGCAAATGGAACCACATTTTAAACGTCAAAAAGAGAAAGCCATTTAGATGATAAAGAGGAAATTAGCAAAAAAAAATCAATAGTGACTTATGGTAGTGATTAAAGCCAGTATTTCATAATGATTTATATGCTTTAAGGTAATTAAACGAAAAGTAGTGGGGTTTTTTATTATTTTTCATGGAGCCTATATCATAGATTTGTTCCAATTTGATCAGGAATAAGTTTCGAGGCTAATACTAAAACTACTATGGGTTTTTTTGTTTGTTTGTTTTTTATAAAATAGATTTTAGTAATTATTTTTAATTTAAAAAAATGTTTGTGTTTCCATTACAAATATTCCGCTCATGCCCCTGGAAACACCCTTTAAGGGTAATACTTGGAGCGGCGATTTACCTGGAATTTTTCTGAGAGCGTAATTTATTTCACTTGTAAATTCTGGATCCGAGCACCCCTTAAGGGAAATTATAGATAGTTTGTTCTCGGGACATCGCTGCTGGGTTTTTCTTCTCTTAATAGCTTTGTGGTGACTTCTTCATGGGAATAAAAGACTAACAGAAGAGACGAGCAGCTCATGTCTGTACATTAAGGCATAATTGGCACGGAAAGCACACCTGCTCAGGCGTATCCTAAGGTTTTAATGACAGACTGATAAAAAAACAATCGGATATTATGATGGTTGTTGAAACTGAGAATTGCAGTATAATTGAAGAGATTTCATTAAAAATGAAGGGTTTTTAAGATTTTTTAAATTTTAAGATTAAATTAGATTGTATTATTCATTACCATTTATAAGATTGTTTATTAACATTTACACTACTAGAATCTATGATTATATTCTGCAAATCAATATCATAGGTAATTCTGACAGATTTCCATTATTGTAAGCTTTTTCCTTTCGTCGCAGCAGAGACCAGAAGACGTCGGGAGATGTTTTAAGCAGAAGTTACTCCTTATTGAGAACTCAGCACAGTAGAGTTTATATCTTTCAAGGGGGAGGAAAACATAGAGGTGGAGACAATCTACACAAAGCATGCGGGAGCAGTGTTGTTTGAATGTAAAGATGCTAAACCCATCAGCCTGACAGTATGGTCACATTATCATCGAGACAAAGGACAGCTGTACCTTGATCTTAGCATTTACATTAAACTTGCCTGGTGGTCAGAAAGTGCCTAGAGACAAAAGGTTATTATCTCAGACACCTGGGCTACCTGACTTGATCTTCTCAGAATGTTATCATCAACTTTGGCAGTTTATATATTATTCTACTGGAACCTAGATTTAACATTTTCTAAATTTGTAAGGTTTAGGGTTGGGATAGGTATAGATGCTAATAAAACACACTCTAATATTTTTATTTTAGATTATATATTGCACATGTTCTGATTTATGTTGTAGCTGGTTGTTAGGATTCAAATGGCTCATGAAGCGTTAAGCAACAAATCTCCAAAAGGGAAAAAAAAAACCTCCCGGAAATTTGTTTGATTAAAAAAAAAAAAAAAAGTGGGTGGACGCTGGACAGACTTTACTAACAAGCACAAAGACTTGTACTAAATTATTACAATTATAAAATAAAGTTATTTCCAGTGCATTAACTTAACTTGCAATAAAGGCCTGTTCAGTTTCCTGGTAGCTGCTGTGCTATGGTGCAAAGAGCTGTTCGTAAATCCAAATCTGCTTTCGAGCTTTTCCTCTGAGCCAGAGACACGTTTATTCTTAAAGTTTACTCTATTCGTCTTTATTTTAGCCACGATTACATGCGGACTGAATGATTAATTCAGATTTATTATGCGTTTTCCTGCTATTGAAATTATTGTAAATACAATTAAAAAGACGAATGGCCTTGTTTCAGTGGCACTTGAACGCAGCTTTAATCTACATGTTGCAAATACAATAAATTAACGTCACTCCGTCTCACATGAATTTAATCATCTTCGTCAGAAAGACGTCATTTTGATGATTTATGGTTAAAGCAAATGTGTGCAATAGCATATATTAAATCACAGATAAAATTATATATTTTTGTTTGACCAATATTTTATTATTTTATATTATTTGCATCTCTGCTCTTCTTTTTTTTTAATTGTAAAATTGCAGTAACGCACAAAAAAAAGGTTTACAATAAATTAGCATAACAATGTAATGTGTGAACGTTTCTAGTGAGCACACAACAAGTTTAAGTGCACACAAAAAAATTTAGTTTTTATTTATTTAGTTATTAATGTTAAAAGTTTTTGGACCAGTGTTCGCTATACTAATTTTTGTGTTTAATGATTGATGTTCTAAAATATTAAACCACTGCTTTAAACTCATTAATAAATGATTTCCGAGAAACACACTGGCTCTTCTAATGGTGGTACGACTGTTCAGCAGTGTAGAGGGCAGTTTGGCCTAGATTCTGCGCCTACAGATACGAGATGTTGTGATTGGTAAATTGCTATGTTAAATTTTTTGATCATCGGGTTTTTGGGGTTTTTCAAATGAAACACAAAATACAAATCCTAAAGGGAAAATACAAAACAGACCTAGGGTTAGTTTTTGGGGTATATTTAATAGCCACATTACCCGTTGATGCAAAAGTTATTCACACACCATGTGCGCTTGTGTTTTTAAGCAGCTGTGAAGTTCATCTGAGGTCGAACAGAGAAAAAGAATTTGATTCCACTAATAAAAGGTTCAGAAGCGCTGTCTTGTTTGTTGTCAGGAACAATTAACACTGTCAACGAACAAGTTGCATGAAGAATAAACATGGCACTGAACTTCTAGTTGTTTTATTTTTAGTTTTATTGCAGAACTAAAAGGGAAGTGGCATTTTTATAGATGAGTTTATACAACTTTAAAATCTAAGGTGTCAATAAACATGAATAAATATTTGTTCATAATACTGTTGTTGCAACTATCTGTCTGGGAGGGGTGGCCCAGTTACGGGTTTTTTAACTTAGCTGAGACTTGGGCCCACTTTTGGCCCCTCGTCTACTGTTTTGTGGGCCAAGCAAAAGCTGGTTGTGTGGGCCAAAGTTGATCAAGAGAAATATTGCTATGTAAGTAAGTTTTTTTAGACATATTGGTTAGATTCAAGAATAGGTTTAAGGGTGTTTTGTTTTATTTAAACGTTTAAGATCTAAGAAAATAGGTATAATTGATTTCAGGATCTGGTCAGACTTGCCGGGTGGGATGCCCTACTGGAGGGCAACAGCGAGACTTTTTTGTGTAGTAATGTGTAGTAATTATGTAGTAATCCATGGCCCCAACATGTGTCATATGATTCCTCTGTCCATGTGTCATGTCTCCATTGGTTTATTTTGGTCATGTTTGGTCATTGGGTTCAGGTGTGTCTCGTTAGGTTTTTGGTTGTTTCCCCTTATGAGGTTAAGTATTTATTCCCCCTGTGTTTTGGTGTTGGTGTCTGTCATGTCATGTAATGTTTTAAGGCCAAGTTCATGGTTTATGTTCTTGTCTGTGTTCTAGTTGTGTCAGGTCAGATCGGGTTGTGTTAAGTTTAGTTGTAAGTTTTTGTTTGTTCAAAATCCCGGTTTGCCTTCAAACTCAACCCTACGACTTGTGACAACTGGGAAATGTTATGTAGTTTTTCAAAATCAAGATATTAAAAAAAAAAAATCTTGATTTGACCATAAAATACTGGATTTCTCTTGGCACTTGTGGTACAGAAGCAATAATAACTAACAGTCTTACAGGAACTGCTTTAAATTAAAAAGTCCATTCTATACAAGTAAATACGGTAAATAATGCAGTAAAAGATTTCGTTTTGTTGTATTTTTGCCCTTTAATTAAATTAAGTGAATTAAAGAAACTCCATGTTTTATAAGCTTTCGACTAGCAGTGTATTCTTGTTATTATTATTTTACCTTCATTGAGTCAGCAAGTCCTTGATGGTGATTCACTCAATTGGCGAATCTTTCAGTCGTGACTAATATTCACTCATCTTTGCGTTAATCGAATCCCATGAGTCAGTGAGATTAATAAATCTGTTCAGCCTCAATGAACTCTCTAACATCCGCTAGTCAACACTGATCAACTGTTTTATTATTATTATTAAGGAACGACATGTAACTGTGTTTAATGTTCTGGAATATCCATGAAAATGTTTCTGTTATTACATTTTAGCAGCTGTAATGTTTACCCAGCAATGGTAATCAGCCAAGTAATCAGCAACGGCTGGTGCTAAAAACTTTTATAGTGACGTAAACAAACTAAAAAAATCAGTGATGCAGGACTGTAAATCTCTAATGGTGATGGTGTAACATTACTGCTAACTAAAATATCGAATATGTTCATGTTAAAGTCAACTGTTAAAGTATGTAATATTTGAGTTCAATAAACATACGCCATTTAAATCAATCTAATTCAGAGATAAAGACTGTAATACTAATGTTGTCCACTAGAGGAGAAAAGGGGAACCAATAACAGTTCAATCACAAAAATATAAAAACATTATTGATTCGCTAACAACAAAAGTAAGAGGGTTCGGATGAGAATTTGAAACAAGCCAATTAGAGCTCACTATCAAATCACATGCTTTTCAAAAGTCTATAAACCTACAAAACACACTTTTTGTGGTTTTTTGGGGTTTTTTTGAAAAATGATCATTTGAATAACAGTGAAATAATTTAACTAAATGCTTTCATTTTGCTATCAATTTGCAATATATATTTATATATATACTTCTCTGGCGGAGGCGGCGCACAAAATCAATCACTGCTGTTCCTCTAAAACTACCTTCAGAGAAGAAATCTCAAACCCTGAGTGCACATGGCAGTGGACTATAATCTAGAGTCATTTTGTATCATCACACCTTGTTGTTGAGTAAAAATAGACATGATGTGCTGCCTAGACCTCCTGCTTACACATTTTCTCTTCTGTTATTTCTTTGCTTTTGCTCTTTACACTCCATATAAGAAACAGATTTTCATCTAATTAAATGTACTAATTGGTCTCGGTGTGTTTACATAACCAGTGTGTATACACTGCAAAAAAAATCATTATAATAGAATAGAATAGAATAGAATAGAATAGAATAGAATAGAATAGAATAGATAGGAATACAATAAGAATAGAATAGAATAGAATAGAATAGAATAGAATAGAATAGAGATAGGAATACAATAGAATAATAGAATAGAATAGAATAGAATAGAATAGAATAGAATAAGAATAGAATAGAAGAATAAAATAGAATAGAATAGAATAGAATAGAATAGATAATAGAATAGAATAGAATAGATAAAATAGAATAGAATAGAATAGAATAGAATAGAATAGAATAGAATAGAATAGAATAGAATAGAATAGAATAGAATAGAATAGAATAGAATAGAATAGAATAGAATAGAATAGAATAGAATAGAATAGAATAGAAATAGAATAGAATAGAATAGAATAGAATAGAATAAATAGAATAGAATAGAATAGAATAGAATAGAGAATAGAATAGAATAGATAGAATAGAAGAATAAAATAGAATAGAATAGAATAATAGAATAGATAGAATAGAAAGATATAGAATAGAATAGAATAGAATAGAATAGAATAGAATAGAATAGAATAGAATAGAATAGAATAGAATAGAATAGAATAGAATAAAGATAGGAATAGAATAGAATAGAAATAGAACATAATAGATAGTAATAGAATAGAATAAATAGAATAGGAAGAATAGAATAGAATTTAGGAATAGATAGAATAGAATAGAATAGAATAGAATAAAGATAGAGGTATAATAGAATAGAATAGAATAGAATAGAATAGAATAGAATAGAATAAAGATAGGAATAGAATAGAATAGAATAGAATAGAATAGAATAGAATAGAATAGAATAAAGCCTGTCACTGACTCTCACAGCTTCAGCCAAAAACTGCCCAGGTCTAAACCTTGTCAGGGTTTCTTTCCATGGGCTTCATTAAAATGCTTATTAGTTGCCAGCCTCCACCAGTGGATGACATCACAAATCCCAACAGCTCAGGTTCTGACGGCGTGTGGGATAAAAGTCACAACCCCACAGTATATACCATCAAATGCCACTGTTTCATCTTCTCTCCATGCTTGATGATATACCAGAGGGAGAGAGAGAGAGGAGTCAATCGGCCAGCGCTGCATTTTAAAATAATCTCTCACTTCATATAAACACAACAAGAAACACGCTTGTCATTATGCCCAGGCTTAACAAAAAAACGGTGGGTGTTTGTGTGTGTGTGTGTGTGTGTTTAATGTAAGAGACTACAGAAGAAGTTAGCTGTCTGGAACTCCCTGGAAGAGTTATATTTAGAAGCCATGTTCAATTAGATTCAGTGTTGATTCTGTAAATGAAGTAGTTTCAGTCCTGTTCGTCCTGAATATTAAATTGTAAATGACTGTGTGTCCTAAACTACAGTATGAGACATCATTTAAAAATCCTACCAGGTCCGCTGTCTACTATCAGACATGTCATTATCCTTCACTATAAAAAAAAAAAAAAAAAAAGAGGCTTCGGGCTGAATTTCTTTGGGAAAATGTAACTGTCACAGTTTGAGTTTATAACAGATTTGAGGCCGTTCGGAAAACTGTGCGAAGAAGCGACCTCGGAATTTTAACAGCTTTCTTAAACTGCATGTAACTCTTACCGCAGGTGGGATTTTTTTAATAGTCTAGATCTCAGCAGTTATAAATGTTTATTTCCTCCTGGGGCATTTGTCATATCAAATGGAGCTGAAAGCTAAAATGCAATGGCGGTATTTTTAATTTTCCTTTCCCATTAGTGAAAAAAAAATTCTGTATATGACATTTACAAGTCATTTTATTATATTTATATATAATACTATAAATAATACTGTTATTTATTATCCCACGCCCACGCTGTTCTGATCGGCGTTAGACAACGAAAAATAATAATTCCAGCCAAAAGCATCTTTAAAAATCACAGCTGAATGATTAACCCATTAATTAACCTTGCACACACTTGTACGGTGTAGGATGACAGATTTAGCACGATTTCCTTAATAAAAACACGTTGCTTACATGTACTAAATGTAGGTTCAAAGCTTTAGCTTAGATTTGTAAGAGCGGTCTCGTAGTCACCATGGGTGGAGGATGCTGCTAAAAAACATTCATTAGAAATAATGCAAGACGGGGCAGCACATTGGCTTAGATATTGAAAAACATTAAAAAAAGATTAAATACATAAATGATATATGTTAGACATTACATGCTATACTGAACAATTGCATACAACATGTATGTGAAAATTCCTTTACCTTCAGGACCAAGAATAGATGTGTGTATGCAGTAAAATGAATTAAAAGTAAAGTTTTTTTCAAATTTATAGTTATAGTCACATTTTTTGTGAAAGAATTTGGTCATTTTAAAAGGTTGTGATTTAATGAAATAAGTATAAAAGCTGTTTTATAGCAAGAATGTTGCTCTACTGTCTGTTCTACAGGTTCTTCGTTTCAGAGAATTTTACATTCACTTGTATTTTGTATTATATATAATTGTAATATAGTTGGTCTAATTTCCTGTTGTGGTATAATGTGAATCCAGGACTCGTCATTCGTATGTAAATTGTTCCAGAATTATTCAATTTCAGCATTTACATTTTAGTTTGTTTGTGGAAAAAAATAAGGAAAAATCAGAAATGGATTGAGGCGGGTTGGTCGGCACACACAGATTGTTATGATTGGTTGATTCAGGAACAAGAATGGATGTTTATCCAGAATTGGCAAAATCCTGTCCACTTCCTGTCATGAACCTCAGGTTAACACATGGAAATGGATTTATATCCTTCTATTGTTGTGGTTTTTTTTCACAGTTGTAGGCATCTTTGTCTCGTCAGAAGTGGAATTATCACCCCTGTATGACCAGGTGTTCACTGTGCCCACAGCAATAAATGGTAAAAATAAATCCCCAGCTATTCTTGGATCAGTCTTAAGGACTAGAATACATTTTTTTTTCAAGCTTCAATGAGTGCTTTATTTCCTAAATGTTATATACTATAAAAGGTTCGATGTAGTCTGATGCAAAGGGCCACCACTTTTATTCTTATTTCCCTACAACAGATTCTTTAAGTTATTGAATGACATTATTTCTACCTATAAATATTTTTTTTCCATTTTACCATCTTTAAGACTCCAGTATTTCTAAATGCTGAATTCTAACAGCTGAGGTGTCGTGTAAGTAGGTTCTTTCACAGCTGCTGATCTGGAGTAGGTTTTCTTTCGGAAGTAGGAGCAGGCCATGGAGTTGAGTAATAAAATTCCATAGTGGATTGTATATCAGGGAAGTGTTAGCTCAAAAAATCATGGGTTTATTTTCCAAGATCACCACAGATCTACCACTGTTGAGCGCCTGAGTAAGGCCCTTCAGTCAGCTGCTTAGATGGATAAAAAAGAGGAGATACTTTTAATTTGCTCTGGATAACACAGCCTACCGAATACCAGAAATGTAAATGTAGTTTGCTAGTTATAAATCCGTGGCCTGTGAACTATGAAGCCTGCAAATATGACACCAAATTTTACTTATTAGCAGTCGATCCTGTTTTGAATTCTCGTTAATACCAGAAACAACTGACTGCTTCAAGCAAAAATGTTCAATTCAGTTGGTTGCTTTTTTTTTTTTTTGACTTGTCCTAATACAATTGTTTTGTCCTTTTAACTGTTGGCACGGAGCTGTTTTTGTTCTGTTCTGTTGTCCTGGCTGGCAAGAGTTTTCTTGTGAGAAACAAAATCCTATTTTCAAACAGCAGGGAGCGAAAAACAGAGAGAAACGAGAAACGAACGAGCGGCCATTGGAGTCGCTATCAGGTCCGACCACATGATATTTTGAAGTATTTGGATCAGTTCATGGTGTGCTTAATGCTTCCACTGACCTGCGCTATTGGCTACAGGTTCAGATTATAGAAAGGATAGTCAGGTTATATTTGGTTTCATCATTTGGGCCCCATTCTATATGTACAAGCGTGATGAGGCTCATTAAACCGTGATTGCATGTGCCTTAATGCCCCACACTGGGATAATCACCGCTCCATTAATTACTGATCCCAGATTCACAGTAAACATTATTGGTTGTTAGTGAAAAAAGTGATGCTATATATAGACCATCGGGAGGAAAAATCTGCCCTGATGGCAAAAGCACTGAGATGCAGGGAAAAAAAGAAGAATCAGACAAAAAAGTGTGCATTAAGATTAGCATTTCAACAGCTGGTTAAAGCAGATTAAAATATTGTTCGAATGACTAGATTCATTTGGATAATTAGCTCAACAAATTAAATTATTTGTTTTACTGTCGCTTCTTTTTTTCTTATTAGTTTGCAGGGTTTTCACTTGATTCAATTTTCTTGAATATAACATCACACAGAATTGTTATTGCATATCGACGTATGATTTTGGCCATCACAGAATGATGCTCTCTTTCTATTACAGACTTTAAAAATAGCTAAAAACACAAACCCAATTTTGGTCAATAAACTCATTTGGAAATGCAGCCCATGGGTCTGATATGGATTAACCCAGAATGCGTGGATATTTTTAACCCAACATTTGGCTAAGAATACCAGCATCGCCCAGCCAGACAAGTTGTCATGGTTACAGTGTAAAAATGTCACAAAAATGATTTTGTCACCATATGAAAAAATCGTATGATTCACGCACATTTTAAACTAATCCGAGACACATGATGTAATTTAAATGTAAATAATGACTGTTTGTAAGAATTTTACAAACAAATACAAATCTGATAATAATTTAATAATAAGATGCTTCAGTCAATTTTTCCACTATAAACAACATTGAGCAAACGTAGAGTCTAATTGCTTTATTCACTAAATTATATAACAAAGCAAATGAACAACTGCTATTTTTTTTCTATTTTTTCATGGTGAAAATACTATAGTTTACTTTGGGATTAAATACACAGTGAGCTGTAGTAAACTGTAGTATATTAGAGTATTTTCTACATCCCACTGCAACATATGATAATAATAATAACTGTAGTTAATATTGATAAACTTAATTAAATACTGTGTAGTATTGTCAGGCTTGCCGGGTGTGTTGCCCTGCCGGGCCACTGGTGGGCAACTGCGAGACTTTTTGTTTCCATGTGTGTTTCCCAGTCTTGTCATTGGTTAATTGGTCCTTCATTGTGTTCAGGTGTTTCTTGTTTAGTTGATTGTTTCCCCTCGATTCGTTTGTGTATTTATTCCGCTGTGTTTTAGTTTGTCTGGGTGTTGTGTTGTTGCATGTTATGGTCCACGTTCATGGTTTCCGGTTTGTGTTGCTGGTTTGGTGTTTTTCATTTTTATTTTGTTTAAAGATTTTTGTGACTGTAAATAAATAAGACATGTGGCAAGTATACTAGAGTGAACTAGAAGGCTGTGCTATACTGTATCATATTCTAGTATTTAATGTTTACGCGGTACTATAGAAAGTACTGTACTGATCTGATTAACAGTATTTGAAAGAGTTGTTCTATAGGAAACAGAGTTACTAATGGGGATCAGTGTGTTTCAGATTCCCATTTCTAATGAACAGCAATGTCAGGTCATCGATTCGGCTAAAGTTAAACAACACAGCGAAGATTTTCAACACAAATAAGCAATAAAATAAAACGACTGGTTTGTTAACGTGTTTGGTTTTGTGGGATTTTGTTTGTGTTGCATTGATCCCCTGATTTGTGCTGTGAAGGTTTTTACACATACAGTATAAAATAGTTGTAGAAATTTTACTATTATAATTAATGTAGTCATTAGTTTATTGTACAATAGTGGAGTTACATGACATTTGACTACTTTGTTGCTATTTTTTTTAAGTACTAGAAATAGCAGCCATTCAATCAGTTGTTACACAAGGCATAATAACTGAAAAGGCATGTAATCCTACAGTGTAATCCCCCAAGGAGATCCAGTCACTGAAAATTATCCATACATGAGCTTTCTCTTTTCATCAAGCAGGCTCAGAGTGATGCTGTTTTTCCATCGCGGCTTCAATGCACGTTCACGGTTCATTTCATCCCACCTCGAAGGTGCTCCGATGTCACTGCTCTGTCATATCCGTGTGGGAGATTTACCCTTTACACTAACAGGCATTTATTGGTTTTGTCATTAGTTAACTGGATTTAATTCCGTCTGTTCTTTTCACTAAACAGTTTGCAGTTTGTAGCAAATGGCTCTGAGGGACAGATCTTTTTTTTTTTTTGTCCCTTTGGCTTGGATGGATGAAAGTTGCAGGCGTGTGTGTGGGTGTGTTTCAGTGGAGCGTGACATGGCAAGACACCATTTCACAGGGACCAAGTCAACCTAGAGGCCAGATGGCCGGCATCCTGTTACTGACAGCTTGCAGGTCTAATTAATGATAGACAAATGACCTGGACACCAAAAAATAAGCAGCCATTTTCTACTTCTGAACATTTTTAACTAATGCACATGGCCAGTTTTTAAAGTATTGTAGGAGCTTTTTGCATATCCGTCTCACAGCCGTGGTTTACCATGTAAATCCTGTGAGATTGTTCGACTTTATATTTCACAGGCTTGCTAAGCTGTTATACGAGAACGGAAAAAGGCACAGCAAATATTTCGGCAAGAAAAGCGAATTAAGGTCTTTATTTTTTTTGCTGGCGTTTATTCTTGTATTTTTGACAGTACGCATCGCTTTATTTCCTTTATTTCTGAACATGAAGCACACGACGCATAGGCTAATGTTCAATTAACATTATCTCCACTGCCCCTTTTAGGATGAGGGTCCTCTTGATAAGCCCAAAGGAATCTCCTTCCTCTCTTTCAGAGTAGGATAAATATTCATGGGAGCGCATAGATGTGTGTGTAGATTGAGTTGATGGAATCTATCAATAGCTCAATGTTGAAAGTGAGCATTGCATTATATTACAAGGTCTCAGTGGCATAAATTCTATGCCATACATACGTTCGTACGAGATACAGAACGCTGACACCAGGATTTTGACTAGAACCAGAAAATCTGAACCCATCACACCGGTTCTTAGGTTCTTACAATTAGGATTAACTTTAAAATACTGCTGCTTGTTTATGAATCACTCAGTGATCCTATAGAACCTACATACATTGCAACCTAGGGTTAGGGTTAGCTTAGCTTAGTGCAGGATCAAGTCAGTTTTAAACATACCAAGGGTTTACTCCAAACAAGGAGAATTGGCGTTTAGCTATTACACAGCCCTCAGATTGCAACCAGCTACCAGAAGAGATCAGATCTGCCAACTCAATAGCTATCTTTAAATCCAGACATCTGTTTAGTTCTGCGTTTACTGAATGAGCACTGTGCTACATCCAAATATTCTTAACTGTTTTCATTTATTTCAAAGCTTTGTTCATATATTAATTTCTCTGTTTTTTATCATTTTTGTAATTTTTCTTAAATCGAGCACTTGGAACAACCACTGTATGTAAAAATGTTGCCTTGCATAGGCGGAATAGGCAAATGCTAGACGGAAAACCGTTCCCTATGGGCGCCGAAATGGGTGATTTTTTTTTTTTTGTTAAACTTTTTATTTTTTTATTACAAATACTACTTAAGTACTATGATTTTTAAAATATTACAAAGACCACTCGCCTCAAAAAATAACTATTTTATTGCTCTCCTGACTGACCCTGGTTCGACGCATGGTTTATCTTCCCCTTCGTAGCTGCACTTCTTTACAACGTTACAACAGTTAACTGGTGAAGAGAAATGATGATGCTGACAGATAAATAGACAGACTAGACAGGTAAAAGTTTGTGAACAAACTATGTTACCCTATGGTACCTTATGGTATTTCTCATTTGAATTGGCTATTTTAGTGGCTAGTTTGTATATAACAGTAATAATAAATTAAGTTAATTTTTGATAACTAACAGTAAGACAGGCAGCACGATAGCTTAGTGGTTAGCACTGTTGCCTCACAGCAAGAAGGTCCTGGGTTTTGATTCCCACGCAGAGGGTTTTCTGTGTGGAGTTTTCATGTTCTCCCCGTGCTTGCGTGGGTTTACTCCGGGTTCTCCATGTCCAAAAACATGTATATTAGATTGATTGGTGATCCTGAATTGCCCATAGGTGTGAGTGTGAGAGTGTGTGTGGCCCTGTGATGGACTAGTAACCTGTTCAGCGTGTACCTCCTGCCTTTTTGCCCTTTCAGAGATGGCAGGGACCCCTGAATTAGGAAATAAGTGGATATAGAAGATAAATGAATGAATGAATGAATGAATGAATAAACAGTAAGACAACGCTATGCAGTTTCTTTGTGAACATTTAAACACAATGATTATTGGTAACATGGGCTATGAGGCAAGGGGTACCAGATAAAATCCTGCCCAGGTCAGCAAATTGGCCAGGGACTGCCCTGGGTGATAGTATAACAATTACCTGTTGCTAGATAACCTAATAAGCCACGACCTTACAGTACATAGCGCTCTAAATAAACAAATCCTTAAAGGAGCAGCCGCCCGGTGTTGTTTTATGGTGGTCTAACATAACATTTATACCATTACATGCAGATTGTTATATGAGCTTTCTGAATATTTACGAATATCTAATGGTAAATAATATGTTTGTTAACTTTAACTTGAAAATTAGTGCCTTTTTCCAACATTTCATATATTTTTATACTACCAAATAAAAGGATATTGATACTTATGAGACTTCCTTATACGACACAGTAAATTAGGAGCCCCTGTTGGTGTCTTCCGAGTAGGAAAGAAGACCTAACTGTTCCGTTTTAGGCGATCAATCCAGCATCGATGCGTTCAGTAGTCAATAATATGCTCTCAGTGGTAAACGTATGCAGACCTTATATCCTAAAATGTTCACCTTCTATTATGTGCAGGTCTGATTCCACTGGGCGCGATTAATTCTGATTTGAAAATAACAACTCACAATAACTAATATGTAATAATACAGGATAATGGCTAGATAAAGATAATTTATATCTAGAACCTGTAAAGCTACCAGAGAACTTTATCTCAATCTGCTATTAATGAGCCAACTGGAGAGCGATCGCTCTTACCCAGCAGCCGGAATTGGCTAGTTCTCCTGCTTGAGAATTTTTACACCGGCATGCTTTTAAATATACAATAACATTCCCGAAAGCTTGCAGCTTTTACTACACAGTAGATAGCAATTAAGACGACGGAGTTACTTTTGTTGAAGATTGGTGTATTTCTTTAACAGTGATGGCTAGTGCTAAAAAAATGTAATGGAAAAAATAACCTGTTAGTAATGCAGGGCTATAATGATGGTGATGATGCAACATTAGTGCTAGCTAAAATATTAAAAATGTTCATGTGAAAGCAGTAAATCGGTGAATTTAAGTTCAATATGTGTTTATAATCAGTAATTAATTATAAATCAATATAATTCTTTCAATAATTCAGGTATTTATATCAATTCGATTTTGGAAATAAAGGTTGTAATACTAATGATCTTTACTATAAACGGCGATAAAATGGCATGACATCCAAATGAGTTCCTTTAGAACGATCCAATCACATGACAGTAAGAATATAAAAAAACTATATTGATTAGCTAAAAAAAAAAAAGGTAGGAGATATATTATAATATATAATATAACTTATTTACATGCTAAGTAGCTTTCTACTCCGAGTGGGTGGTGCTCTAGCGCCCTCTATTGATCTGTGGCCACTGCAATTATACACTGATTATGTTTTCCCAAACTTTTTTAATCTTTAATGTTACAATCAGATTTTATTCCCCCCCCAAAAAATCATCCGATGATGTAAATAAAAAATAAATAAGAAAGTAAGAAAGGAGAACGCTCTTAACAGTCAATACTACCAGCTGCTAACTCCTTTTAAGCATGCAAGTTCTGTGGCTATTCAGCTTCCGTCTAATTTGTAGACATGACTAAGTATAAAAAAATCTTTAAAAAAAAAAAAAAAGTGCTAAGATTATAATATGAGACGTTTTTAGATTTCTTTATGCTATGAAATGAAACCTGGATACATTAAGCAACATAACTTGCAAGCTACAAAGTATGTATTAGCGAACGCTAGTGATAATTAGAATCTCAGGGAATACAGTGACTCTTATATAAACTATACTTTTGAAAACACTGTGATGGTGAGAACAACTGTTTGTGTGTATCTGAGGGTTTGCTATGAGCTACATAAGTCACCTTTATTTCTATAGCACTTTTAACAGTCGGGATTGTTTCAAAGCAGCTTTACAGAAATACATCATTCATTAGAACAATCTAGAAAAATCTAGTCAAAAAGACTATTCTGATGTTCAGCGACATTTTTGTCCACACTGTATAGATGTACAGTATATACAGTAGATTTAAGTCCAAGCTTCATTTGTGTATGTTTTACATTTACAGCATTTGGCAGACGCCCTCATCCAGAGTGACATTTATCTCTTTTATACAACTGAGAAATTGGGGGGTAGGGGCCTTGTTTAGGGGCCCAACAGTGGTGGCAAGGTGGTGCTGGGAATCGAACCCCGGTCTTCCAATTAGTAGTCCAACACCTTAACCACTGAGCTACCACTTTTTGTTTTATTGGAATGGAAGACTCTGTGCCTTGCAATCTACCTGCATTACTGTCGGCACTTTAATTAAATAAACATTTGTTTTATGAATCCTGGGGATTATGGGATACTTCTCAAATACCAGCTTTTATGCTAAATGTTAAGTACTTTATTTTTGTTCTTTAAACATGAGCGCATTCCCAATGAACCAATTAGGAAAAAACTTGATAAATAGTAAATTCTCCTGAAGAGAAATTAGGCAATGTGGTGTCCTTCTCCATGTTTGACTGTAATCACTACCGGGAACACTTGGAAAAAGGTCATTATTTGAATTACTACACTTCAGATAATTAAACAAGAAGTGTGCAAGACTATACGAAGCTCGGGTTGCCTTATTTTCTTATTTTTTTTTTTTTTATGATGAATTCAAGAAGCTCTAAAATACACATCATTGTCAGAAAGTATAATAAACAATAATAAATATACGAATGAAATCAATGTTATGTTTATTCGATACATACCGAATCGTACATGGTTCGACATGCAGTAAAATGCCTAAAAGGGAATATAAGCACAGGATACAAATAAATGCATGCAATGTATACAGTAATGTGCAATTATACGATATACATTATAATAATTGTAATTCAGAAAATAGTTTTTAATCTATCAAAACCAGGAAAAAATGACTTGTGGGAAAATCCCGCCTTCTAGTGGTAAAGGAGATGTACAGCTAGTGGCGTGGTGCCAAAGGAGTTTTGCTTTTAATGCTGATGAAAATGAAGCTGTAGAAAATAGTGAAAGCTACAACAGGAAAGTTATTAGCATGAGTGGAAGCAGTTTAGTCATCCATCCGCGCACAAATGTGTGGTTTTTATCAACCTGAGTGATAGCTAAGAGATCAATCGGTCAAAAGAGAGATCACAAGGTCTCTATAAATTAGCTACATTGACTACGGGCGGCGCCTAACGGGGTAAAGTTAAAACAATTCTAAAGGGTTAATCGTTTTAGTAGTAGTAACAGTGTGGAGTAGGAGTGATTGTGGCCCCAAAATGATATTCTTTCATAGGACCCAAAATTCCTAGCGATGCCCCTGACAGCACGACACAAAGACTAATCGTGCAACGACTTCCAATGTCATTCTCCTGCTAATACGCTTATTGAATTTTGAGATCTCAAAGGCAATAAGATTTGGATCGTGGTGTGTCTGTCAAATCCAATTAATCTCACGTGTATTGTCTCGGCGTCTGCTCATTATTTACTTAATCCGAAAGATAGCAGTGTTCTTTAATGACTTTGACAGCTTTAATTTCAGCCTGTCGTTCTTATAGATGAATACGCTCTATAACGAGTCAAGCTGTTGGCTCCGAGCGTATCGAAGCTCATGCAATACCTCGTTCGGAGAACTTAATTCCCCAGATTTCTCCGGATAACATATAAAGGGGTTTTTTTTCATTGAATTGTCAATTGAAAGTTGAAATTAGTTTCAAGAAACACAGCCTATCTGTTTTATATAGTGAATAAAAAAGAACACTGAGTTCTGGTGTGTGACTATGTAGGAGTTAATTGTAAATGCCTTTATTTTGTCACATATACTTTTTTACAGCACAGTAAATTTTATTTTTTTTTTGTCTATTTTGTTCAGTGGCTCTTTGTTGTTTTGTAAATTCTATGTTTTGTGTAGCACCAGGGGGTCCTGGAGAAACATTATCTCATTTCACTGTGTACTGCATCTGCTATATCTGGCGGAAATGACAATAAAGCCTCTTGAACCTTGAACCTGTGCCATCTCTTAGCACCCAACCGGGTCTTCCATGGGACAGTGAGGTCTTTGTGGAAAATAAGAACGTGTTGCCTTTCATGGCCCAATCAAACTCAGTCAAGTTTGTTTTTTGGCTAATGTTATTTCCTCAGTAACACTAAACTGTTGAAGGCTCCAAATGTTGCATGACACAGAAACATCTTGTATAGAACAGGACACAAAAAGGCCAGAATACCAAATTTAAGACACCAACTTCAAAGACGCATTTTGGGACCTCAAAAACATATTTACTTGTTAAAATTCATTTCAAATTTTGATTTTAAAACTAAGTTTGAATAAATTTTGTCTTATTGGATGCTTATGTCGCCACTCAGCATCCACCACCATCCTTATCTTTTTATACGTTTGTCTGCATATTGCTGCCTGATGCGTTTAACGGCGTGTGTGTTATTACTTTTTTTAATGGGCTTCTTGGTGTTAGCTTTCTTATTCATATTTAAAAAGCTTGCTGCTGAGGTGGTAATAGAGCAACATTGCCAATTTTGGTAAATAAAACATGCAATGCAAAAATCAAATGACTGCACCTATAGGATGATGCGGCATCAAAAGACCACATTTTTTTCCTGTCTGGAAACCTGGACAGCATAATTCTTTAAATGTAGCTAGTATGTAGCTATTAGAAGTGTAACTATTGCGATTGTGTGTAACTTATCAGTTCAAAGTCAAAGATGTGGCATGTGAGCTTTTATCCAGCATTGAGACTTTAAAACACACATTTATTGCCAGAGCTGTTGATCGATCCACCTTAAAATGCGAATGAATTTTTCCTTCTAATGTTAAGCAGTAAAATACCCTTGGAGAGGCCACAGGATATTGAATGTCTTGAATGCATTAAATAGTTGGAAAGATCCAAACGGTCCATTTACCTAAACTGACTTCAGGTTGTCAGAGTTCACCATTACCAAACAGTCACCCAGTACAAAAACTGTGATGGCTAAAGTTGACAGTTTTAGGGATAAGAATAATATTTATTTTATATTATATTATATTATTTTATATTATATTGTTTATATTTATATTTATTTTTATATGAGATAAGCTAAGATTTTATTTTATTTATTCATTATCTTTATTTTTCCCACATTAGGGACATTTCTTTGTTACAGCAGCATAGAAAAAGATCTGAGAGAAGTAGGAAGATCTTGCAGTGTCAGTTTTTTCCTGAAGCCTGCTGGAAGGCAGTCAAGCCAAAGCAACAGCATTTACTCCAGTTTGTGACATTCTACCTTTTTTGAATGCAAATTATCGATAAACTGTGGAGCTGTATGTACAAAGTGAACATGGTATGTTTTAACAGGAGCCAATACATTCAGATAAGCGCCAAGGACATTGTTAAATAGAAGAACTTCATGCTCAGACGGGATGGAAAACGAACCATCTAGGCAAGAATTCATTAAACGAAGAAAAAGCCGCAGTGTCGATTGATTGCTATTTACGAAAAGAGACAGTACATGTAACAGGCCTTGAAGTATATGGTACATCTAAGTTAAAAGAAGATAGTCGACATCCACAGCAGAGAAAGTTGCCACAACTAAATCTAGCGAATGACTTTAACAGTGTGTTGGAACATTCACAAATTGAATAAGGTTAAAACAATCCAACATAGATAAACATGTCTCGGCTATAGTACAGGCTTCTGATTAACAACTATATAAAAATTCCATAAAAGCAAAAAAACTCTCTGACAGAAATGCTGCTTTTAAAGGTATATTTGTGTGCGTTTTCATTCATTCATCTTCTATACCCGGTAATTCCCTAATTCAGGGTTAGGGGATCTGCTGGAGTCTATCCTATCCTTCTGAAAGGGTGAGACAGGAGGGGGACACCGTGAACAGGTCACCAGTCCATGACAGGGCCACACACACTCACACTCACTTCTATGGGCAATTTAGAATCACCAACCAACCTAACATACATGTTTTTGGACTGTTGGAGGAAACCGGAGAACCTGGAGTAAACCCATGGGGAGAACATGCAAACTCCAAACAGAAAGACCCCTGCCTGGGAATCGAACCCGGGACCTTCTTGCTGTAAGGCATTTTTAGCCTTTATTTAAAAGAAAGGGCAGAAGTGAAATGAGTGCAGGAGCAAAAACTCCTCAAGTGAGAATCAGACAGGGGTCACCCGGCTCCTAACTACACCGGGGTGCCGGTCAGAAATTTGGTACCCAATTCCGTATCAAGTAATGAAAAAAAAATGAATTGACACCAGCTGAAAATTTACCAAAGCTATGGTATAGCTTTTTTTATATGCTAGTTTTCAAGTATTAATTTGCGTGTGTGTGTGTGTGTGTGTGTGTGTGTGTGTGTGTGTGTGTGTGTTCTACATGACTTCTTTACCCTTTCGCTTTCCATTATACTTTAATATATATATGTAGACGCAAGCCGTGGTGAAATCTCTGTGTGTCAGCAGGGTCTTTCCATAAAGAAAAGGGTATCATATAAACAGAGCGAAAGATAAAGAAAGAGGAAGAAATACACCTCTGTTCATTTTTGAATTGACGTATAGGGACATAAAAGCATTCATATCCTTTATTAAATCCATTATTTCTCATTAATCTAACGGTCTATCCGATGGCACACCTAAATCCCTATTAAAATCCCCCCCTATGCTTAATGAATTGATGAGTCAAATTAAAGTCAGCCTATTACAGAGCACGAGCCAATAATACGAAGCCCAGATCGGATTCTGATACACATCCGTCCTGTCGGGGCAGAATCCAGTAACTAAAACTAACACCCAGACTCGCTTTCTGTATGGGATGGGTTTCTTATAAGCTGTATGGGAGAAAATAAAGCAACAGTTACATCATAACGAGATATATTAGTTTGACTATAGATCAGACAGACATGAAAGACTTGATGCTGAGAATAATAGCACTCAATTGTGTGTTCAGATGTAAGTTGTTGATATTTTTTTACTTTGACATGCAGGATTTGTTAAAAAAAAAAAAGTTATTCACTATTCACTAGTTGTTACAAGTATGAATCAATGTGGGTGGTGATGGAGGTGAAACAACAGCAGTAACTATTGTTGTTGTTTTTTAGATTGATGTTGTGTCTGTTGACTACATTATTATGATGTTTGTGTCTTTTATGTCGTTGATGTTTGTGTCTTTTATGTTGTTGACATTCTTGATGTTTGTTACTTTTATGTCGTTGATGTTTGTGTCTTTTATGTTGTTGCTATTCTTGCTGTTTGTGTATTTTATGTCGTTGATATTTTTGATGTTTGTCTTTTATGTTGATGTTATTGTTGCTGCTGTTGTTAATAATGTTCTTGTCGTTCTTGTCGTCTTGTTAATGTTTATATTAAGGTTGTTTTTGATGTTGGTGTTATTAATTAGTGTTGTTTTTTAAGTTGTTTATGTCGTTGATGTTTGTGTCTTTTATGTTGTTGATATTCTTGATGTTTGTGTCTTTTATGTCATTGATGTTTTTGTCTTTTATGTTGTTGATATTCTTGATGTTTGTGTCTTTTATGTCGTTGATGTTTTTGTCTTTTATGTTGTTGATATTGTTGATGTTTGTGTCTTTTTTGTTGTTGCTGCTGCTGTTATTCTTGTTGTTGACTGATGTTATTGTTAATGTTATTGTTAGTGTTATTGATATTGGTGTATCTGTTGATGTTATTGTTAGTGTTATTGATATTGATGTTACTGTTGATGTTATCGTTAGTGTTATTGAGATTGGTGTATATGTTGATGTTATTGTTAATGTTGGTTGTGTTACTGATATAGATTTTTCTGTTAATGTTTTTGTTGATGTTGTTGATTGATGTTGATTGTGTTATTGATATTGGTGTATTTGTTGATGTTATTGGTAATGTTGTTAGTGTTATTGATATTGATGTTACTGTTGATGTTGTTAGTGTTATTGATATTGGTGTATATGTTGATGTTGTTGATTGATGTTGTTTGTGTTATTGGTGTTTCTCTTCATGTTTTTCGTTAATGTTGCTGATTGGTGTTATTATTGTTGGTGTATCTGTTGATGTTAATGATGTTTTTGTTTAGATTGTTAATATTTGCTTCTTCTTCTTGTCATTTCTGTTCTGACGGCTCTTACACAATATAGCTAGGGGACAATATAAAAACAATTTTAACGTTTTCCTGTTAGCTTTAGTGTTTACCGAGGTACATTCGTCTGCCTTTATGTTCCTGTCACAGTGACAGCCCTGCAGCTGGGTTCTCCACTCATGCAGATGCTCAGAATATCCTGTGAGTATGACTACGAAACACATGGAGCCATCGAGCAGCTCTCTGTGCAGTGGAGGAGCCCAGAAAGCCAGCTGCTCTGCCATTTCATTAAGCACAAAGACTACAGGAACTGCACACAGGGTTACTCAGCACTTTACACACCAGGAAACATCACTCTCATTATCCACAAGGTGGCAGAGCAGGACTTTGGAAAGCATGTGTGCTCTGTAAGCAAGCGTCATGCTTTCTCTGATTATATCATCGAGCTTGTGCAGATGACAGGTATGTAACAAGAGCATTATGGTACATATTTATTCATATAGTGAAGTGCACAAGTTCAATTCCCTCTTAGAGAGTACATGCACTTTTTATTTGTCTTTAATTATATAGTACATGAACTATCTGAGGGCAGCAAGGTGGCTAAGTGGTTATCACTGCTGCCTCACAGCAAGAAGGACCCGGGTTTGGTCTTTCTGTTGTTTTTTTTCTGGTGTTTGCATGTTCTCCCCGCGCTTGTGTGTGTTTACTCCGGGTTCTCCGGTTTACTTCTACAGTCCAAAAACATGTAAGTAAGATTGATTGGTGATTCTAAATTGTCCATAAGACATAAGAGTGAGTGTGAGTGTGTGTGGCCATGTGATGGACTGGTGACCTGTCCAGGGTGTTCCCCTCCTGCCTTTCACCCTCTTACAGATGGTTGGGATAGACTCCAGCAGATCCCTGTGACCCCGAATTGGGGAATAACCCAGTATACAAATCTGTAGACAAAACTGAGACACCTAACCATCCATCTGAGTTTTTCAGTATTAGTGAGAACAGACACTATCAGTGTCTTAGGAGGTCCGGGCTGCAGTTGGGGTTCCAGTTCATCCTAGTTTATTTAAATAATTAAATAAAAATGTTATTTACTAGCGTGCTCAGATATCCCATTTATATTTCTCCAGAATTTGTTTAAGGGCAATTAAATAATTTACTCATTTTAAACTTGGTAGTAATTTAGCTAAAGATAATAAATCACATTGATATTCCTGTCTAGAGTCTTTCACATCTCTGCCAACAGACAAAGAAGAGCATTCAGGTATGTTTCTATATTAAAAAATATGTATATTATTCTTATAACATTTGGACACGAATAATGACCATGCCAAGTTGCGTATAACAGGAGTTCTTTATACAAGTCAAGATGAAGTGTTAATGCCAATACGCTTTACAGACATCGAGGCTCTAGAGCTTTTGATGTCTAAAAAAATTTCCCAACATACAGTGAGGAAAAAATTATTTAATCTTCTGATTTTGTACATTTGCCTGCTGACAAAGAAATGATCAGTCTATACATTTGTTTTGCCTGTTTATTAAAGTAATAGGACAGAGATGAAATGGGGGAGGTAGAGAAAGGAGGGCGGTGACCGGAAAGGACCTGAGCCGGAATTGAGCCTGGGTCGTTGGAGTCCAACGTGCATGTGGGTGCCAGTGCCTTAACCCACTACACCATAACCAAGAGTTATAAATTGATTTACAGTTTAATGAGTAAAAATTGTATTTGACCCCTTCACAAAATAAGACTTAGTATTTGCAAAACCTTTGTTGGCAGTCACAGAGGTCAGACGTTTCTTGTAGTTGGCCACCACGTTTGCACAAATTTTGTCTCTTTAAAGATTTTATCTTTAAGATTTTGAGGCTGATGTTAGGCAACTTAAACCTTCAGCCCCCTTTACAGCTTTTCTATGGGGTTAAAGTGTGGAGACTGGCTAGCCCACTTTAAGACCTTAATGTGCTTCTTCTTGAACCAGTCTTTTGTGTATTTTGGGTCACTAAATACCCGTCAATTTTCAATGCATTGGCTGAGTGAAGGAGGCTCTCACCCAAGATTTGACGGTACATGGTCCCATCCGGCATCCATTTGATTTGCCAAAGACGGAGGGAGATTGATAGTTATTTTGGGTTTTGTTTTCTTTTTTTAATTTGCATTAATCGCACCAACTGCTGTCATCTTCCCACCAAGCAGCTTGCCAGTAGTCTTGTAAAGCATTCCAGGTCTACAATGTTGTCCCTGACATTCTTGGACAGCTCTTTGTTTTTGGCCATAGTAGAGAGTTTCAAAATTCTGATTGATTGATTAATGGCTTCTGTGGACATGACTCTTTTATACAGGTTACATGCTGAGATTAGGAACACTCCCTTCAGGGGAGTCCCTTTGGGAGAGTCCCTTTAATAGAGTGCTCTTAGATAGTCATCAAGTTGTGAGTCCGAAATCCTGCTGAATGATGGGGGAAACTTTTTTTGGAAATGTGATTTTCTGGATGTTATTGTTGTTATTCTGTCTGTTAGAATAAACCCACCATTAAAATTATAGACTTATAATTTCTTTGTCACTGGGAAAACATACAAAATCAGCAAAGGATGAGCACGAGGAACAGTCCATCAGTGTAGTGACCCAGTCCAAGAACGAGTATATTTCACTTTGTAAACTTTTGATTTTAGAAATGATATAATATAAAATAATAGGTTGGAAGTATATAACAGTAAAAATGTCTGATTTTAATGATATGGTAAAAACCAAAATTGTTATGATGTCATTTGTTTGTTAACAGAAAACATTCCTCTACCATATGTGACAGATAACAGTGCATTGAATGCAAATAGACTTTGATTAATAAACTGTTTTAATACATTTTATCTTTCCTAAGGCTTTGCTCAAGAGCACCTTCTCCTTCTCGGATGTGGTCTCTTTGTGTCTCTGTTCGGCTGATTAAAGGACAAAACACTCGACACAAAAAATGAAGCTTACTTAGCCTAATAAACATTTTTGAACAGTGAAATATTTCTGATAGACATGTTAAAATATTATTTGTACTTGATTTAGAAACACTTTTCTGGTATGAATTTGTGTAGTGAAAATTGTTCCAAAGAACACTAAACACTAGATGGCAGCATAGCATTAACGCCTGGCGTTTGCCTGCATGAAAGATTGTGTCAGATAATATAAAGAAGCTTTAAAAAAAGTGTACGTTTTCAATCTTTCTGGCACCATCCGAAATCACTTACTACTTAAGTAGGTACTACATTTCAGTAAGTACGTACTACTTCCTGACCGTTAAACAAGTACGTTCTTATGGTATGGTTACAGCAAGTATGAAAGAAATTTGGCTGTACTACATCCGCCATTTTGATATTGTCACGTGACGAACAATGTCACAGCAGCCGGAATTTTAAGTTGGATAATGTTTAACTTGAATGATGTTAAACAAGTGCAATTTAACCACAATGAACAATGTTTTTCTTTAAGTATTTAAAGCCATTTAAAGCAGTTAAAAAGTGCCGTGTTGCCGTTTTCCACCACTTGTTGTCTCTCCCAAAGGATCATAGGATAATTAAGGGTAGTAGATCATCCAGGAAATTTTACCATAACCGTAATTCGCATACATAAGGAATTTCGATATACTACTCGTTTCGCATACTCGGTTTTGCTTACTATATATTAGGAAAGTATGCGATTTTGGACGGGGCCACAGTTTACTTGTGTTTTGTTATCTATGTTTTACTAAAACTTTAAATAAAACTGTTTTTACTTGTTTCACATATTATTCCTTAAAATAAAAACTGTAAGAAGAAATTAAACACTGCTGTTTTTATATCATTTTTAAGTATACTAAGTATAAGTAGGCAGTGGATAAGGGGCTGGGTTGTTGAGCTGAAGACCAGGAAGACCTTGGTTCAAACCCCATCATCGCCAGCTGTTGATCTGAAAAACAGAAACCCCTGGTTCAAGCCCCACCACCACCTGTTAGGTCCTCAAGCAAGACCTTTAACCCTTTTCTGCTCCAGGGGTGCTGTATCATACCCTGACCCTGCCCTCTGACCCCTAAGTAATTTCACTGTGCTGTAAAAAGTATATTTGACATATCAATACATTTACATATAGAGTTATAGAGTGATAAGTGTCTTAAATATTCTCATAAACTGCAGGTTATGAAAGTATTAACATATTTGCTATTAATTCAAACAAAAATAGATCATATGTTTAATTATTTTTACAGATGGCAAGTTATTCTAATAATTAGCTGCAATAATCATTATGTAAAGATTCCTTCAGGGTAAAATGTGTGTAAAATGTCTTTTTTTTCTTTAATTAAATGTCCTCCCAGCCGACAAATTTATGTTTTAAGTGCGTTTTTGAAATGTTCGGGTTCGGGAAAGTGATGTTCTAGAAACAGAAAAATTGCTCAACGTTGGTAGAACGTAATTTAATGGTTATGTGATGCTGTTGCTTTAATAACGTTTTCGCTCGTCAATTTTAGAACATTCCAAAAACATTTTCCTTAAATATTACAAAAACGTATATTCATAAATTTCTGAAAAGTTTTCATAAACATTATTTAAATAACATTTTGTCCTGCAGTTAAGACAAATTAGCAAATGTTGTGGGGAAGTTCCCTGTTAGCTTGACTCATAACTAATTCATTAAACATGGAGTTTCAAGGTTTTGATTTTAGTTATTTTAAAAGCAATTCTAAATAAAAAAAGAACTTCAAGTAAACAAATCTAAAAATCTGTAAAAAGTTTATTATTTATTTATATTTAGGAAAAATGGTAGCGCAGTGGTTAAGTTGTTGGTCTGCTAATTAGAAGATCAGGGTTGGATTCCCAGCACCACCAAGCTGCCACAGCCGGTGCCCTAAGCGAGGCACGTAACCCCCCAATTCTTCCGATGTATAAAGAGATAAATGGAAGTTGCTCTGGATAAGGTTGTCTGCCAAATGCCACAAATGTAATGTAAATGTATTATGAATGTTATATAATAATGTAAATATGTATTTTATTTTTAAATAATAAGATATTCTTCATTACTAATCAAAACAAAATAAACAATAAATCACAGTGCACATCATACAAACCGTACACAATGTTCAAGTTAACTGTAGCATAACTGTTTTGTTCCTTAGAGATCCCTGGCCTATACACATAAACCATGAACCTTCTAGAAGGTAAATGGAAAACAAGTGTGTATCCTTGACTTCTGTCCATTGTTCCATTAATTATCACCCCATTCTTCACTATTTACCCTGGGAAGTGCTACATGCTAGATGAAGGGGAAAAAAGGAAGTAATCTAAGATGTGAACCTTATTTAGCGCTACTGTGGTTAATGCTAAAAATGTTGTTGTTCAAGGACGTATTAAAGATTTTTTTTAAAAATAATAATGATATAATAATACTGCAGAATATATATATACAACTAACATACAAGTATTAATGTTAAAGCCAATGGCCTGAATGTGAGTCTTAAATACTGTCAGAAACATTAGATTAGAGCCATTATCAATTTTCTTGACAAGAAACAGAACATATACAATCAAAACTTGTGTAAAGTCAGTGAGAGGAGAGCAAATAAAAAAAGAAAATATTTAAGCGTGTAATAATTGTAACATAATAAAATGTTTAATCTGACCAAATGTAAAAGATATTAGTCAAAATTAAAGAATTGATTACCGTACAGTTTAGAATATTAGCAACTCATGCAAAATGTCTAATAATCAATTAAATATTAATAAACGATAAGGGTATCAATAAAATCTGACATTTTTAGGATGTTCCTTTTAAACTTAAGCATTTTCCAAAGATTTGTGGAATCTGTATATGAATATTACAATCATTACGGTACTCCGGTTCTCACAATAGTGAGTCTTATGCAGCTTAGAGTGTAATGCTGCTGTGTATGTTTATAATCTTTTCTAAATTTTATTCATACTGTTGTTTTTTTGTATGTAGTATTGTATTTAATTTGTCATGTATCAATTATGTCATGTATGTTTGTATTTGTATATGTTTATAATGGGTCTTTTTTTTTCAACATTGTTGTGAATCGTGTCATGTTTAATGGGATTCTTGCGTTGCAGGTGCAAAAAGACATATCTTATGGGAATGGTCAAAAAATATAGATAATATGTTGTAGCGGCAAGCAGCACAGTGGCTTAGTGGTTAGCACTGTTACCTCACAGCAAGAAGGCCTGGGTTCGATTCCCGGCCAGGGGGTCTTTCTGTGTGGAGTTTGCATGTTCTTGATGTGCTTGCATGGGGGGTACTCCAGTTTCCTCCCACAGTCCAAAAACATGTACGGTAGGTTGACTGGTGATTCTAAATTGCCCGTGTTTGTATGTGTGGCCCTGAGATGGACTGGCAACCTGTCCAGACCTGTCCGCCGTCCTTGTGACCCCCCGAATTTAGGGAATAAGCGGGTATAGAAAATGAATGAATGTTGTAGAGGTGTCCACAGGGCCCCTTAATGTACGACACGGCCCCAAGCGACCTCCTGTATTGACTGGACTGGCACTGCATAAAGTGAAAAAAATCTTTTAAAGTAAAACACTTGTAAAGATGAGTGTAAAAGTCACCCTACGATACAGTTCTTTTCTACAAAGTACACGCTGGAATAGCTGTCATCACACCCCTGCTGAAGGAGATGACCAAGAAACTTTCTCCACAGTCCCCGGTTCTGTCATAGAAATTTCACAACCTATCACCAGTCCAGACTTTCTCACTGTCTTAACTATAGTGTTAAGAAAATCATACGCTAAATACATTTGTTTTGCTAAATCACTTTAACGTTCGTTTATTTCTTCTATGTTAACGGTAGAATATTCAGCATTTACTGTAGCTCACAGTATCACACACACATTGACACTGATATGAAATCTGTTTATAGCTGTATAGTATAAATATAGTATAAATAAATGAAAGTATGTTTTAAAACTATTTGTTTCGGGTGCTGTGGTATAAGAGTAATAAAACACTTAGACCAAGGCAGCACGATGGCTTAGTGGTTTGCACGGTTGCCTCACAGCAAGAACATCCTTGGTTTGATTCCCAGGCAGGGGTCTTTCTGTGTGGAGTTTGCATGTTCTCCCTGTGGGTTTACTCCGGGTTCTCCGGTTTCCTTTCACCGTTCAAAAACATGTATGTTAGGTTAATTGGTGATTCTAAATTGTCCATAAGATTGAGTGTGAGTGTGGCCCTGTGGTGGACGGGCGACCTGTCCAGTCTTTCAGAGATGGCTGAGATAGACTCCAGCAGATACCTGAGATCCTGAATTAGGGAATAAGCAGGTATAAAAGATGAATAAATGAAAACAGTCTGACATACTGTGGAGAAAAAGTTTGTATAAAGTATTTTAATTTATTTAATTTGAGGCAGCCCAGAGAAACCTGTTTTAAATATATCTATTATATTTAATCTCTTTGCTACAGTTTTACACTTTTGTTGTTGTTTACTTTAAGTTGTTATGTCTGTCATTTCAAACACTCTCTGTAAAGGTAAGGCGCTGTTTTGATTAGCGATTGCTGATTGGTTGCTACCTGAGCTGCCGAGAAACCGATTGGCTGAGGAGTGGCATCGGGTCCACGCTTGTGTAATCTGATTGGTCGGCGAGGTCGCAGCGCGGAGGTGGGATGGAGCGCAGAGACGCTATAGATCAGAGAGGAAACCGCGCAGATACAGACTTTGGAGAGATTCTCTTACCTGAGGGCAAGTTTCTCATTAAAGCTCATTTTTATCTCCAAAACACTCCTTTTACTTCCAAATGGACTGTCGAAAAGTAAGTAGAGTTCTGTTTTTTTTCTAGTTTTAAGATTGATATATAAACTATTTTAACATAAGGGGGTTTTTTTGCGACATTTCCAGAAGTGTTTCATTTCGCCAATGGAATGTTAATTGTAAATTGAACTAATTGATGCCCGCAGTTGCTGATCGGTTATATAAGAATCAGCTGCTAAGTGTGTGTGTGCGTGCGTGTGTGCGTGCGTGTGTGTGTGTGTGTGTGTGTGTGTGTGTAGGATGTAGGATCACCAATGCATATCTCAGACACTTCATTTGTATTACAGACTATAAAGACGTGACATTGCTTACTTGGCTATGCCAACAAAAAAAAAGGTTTTGCAAATTTTGCGGTATGCAAATGAAGATTGTGTATGAAAATGTAAATGATTTAAGTATTTAAAAAAAAATCTCAACTTAACATGCAACCAGCAACGTAACAAATCAGATCATTTTATTTCCAGATCAAAGTTTATGCAGCTGTTCTTAAAGCCACATATTTTATAATATCATCCTTCATCGTGGGTACATTTATGGGTTTTTTGTCGAAAAAAAGCTGCTTTGCAATTGTTCTTGTATCCTTAAGGTATAACAAGGTGTTTAAATGATCCATAACGTGATTAAAAATTCTACATTGGAGTGGATTAGTGAATCTTAGATTCTGATTGGTCAGTAGGCTAAAACAGCTGCCTAGGGATGTTATAATTTGATAATAAATGATTTCAACAAAGAAAAAAATGTCAGTATATCATTCAGAAGGTGATGTTTTTTGTGATTAGACTTTATCATGTATGGTTTGATCAAAAAGAAAAGCTTCTGAAAGGTGTTAGAACCCTGGATTTAGGTATGTATACTCTATGTAGTGTGTATGTATGTGTTGGATAAAAGGATGAGTAGTTTTACAGCGATTAACTCTGTAAGTAGTAATTAAACAGCTATGCGGGGTTGCTGAGGAACGGAGAAAATTGCCCTCTTCAGCCGAAACGTCTTTACTGAAAAGCTGTTGTCTTATTATCTGTCACAATGTTTGCTGAAAATATCGTTCGACGTTTCCGACGTTTCCGCTAACTGCAGTCGAAACTTACCGACACGAAGAATCACAAGCAGTGAAAGAAGTTGCATAAAGCGTGGGTTCTGACTTGAGGGCTGAGAACTTCGTGCAAACACTCACACCAACCGCACTGAGCTGAATCCAAAGATCAAGCTTGTGAGTGATGAGACAGATGGCCATTTGCATGTTCCAAACTGCCGCTGTTCCAGCAGAACGCACTTGTGAGTGCACTTTCACACTTGGCATTTCCGTGTCAATCGGGTTCGGGAGCTGGGCCTACAGTAGCACGGTTCCTTTAGACATTTTTAATATAAATAACCATTAATGGTAGAAAGTGTATTTTAAAGGTCTGGTACGGCATCGTAGCTTCTTTATGCTGGATTGAGACAGGCCCATGAGGCCTCGTTTGTCGTACAATAGATGGCATGTTTATTCCTCCGTAATATCATGGCTAACCCCTGAGGAACATGACGCTTCCGTTCTGCTCGACGTTCCATAGTGAAACTTACGGTTTGCAGGGCATCGCTCTCTGTAGGGCCATAAACCCCCAGCAGACTAGCTAAATTAGGCGTGATGTTGGAAACTATGGCCTCCTTGGGTAACGATGGCAAGCAGCAGCCGCGCGGGAATGACAAAAGAAGCATTCTCAGGAACCCACAGGGAAAAAAGCATGTCTTAAACTCCAGCCTGGTTCATTAGAGATAAAGCTTAAGGGAATCGGTGGAATTTCATGGCGTTATGTCATTGTTGTAATTAGTCTATGAAATGTGTAGTGTAATAATTACTATGGCTTTCGGTTCAAAATCTTTTAGTCGAATGCAATCGAACGCATCATCCCACTCATTTACATTTACAGAATGTGGCAGATGCTTGTATCTGGAGCGACTAACATTTATCTTCTATATAAGAAATCCCCATGCAAAGGAGCCCAGCATGGTGATCCTGGGGATTAAACAAATGACCTTCTGATTAATGATCCAACACCTCAAGCAACGAACTCACACTTCCTCTAGATATTTATTATTTATTACTTTTGTCTGTATATTATTAATTTAGATTAACATCATTTACACCATAACCAGCATGGCCGCCATTTTCCCCTTTTCTGTCTAGGAGGGCTGCGCTCAGCCACAAGACGAGGACGTTATGGAGATCCCACTGGACGACCCAACCGCCAACAAGGCTGCTACTAAGATCCAAGCCGGATTCCGGGGTCACATGACCAGGAAGAAGATGAAGGATGACAAACCAAGAGAAGAGGTGAGAAAAAAACACAATAAACAATGTTCCGCATGCTCGGAAAACAACGTTTGCTCCAAAACAAGATCACGTTCACGCTTTTTGAGCTCACATGCGAGAACCTGAATGTTTTTTAATCTCATGCGGGAATTGATCACACCTTTGCCTCGGTTGCTGTCCTTTTCGAATGGAACCTTTCTATCTTAATTGGAAGTTTATTTGTTACCTCTTGAGTTAACTTCCTGAAAGCTACATCCTAATATCCAGAACAGGTATAAACAGGTGAAAACATGTGGTTACGATCTGTTGGGAATTGGGCATGAGAAACACCTGACTACAAGATGTTTTTGAAGCTACTGATATTTAAGGTTTAGATTAAGCAACTGAAATAAGAAATTGACAAAAAATCTTATGATATAATGGATTTTTTTTTTGCATATTAAAGGTTTAGTAGCGAATTAAAGTGTATGTATATTTCTCGAAGCATTTCTTTTTTTATTCAGCTTGAACTTTTTTTTTCAAATGACTCAAACTACAAGAATTTTAAATCTTTTAATCATTGACATTCTATTAAAAATAAAAATCAGATTATCATTAATAATAATAATTAGCGTCACTTAATTCATCTTAACCAGAGTAACATCACTGATCAGCGTAACATCACTAATCAGCATAACATTAATAATCAGCATAACATTAATAATGAGCGTAACATCACTAATCAGCATAACATTAATAATCAGCATAACATTAATAATGAGCGTAACATCACTAATCAGCATAACATTAATAATCAGTGTAGCATCACTAATCAGCATAACACCACCAATAAGCGTTCCTAACCAGTGTAATAAAGTAACCTCTGTTATTAGTAAAACATCACCAATCCACATGTCACCAGTTACTGTAACATTGATAAGCAGTAAAGCATGTCTAGTTTATCATCACCAAATAGTAGAAACATCTTTAAACAGTGTAACATCACTTAACTGTCACTCATTCGCTTTAGTGTAACCTGTCAAATTGTGGTAGCGCCAATAATTAGCTTAAACATTACCAATCAGTGTAACATGAGTAGTCTAACAAGACTAGTTTAATATCACTGATCTGCAAAAACTCACATGTTACTATAAGGTCAAATAATTATGCCTAATTATGCTGTGAAGCATTAATCAGCATAACATAATTAATCTCTTTTGTTAGTGTAACATAACCAATCAGTGTAACATCAGTGCTTTGCAATGTGACATAATTAGTGTAACATCATGAAGTAGTTTATAGTATAATTATAGTAACACCGGTAATCTGGTGTGAAGTTCTAACATCATTTATTAGTGTAGCAAGACTAGTCATCACGAGCCAGTATAACATAGTGAAACATTATTTATCAATGTAACATGACTGATCAGTGTAACATCCTTAATCCGTGTATCATCGCCAGTCAGTGTAACATTACTAATAAGTGTAACATTATTAAATAATGTAACATGACTGATCAGTGTAACGTCCTTAATCCGTGTATCATCGCCAGTCAGTGTAACATTACTAATAAGTGTAACATTATTTATCAATGTAACATGACTGATCAGTGTAACATCCTTAATCCGTGTATCATCGCCAGTCAGTGTAACATTACTAATAAGTGTAAGATTATTTATCAATGTAACATGACTGATCAGTGTAACATCCTTAATCAGCATATCATCGCCAATCAGTGTAACATTACTAATAAGTGTAACATTGATAATTAATGTAACATATCTTTTATTAGTATAGCATCACAGATCAGTTTAACACTGATGCTACATAACTACATAATTCATCGCTGATACATGACTAGATACATGACAAGACTAGAGTAACATCACAACACCGTCTAACATGATTAATCAGCGTAAAATCAATAATCGGTGTAACAATAATCATTAATATGAAGCCCCTAATTAGAAGAAAAAGAAGAATCCATCATTTGTCATATTTTTTATTATTACTGTAGTGAACACCATGTCATGTACCTACAGTACCGGCTAGAAGAGAACACACGAGTACAGCCATCTTTTAGCAGAGAATGAAGCAGATCAGGCAAAAGAACTTTGCCCTTTTTCCTTTAGGGAGACAAATGGAGCTGAACAATGGCAGAAAAATATGGGGGGGTTTTTTGAGTTTGTCATGTATCATATCTTTTTTTTTTTTTTTTGGAACGCATTATGAAAACACACTTCAAAGTAGTCTTGTGGCTGCAGGTACCTGACGAGGCTCTCAGGCATGCAAATTATTACTGCATTCCGATGCCTACGATTTACAGCAAAAAATACATAACTAAACTATTCGGTGGAAACATTATCCTACACCCACCCTCTCTTAACACATGGGTTAATTCTAGTTGGAACTCAGACCGAAGAATGCATTTTGATGTTTAAAAGCAATTCTGGATTTTTTATTTTTATTTTTTCAAAATAGAAGTTATGTAAAAAAATAATAGGCAATATATAAAAATCAAAGTAGCAGTATAAATAACGATATAGCAAAGAATATAGTCCCAAAGGGACTATTATTACAAATTAGTACAAATAAAGATACGTAGATAAATATTTTTACAATAAATCCAAAAATACACAAATTTATTTTAAAAGTACATTTTGGATTATGCTCATTTAAAATATATAAAATATAAATTTCTGATTTGCTATATCTTAAAATATTTCAGCTCAAAATACATTCGATGCACTTAAGATTATATAATAAGACGCTACCGTAACACACACATACACACACAGCGGTCTTCTTTTAACTGTATACCAGATCCATTCACACGATTGTTAAAGCCACTATTTTGTATCTAGTATTTAACAGAACAGCATTTCGAGCTCAACATATTGTGTCTGGCTTTTCTATTTTCCACACAGACCGCCTTGTTGCTGAAATGGTTTCCTAGCAATACCACCTTAATTATTTGTTGCTAGGCGATAATACAGAAGGCATGGGAGTATAGATCACAGGAGCGTCTGCACGCTCGCCTGATTTATTGCAGCAAGAAACATGATTTAAATCGCTGAATCGTCTGAACACTCTTTATAGTGCTGAAGGAACTGAACCCTGTGTGTGTTTGTGTGTGTGTGTGTTGGAGTCTACTGAAATGCTCAATTGCTGGTTTATCAAGTACTTCTGTATTTATGTTAAATAGCCAAACAAAATTAAAAACATGGAACAAACAAAAATTTCTAAAATTTTGGTCAAAATTGATTACGACAAAGCGTGTAGTGCCACTTAAAAAACTATTAGGACATTAAAGTTGTAGTATTTTTAAGAAGAAAATCACAGAATTGTAAGGAAAATTCATTTTTCTGTTGTGTCGAATTTGGTTAAATTCTACTTCGGGTTCGGATTAATAGCAATAAGGGCATTTTTTGTGTTTTCGGAGCATCAGCACAAAATTATAATTAGTAAACGGACACTGCAGTATTTACGTAGAAAACTCAGTCCTAACCTAAAGTAAGACTAAATTAAATCCTCCTGTTAAAAACGGCATTACACACACTGTTAGTGTGTTAATATGGTCTATGTCTGCTGCTGCGAAAAACAGATACAAGGCAACCCGCACGCCAGCCAATCAGCATTTACCTATTTACATACAGCTACAACTTTATTCTCATAATTTATTTAAATTTATTCCCGTAATTTTAATTTTATCCCTGAAATGTTGACTGTAATCTTGTAATTTCAATTTTAATCTGGTAATTTATTCCTAAAGTATTTCAACTTTAATATCAACATTATTCTCAAAGTATTTCAATTTTTATCTTGTAGTCCTGACTTTACTCCCATAACTTTCTCACAGTATTTCAATTTTAATATCATACTTTCTACTTTAATCTCGTAGGTTTAACTTTATTCCTATAATTATAACTTTATTCTTAAAGTATTTTAACTTTAATCTTTATTTATTCACCCATTAACATACAGCTACAATTTTATTCTTATAATTTCCACTTTATTCTTGTAATTTTGACTGTAATCTGGTAATTCCAACTTTAATCTGGTAATTGCAATTTTATTCTCAAAGTATTTCAACTTTAATATCGACTTTATTCTCAAAGGATTTCAACTTTAATCTCACCTATTTCAACTTTATTCTCAAAGTATTTTAACCTCAATCTTATTATTTTTACTTTTATTTTGTAATTCCATCTTTATTCTCCTAAGAAGAATTTTTTTTTTCTCCAGGAAAATGTTTTAAATGTTAATTATTAAGCATTAAGCAGAATTTAGATATACAGCTGGATGAATTAAAACCCTTTGAAAGTGTGCATATTTTATTTTCTGCCAAAAAATGTATTTTAGTAGTATTTCTACATTTTTTTTGTTGTTGTTTTTTTGTCTATATTGTCCAAGCCGCCACAAGATGACATTATTGTCTATGTTCCAGAAACAAAGGGATAAGAAGTAGTGTGAGAGGACGTCCACCGCCGCCCTGAAACCTTTCCACTCATCATGGCAATAACCAGAGGTCAAGAAAAAAAAAATTCAGTGTAATATATATATATATATACAAGTGTAAACTTAGAAACTAAGCCTGCATCAGTAAGCTTTTTCTCCCACTTTGCCCCCCACTGAATTCGAACAGTAGTCGGCCATGCATGTCATATCCTCCTAAGACCCCAACCATTGACTTGTCTCCTCTGTAGTGGCAATGTAAAAAAAATGAATACTAGAAAGAACACTGCATCCAAAATGGCCGTCATAAGAACTAGCACATTTTATCAAAAGGGCTGTGATTTCAAACTAAAATGGTCCTGTAAAATAGACATGCTGTGAACTCAGAAATAACAATATTAATAACAATATCAGCAGGATAAAGCCCCACAGCCTGTCATCTAATTTCTAGTTCTTATAATAATTTTTTTTTTTTTGCTCCTCTCAATTTTTGTTATTCAAATAAGTTACCATTTTATTTATTTTATTTATTTCCCCCACCATGTGTCCACCATGTGTTTTTTTTTCTAGTGTGGCTTGATTTCTGCCTGTTTAATAAAGCAAAAAAAGTGGATCAGAGTCTGTGCTGTCAGGGTTTTTATTGTACTTCCGTAGGCTTTTTTTTAATTGTTTTATTAATTAAAAAAATATTATTTTGTTTTCCTGTCAGTCAACCAGTTATGCTGCTATAAATGTCTGAACTCTTTATATTTTACTCTAAACAAACATTTAACGTCTTGATAACAGTTTTCCCTCATATGAGTGTGTGTGTATGAGATAGAAGGATCTGTTTAAATAAGGCTGAAAGTCAGAATTTATGATTTTACACAAATCACAACGAGTCAAACAGAAAAAGGTCAAAGCGTGTCTAAGGTCAGCCTTAGTGTGTCTAAGGTCACGCTTTCTTTATAATACAAAGCAACATGATGTGTCCTTTGAGGTGCTGTTTAACCTTGTTCTAACTTGTTTTTGTTAAAATTATGGTGTGGCCATGTTAAAAGCAAATACCTTCCAAAACCTAGGCTCTAGTTGTAGTTCTGTGTGTCTGTGTACATTAAGCTGATTCAGACTGTGAAATGAGGGCCTGTACCCACTCAATGCCCACGCATTCCAGCTCCCACACAGTACCACAGCAACACAGCCGGGGGTGGGGGAGTTATGAAATATAAATTTTCACTCGGTTTCCCATAGCAACATGAATGACAGCGCCACAGCTTCACCATTTCTTTAAGCTTTGACTGTTCGAGTTGCTCAGCACAGGTGAACGCGGCTGAGGTGTGTGGTTTTGTGATGTAAATGAGACGTAGATTCATCTTTGCAGTGGTCAGCTATGTCACAACAGGACAGTGGCTCCTGCTGTTATCGACCGGTGTGTGTAAGAAATCTGGAAAAGTTCCATTTGAGGTTCGATCACATGAATCTAAATCATCTAATCTGGCAATGCTGCATTAAAGGGTCGCCTTCAGCATGCTGCAACTCCCACACTGACTTCTCTGTGATGGGGTGATAAAATTACTGCATACACAGACAACCTACACATTTTCTTCTCTTGGTATCTCTTTCAATCACAGGCAAAATAATTTGATCAGTGACTTCTAATCAGTAATTTTTTCTGATCAGTGAATTTGTTGGGTTTTTTTCGATTGGTGAAATTTGATTGATCAGAGAAAATGTCTCATAGAGAAAAAAAAGTTGATAATAAGTATTTAATACAGTGTGTTTATTCATGCACTAGGTACATTTCAGGCCTGGACACACACTGTGTTGTATGCTTGCAGCAGCATCATCACAGAGGGCTAATAAGTTACCCACTAAAGCACTAAGAAACACCTTGGTAGACTACTAGGCAACAGGGCAGGATGGTGCATGTCTATACATACTATGGCATTAATGCAGGCATACAAGGCTAATCTGCTAAAAGACCTAGATGAGGGCAGAGTAATGGACCCTAGCACAATTTAAGAACTGCTTCAGACCACAAACTTGTCTCACCCAGCCACCAAGGAGAGCAGTCAGGAAGAGACATCTATGGTTAACCCTTTCCGGCATGGAGAATAAGAACTGAGCTTTTCTCCTGGACCACTCCGTCTTTTCCGTCTTTTCTGGCCACTTCGGCAACGCAGTTTAATATGTCGTCAAGAAGTTCTACAAGGCAAAAAAATCATCAGCTGCGTTCTAGAAATACCTTCCCTACCATTTCCAGGTCCAAGGGTATGTCAGGCAGGCAGGGACATTTCCATTTCCACATCTTGCTCTTCATACAGGCTAGTGCAGAAGCAGACCGTCACTACCTTCACTTTGCTAAGGGTGGAGGTGTTTGAGGCATCACTCGCAAGCCGGTACTCTTCGGGGAGGAAGACCAGTTCAAGGACTGGCACCCCTCCCCAAAAAAACCTGGAAAGAGGTCCTAATGCCACGAGAGCTGAACCTCTAGTGATATAACCCCCTTCATAATACAGTGCCCGGCTTCTTGGTTTCCAAGGGAGATACATTGCTACCCCTGCAATGACTGGAAACCTACCTCAGGAGACTGGCTCCCCAATAGACTTTGTAGCACACAGTTCAATGCAGCTACAGAATCGAATTTGGTTCTCATCTGCCATGATTCAACAGAATGCTCCACACACAGTCGCCCTGAGCAGGCTCCGGTCATGGAACAGGAGGTAAAGACACTTTTGAAAAAAAGGGCAATAGAGAAGATCCCTTCTTACCAAGTGCAGTCTGGCTTTTACAGAGATACTTTTCAGAGAGGGGCAGTCATTCACCGGCAAGCAGTTTCAAAGGCTACTAGGCCTCATGAAAGCCGTGTCCAGTGTGATTCCTTTTGGTCTGGTGCATATGAAACTGCTAAAGTGGTGTCTGAAAAAAGAGAGGGGCAATCTACTTTGGAAAATCAAGATCTTGCGGCGATGCCTTTGGGCCTTAGATGTAAGAACGGACCTTTGTTTCCTGGGACAAAGGTCTGAAATTGGGGGCTCTGTGTCCTCGCATAACGCTTATGCAGATGCTTCCCTAACAGGCTGAGAAGCAGTCATGAGTTTCAGCTACGCCTAAGGCCTCTGGAAAAAATCTGGCTGTGTTTTTAGCGATGGTTATTGCGCTGCTCTGGGGAGTTCTGGTGCAAATTTGAAGGTCAGAAATTTTTGCTATTGTTGCTAGAATACTGTAGAGTCCCAGAATCTTTTACCACATCAATTTAACAATTATATAATAAAGTGTTATTTTTCACCCTCTACTTATTATTTTATTAAAATTATACTTCATATGTAATCCATTATTCACACACCTTACACACAAACCTACATTACACAGTAAAACTATGATACATTCTTTAAAACTTTTTGTTTTTTGTTGACAGTTTATTTCCTTTGTCCTCTTTTGCATGATTTGCTTGTCATTCCTAATCAGGGGTCCCCAAACTACATCCTGGCAAATATAGCCTCTACCCACATTTGGACTGACCATCTGAACATTAACAGAGAGACATTTTTAAAACATTGTTATACTTTTAAAACTATTATTGTTTTTGTGTATTTGGTAATAAAGGTTGGCTTTCAAACTAAAATTCTCTCAGTTATAAGGGTAGAATAATTTTTTGATGGATTCTTCACCAACAGAAGGCTACATTTAGCATAGTGTTCCATGGTGATAAGCAGGTGCAACAGCGAGAAATTTTAATGACACAACAAAATGATCAAACGGTTAAAAAAAGAGGAGTTGATATAAAGGAAATTAACTAACCCTAACCCCCTAACCCCTAACTCTAACCCCCTAAATCTAAACCCTACCCTAACCCTTAATGCTAACTCCCTAATCATAAACCCTAACCCCCTTACCCTAACCCAACATTAATCCTAACACCCTACCCTAACCACTAACTCTAACCCCCCAATCCTAGCCCAACCTTAACCCTAAACTCTAACCGCTAAACCTAAACCCTACCCTAACCCCTAAATCTAGCCCCCTAAAACTAAACCCTACCCCTAAAACAGGGCTGGGCAATCTCAGTCTTGGAGGGCCGGTATCCTGCAGAGTTTAGCTTCAATTTGCCTCAACACACTTACCTGTGAATGTCAAGTATACCTAGCGAGATCTTGATTAGTTTGTTCAGGGGTGTTTGATTAGGGTTGGCACTAAACTCTGCAGGACACCGGCCCTCCAGGACCGAGATTGCCCACCACCTCCCCTAAACTCTAACCCCTAACCCTAAACCCTTATCTTAACCCTAACCCTAGAATGCAGAAAACTTCACAAGTTGTCTTCTTTTCAAAAGAGGACAGGTAATTATCAATGTTCCATGCGAAGAAATTACGGTTTGTCAATTTTTTTATCTTTTAATATTCTATATATATCTAAATTGTGTTTAATTTAAACTTTTGAACTTTTTACTTTTATTTCTTTGATGTTCTTTTAAAAAATTCCACAGTTTATTCATGACCCAAATTTTTGGTTGTTTTCTTTATTGAGACTAGATTAGATCTCTTCATGCTCTATTTGGCCTTGTCTTTCTCTCCCTCCTGCTGGATGTATGAACGATGGAATAGCAGGGGGTCCCACAATATGTCAGGTTCACAACCGTTTACGTGTGTTCTGTGTAGATGAAAACAAAAATATTCTGCTGCATCCTAAAATTGGGATGATTTTGATTCATGGTGCTAAATTCTCAATTTTAGGCCCACTTTTTGAGAATTTACTGTAAATATTTGTCATGGCTTGGGTGGTAGCATTAAAATTAATCTATCCATCATGTATCATTTTTCTTTTAAAATAATTGGGGCACCATAAAATAAATTTAAATCTTATTTAAGATAAACAAAATGTATCTTTGAAGGTAAAAGATTTTACTAAGATATTACATGCAGAATCCTTATTTGTGTTTAGTTTACAAAAAAAGTGTTAGCAAACAAAAAAAAAGTTTTTATAATTTATTAAAATTAGTACACAAATAAGACACACAACTTTATTAAATAAATCAAATAAAAAGATCTGATTTTCTAGTCACGCTGGGAACTACACAAATACATACAATGCTTTACACATTCCATAACTGTACAAGGTTGTGTGTGTGTGTCTTTGTGTGTGAAGCCTTGGCGAAGTCCAGCCTCAGTTAGAATAGACGCTCATTTATCAGGACGTGCTCAGTGTGGAAAAATCATGCAAATGGTTCCGGGAAGAGGACAAACGTTGGACCTGAGATGAAGAAAGGGAGGATGAATTGCTTTAAAATATTTGCCCTCTGTTGCATCCTTTCAGTCTTACAATCTGGTAGGAAACATAAAACGTCGGTTTTTTTCTTCAATTTGCATGATTTATAGTCAAGTAACAAATAGTTTTGGAGCAGGTTTTTAGAGGACGTGTGACAGTATTTAGATGAAAGAAGTTGCAAATTATAATATTACCATGTTTATTATTATTTATAATTTACAGCAAACTATTATAAGATGCTCGATCCTCAGTAATACTTAAATCAGTTTAATAATTTATTACTGATTAAGAGCCTGTTATTAAGAGGTCTATAATAGCCCTGAAGCAGCTCTTCATAAAGAAAGCAGTGTCACTCTTATGATGACTTTCTCAACTGACTTAAACACAACCGGTGTCGCAGCATGCTTCCCAAATCTGTCCATGTTGGATTGCTGTTCAATGTTGTCATCGGCAGAATCAGCGACCGGCCCGATTGTGCTTTCTCCTTGCTTCTTATGAAAAAAGCCAAACCAAAACAATCCCAGCTTTTGTTTCCACGATCCCAGAATCGTTTTCTCTCACTCCAGGCTGAGTTTGCTTAGACATGCTGACTTGATAGATTTAGCGTATTTATTGTCGTTACCAGTTTTGTCTGTCACTGTAACATTGACAAGGTTAATAATTTGTGGTCTTTGGTACTGTACATACTTGATTACTTACCAAATTTGACAGTTATAGTAGTGTAGAGTGTTGTTTCCAACAGTATTCAAAAAACTGGTAGAAGTTATGTTAGCCGCGCTACCACTACAACCCACATGACTTATATGATTAACTGCAGTGATAGTAGTATATTATAGTATAGTATATTATAGTATTCCCCACATCTTACTGCAGCGTATTATAGTATACACTCTAGTAACTTAGTAACATTAGTTCAATTCAATTTTATTTGTATAGCGCTTTTAACAACAGATATTGTCTCAAAGCAGTGAGAAAGTGTAAGTTTGTCCTTAATAAACAAGCCGGTGGCGCTGTGGCAGTAGGAAAAAACCTTGAGAGGAATCAGAGCCAACAGGGAACCCATTGTCATCTGGGTGGCACCGCATGTTATTGTTAATTACAGCATATTGTAATGATTAAATGTAATGTAAATTGTAGCCTCGGGTCAGTGGAGCAGCCATCCTTACCAGTCCATCATTACTGGGACTGTAGTACTTTACAAATTACTAGAATATGCTAGAAGACTGTATAGGCTGTACTGTATCACAATTCGATATGGATCAATGCTTCGATCAAAATAATATCAAATAATATGATGCATCCATGCAACACATAAAATATTGATCTTGATTGCATTTGCGGTTGTGTTTACTGGGCACATATTATCGAAATATTGATAAATTCATTGAATCGAATGGTAATCGTACCGCAGCAATAATTGAGATAAATATCGTATTGCTGGCCGAAAAAAAACGATATTGCATCATATCGAGATCAACGGTCCGATTTTCACTCTTTTTGTGACAGTATTTACACTCGGTTAATGTTTGTGTCATACTATAGAAAAAACTGTAGTAAACTGATCAACAATAGTTGTTCTAGGGGAAACCGGGTTACTAATGGGGATCAGTGTGTTCCAGTGTGCAAGACCAGATTCCCATTTCTCATAAACAGCAATGTCAGATCATCGATTCGGATAAAGATAAACAACACAATGACGATTTTCAACAAAAATAGGCAATAAAATAAAATTTTGTTCAAGTTTTGTTAGCGTTTGTGTTTGGTTTTATTGGTTTTAAGGATTTTTTTGTGTTGCATTGATCCGCTTTTTGTTCTGATTTGTGCTGTGAAGTTTTTCACACATACAGTATAAAATAGTTGTAGAAAATTTACTATAGTCATTAATTTAGTCATTAGTTCATAATCTTTTCTAAAAGGATTCTACAAATAATGCTACATTTATAAGACTGTCTAGCTTTTAATTGCATTTAATTTAAATGAATGTTAAAGTTAACGACCTAAGACGAAGTTGACGCACCACAGTGGCCGAGCTGCATTACTGGAAATTTAGCGTACATTGAAACATTGTCAATTCAGCTCTCTGTCAGAATTTAGCCTTATGAGATTTACTACCAGGATGCAGATTAAGTTGTTAAACAAGTTTAAGCACATACAGATGCGAGGAGCTTTGACAGACTCAGCAGAATGCTTATTAAAGTAAAGTGCTATCTTCACACGGTGTGGGAGGAAGCTGAGAAGGGAAAATAAGAAAAGGCATGACAGGAGCAGTACCTTTGGAGCTGTGAATAACAACTACCTTCTTACTTAATGTTAAAATCAGGGTTGGTAAAAAATCAGCGAATGGGGCCAGACTGAATTTGACCATCTTTTGCCCAGGAGGTGTCGAATGTGTAAACATCACCAGTTTTTCAAATCTGATCCGAAGCACAGTAGGCGGGGAAGCTCTGCTGTCTGTCCGGTATTTCAGCACCAGTCTGGATTCACCGGTTATTAAATGGCAGCTCAAAAGAGAGAAGCCAGTCACGGTGGTCCAGTCGATCGGCACCGAGATCATCGGAAACCTGCGACCCGAGTACAGAGACCGAATCCTGGTGTTCGAGAACGGATCCCTGTTACTGCATAACTTAAAGCTGTCTGACGAGGGAATGTACCAGGTAGAGATCTCCATCACTGATGACACCTTTACAGGGGAAGACGTCATCGAGCTCACCGTCGATGGTATGCTCTTATGTCTTTGGATAGAAATATTTAATCTGAAAAATGGTGGCACATTTTTAAGTGGATTTTTTTCAATAGAATATAATAGCATGTGTTTAAAATATGAATGTGGAATATTAAACAAACCTTTTCGCCTTTTTTCTCACAAAAATCCATGTACATTGTGTAGATTACAGTTATACGATAAAGTGAGCGTTATGTTCAACAGGGAAACTGGTGTACATACAGTATCATGAGAGTTAATATGTCCATTTAATATTATTTGTATGCAGCTTTTAATGTAGGAAGATTTACAGAATTACATTTCTGTTATTTGGCAGATGTTCTTATCCAGAGTGACGTATATTTATTAAATCTTTGTTTTACCTAACTGAACAGTTAGAGGGTTAAGGGCCTTGCTCAGGGGCGGTCCTTGCAATTGAACCAACAATTATTTGATCAACAGTCTAACATCCTAATTATAGAGCTACCATTTCCCCAATAGATAGATAGATACACAGACAGAAGGACAGATGTACATATGGATGGTTGACAGACGGGCCGATGGACATGTGGATGGTTGGACAGACGGACGGACGGACGAAAAGACCGACAGACAGACAGACAGACAGACAGACAGATAGATAGATAGATAGATAGATAGATAGATAGATAGATAAAAGGACAGACAGACAGATAGATAGATAGATAGATAGATAGATAGATAGATAGATAGATAGATAGATAGATAGATAGATAGATAGATAGATAGATAGATAATGGTTGGACAGATGGACGGACGGACATATGGAAGGTTGGACGGTTAGGGTGCTGGAGATTTCTTGAATTAGCTTGATATAATATAAATTTGTTGAGTAACTTTTTTTTTTTGATTGCGTGATGGTGCATCACTTATTGAAAGTATTTTCCACAGAGCCGATATCCACCCCCTACGTGGACGTACCCACCACCACTGTTCTGGAACTGACGGAACATTTTATTCTAAACTGCTCTCACGACACAGGAACTAAGACCACGTACAGCTGGACAAAAGGCGGAAAGCCGCTGGTTAACCACACTCGCCTTCTGCTGTCTCCGGACCAGAAGGTTCTGACACTCACACGGGTCCTACTTGTGGATGATGATGTCTACATCTGTCTGGTAGAAAATCCTTTAGGCAGTGTGATAAGCTTACCTCTGAAACTCACAGTATATAGTAAGTACAAATCAGTAACCTTTCATTTATAACATATACGAATGTCATGGTAGAAATCTGCTTGTGTTGTACGTTTACAGAACGGAGCTCCCTTTACATCATCCTTTCCACAGGAGGCATCTTTTTCCTGATTACCCTGGTTGCCATGTGCACCTGCTGGAAGCCATCCAAAAGGTAAGAAATTAGAGAATTGCTCAATTTTACACTCTGCTCACCTAGTTTCTGACGTCTTCTCCTTTATTGCAGAAGAAAAAGACAGAAAGTAAAGACAAAAACACTGAGGTCAAATCCTGAGAGCCACTTCATTACCCCTGAGGAGAAACCAGAAGGTAATCGTATAAACGGTACTGCGTTGAGCCTTAAAATAGAACAGCTGTTATAGTTATCAGAAAAAATAACATGTCAAATGTAGAAGTCTCTTTATTGTGTCGGCTGATAAATATCCGATGGTTATGATGCAATATTACCATTATTATTACAGCCTTCATCTCTAAATCAGACTGCTATAAATGGCTAATTTATTAGAAAAATCGGAGGAGTGGTAGCTTGGTGGTTAAGGTGTTGGACTTTTACCCGGAAGATGCTTTGGATAAGAGCGTCTGCCAAATGCCATTTAAGATCAGCCATTTCTATCGAGCGAAATCAGAGATAAAGGCTGTAATGTTGTCCACTAGAGGGAGCCAAAGAGAAAACATCGCAACGATCCAATCGCATGAGGCCAAAAATATAAAAACAATATTGATTCACATACAAGAAAAGGAGGAGGGTTTAGGAAAATAAAGCGGTTAGTGGACCAAATACAAAAATTAGTTTGGAAAAAAAAATGTTTCGCTCATTTGTGTATAACAACTATTCAGAATTCATACATGTCGTAAAAAACCTGGAAAAATCATGGAATTTTAATGCAGCAATTTCCAGACCTGGAAAATTATATAAACCCACAAAGTTTTGGTAAAGTCATAGAAATTATTTTAATTTCTGTAGATTTATATATATTTGAATTTTTAGTCATGTGACTAGTGTATATTCTGTATTATAAACTACAAGGCTTGTCATTTTTTAGTTAATTAAAATATACTGTGGTAAATTTTTTTATTAGATTAAATATGTATATAGACATTTTATGAAACGTCAGGTCATCAATATTTACCTCAAAATCTTGGAAAAGACATGTAATTGTACTGGTCAAAATGTGTACGAACCCTAACTAGTATAATAAAGCGTTTTTTGTGTTTTTGCCTTAGCTATACATTTGTCTGAATACCCTGGTGTGTGTTTCTGTTTATGTTTTTTAGAACACGTTGTACCGCTAATGACAGATCATGAGCGCAGGAATCCGGTCTCACTTTACATCCTGAAGGAAAAGGTACAACTACCTACGTCATCCGTCTGTCTAAATTATTTCAATCAATGCCTCTTGGCTTAGCACACTCGCGTCCAGGAATAGCCGCTCGAGTGGATAAGTGGCAAATGACTTTGGTGTGATTCATAACATATGGTTCAGCCGGCAGCGTTATTCAAAATAGTTCACCGATGAGATTCACACACATTCTGCTAAAAGGCTAACGTAGAGGACGTCCTTGTGTGGAATTTTACAGAAGGTTTTTCACTATTCATGCAGAAATGGTGGGATAATAATGCTTATAGCTCATCTTAGGTATCATTAACATTTTTGGCCTATGGCGGACATCTTTATTCAGAGCGATGTCATTTATACAACTGAGCAGTTAGGGGCCTTGTTCAGGTCCCCGGCAGTGGTAGCTTGGTGGTGCTGGAAAGTACACCCACGATCTTTCAAGCAGCAGTCCGACAACTTAACCTTTGAGCTACCACTTTTATTCATCTGCGTTAAAAATATGCATTTTTATTTTATTTTAAAAATAGTATTTTAATAAAGCATTACTCGAGGTGGCCTAATAGTTAGCTATAAAGTGGGTTATACTAATATTACTTCTGGCTTTGCAGGACCCTCCAAACGAAGAACCTGCCTCGGTGTGTAAAACCTGCACAAGCAACAACAGCAGCCCTTCTAGCAACAGAAACTCCGCCCAAACTCGTACACACACACCCGAACCTCCAGCACGAGTGTCTCGCCGTTACCCCCGGACTCCAACCAACTCCCCTCCTGTTCGCCACGGTCGGAGACAGGGCCATAGTCGGAGTCCACCCGCTCACCCGCCATCTCCACCACACACCGCCAGTAGCTCCTCCCCCTCAAACCAGAGACCTGCAGAGTCGCGTCTCGCCGAACCAGCTGATAAATTCACACAGCCTGTAATACTGCTGCAAGACATAGAGAAGGCACTTCCTGTCAACTAAATTTAATTCAGGACATGTTTATGGGCCTGACATTAGTGAATGTGTAAATACTTAATATTTTTTACTTCAGTTTCCAAATGTGAATGTCTTTATTTTCAGAAAACATGCTAATATTTAGAAACAATTCACAGTTCGAAGAAACGTTTTTCACTGTAGCCCGTCTCTGTGGTGGACCTTCAAATGGACATCTTTAGTTTGTTTCATTGCCAGAGATATTTGTACATATTTCTACAAGTCGAGATTAGGAAAAAGTGTTGTTATTTTACAAAAAAGGTGTAAAATGGTAAAATGTATAATGGTTTAATCAGCAGTTATTTCAAAAACAAAGTAACTGTGAATGTATTATTATTATTATTATTAAAAAAACAGGAAAAAACAGTTGTTATATTTTACTTAAAACAAACTGATAGACAGACAGACAGACAGACAGACAGACAGACAGACAGACAGACAGATAGATAGATAGATAGAGATAGATAGATATGCAGATAGATAGATAGATAGATAGGCGGCTGCACAAACAGACAAATGGACATAGATGGACAGACAGATAGATAAACAGATATATATATGTCCTGTCGACCGAATACCTGAAGCGTTCATGCATAAAGAAAATAAAGGATGAAGAACAGAACATGAATATTCTGTAGAGTCTATGATGGTCTTTTCACTGTGATCTATGACACCATACTGAGTGTTATGTAACGTTTTACATACCCTGGTTTTGCAGGGTAAATAGAGTTCAGCTCTCTCTCTATTTCTCTCTCCTCTCTCTTTCTCTCTCTCTCTCCTCTCTCTCTCTCTCTCTATTAATATATATATATATATATATATATATATATATATATATATATATATTTGTCTTAGTCTCTTACTCTTTCTGTCTCTCTGTCTTCTCCTCCTCTTTTCTCTCTCTCTCGACTCTCTCCCCTCCCCCGTCCTCTCGCTCTCTCTCTCTCTCTCTCACACACTTTCTCCCTATCTCTCCATCTTTCTTTCTCTCTCTCTCTCAGTCTCATCTATCTCTCTTTCTTTCTCTCTCTCTCTCTCTCTCTCTCTCTCTCTCACACTCTCTCTCTACTCTCTTTCTTTCTCTCTCTCTCTCTCTCTCTCTCTCTCTCTCCAGTGTAAAGAATGTGCTTGCTGAATCATACAGAAGAAGGGACAGTGGACTCCTTGTTGTGAAGGGACACAGCAGTTGTGAGAGAAAGCATTGTCTGTGATATTCTTGTGTTGATTCATGTCCAGGCATCGCGACATGTCCGCCGGAGACAATAATACAAACAGCTGAATGATAATTTCATTATGTTGTTTTCGAAATACAGGAAACAAGTAGTGTCGTTATGACTATGAAAAAATTACATTAAAAAGAAAATGTAATGTTATTTAAAAAAAGAGGAGTCTCTGGTGTCAGAACTGTCAAACCAGAAACCTGTAAAAAACAATTACTAATCTATAATTATTATCTTGAAATATTTGAGAAAAAAATTGCATTGTTTTAAAATAAATAGATAGATAGATAGATAGATAGATAGATAGATAGATAGATAGATAGATAGATAGATAGATAGATAGATAGATAGATAGATAGATAGATACATTATAAACATTATAAGGTTTTTTTTTAATATTATTTAAATAAAAATGATAAGGTACGAAATAGAAAGCTAAAGCAAGGCAATCCTAAGAAAACTATTTTATCTTAAAACAAAAGGTTATATTGACTTGATTTATTAAAATTTACTGCTTTCAATCGGTTTATATGAAATACTTGAATAATATTTATTTCTGTAATCTATCGGTTACATAGGAACAAATGTTTCGCGGCTTATGTTTACTTCAGGGACAAAATAGAAAACCAACCGCCTATTTGAATGGCATTTACGATGACCAATCATATTGCGGTATTTAAAGTTTAAACCAATAAGTTTTACAGGAGGGCGGGGAATGTCGTTGCGAAGGTGCGGCATCTGTTGTCAACAAGGTTTGAATCGGAACAGCAACTGGTGTTTAATAATCACAGTAATACTATTAAATAAATATCCGACGTTAATAAAGTTATTAATGCACAAATGAGTCAACCGAGAAGTAAAAGTAAAATAAACCAGAAACGTGTAAAAAAAGAAAAGATATCCAGCACAGGATCACTGAGGAAGCAGAGAGAAATGCGGGTTTTAGCCGAAAGGAACCCGGCGGTGGTGCCGGTTGGTGCCTGGGTCGAGACTGGAGAGGAGGAACAGGAACATCCAGCGGTAAGAACGGAAGTACAAGTTATTGTTTTATAAAATAGTGCAAATTATATTTTATTTACATGTCTATTTATCCGAGGCCCTTAATTAGAGCGGCTTCCTATCACCTGAGCAGTTAGGAGTTTAAGGGCCTTACTCAAGGGCCCAAATGTGTCAGCTTGGTGGTGCTGCGGATTAAATCTTTCGATCTGCAGTCCATCACCTTAACCACTTCTTCATTAGAGTAAATTATGGAGATATGGAGGTTTAAGAGGAAATCTAGATTTTAAGGGGTTTTTCTGTTTCACAGTGGTCCATTTTTAAAATTATGGGGCAGTAGTGGCTCAAATGGTCAAGGTGCTGAGTTGCTGATCTGAAGACCAGAAATACCTGGGTTCAAGCCCCACCACCGGCAAGCCAGCCACTGTTGGGTCCTTGAGCAAGACCCTTAACCCCTCCTGCTCCACGGCCGCTGCTTCATAGCTGATCCTGCACTCTGACTTACTAAGATATGCGAAAACACTGCATTTCATTGGCTCTGTACACGTACCCTGCACAATGACAATAAAGTTAAATATTTATTTTATTTATTTAATGGATGAAGTCACTGAGAAAAGTCTTTTGGAAAAATAATAACATTTTCAGGAACCATAAGGGCCCCAACCAAGTGTCGAGAAAATAGGCGTAAACCATTCAAAGTATTTAAATGTCATTCAAAACCCTTCTTTTCGCCTTCCTATATTATATTATGCACTAGATGTATGTAGTCTTTTTTTTTTTTTTCAACATTGTTGGAAGAAATTTCCAGTGTCTGTCATTTTTTTTTTCATAGCGCAAAAGTGTTTCATTTATTAATCAGCATCACTACTGATACCCAAGTGCCCATCCGTCTGTTTCCCCACAGATTTCCTCTGCTGGGACCCAAATTTGAAAACGGTATCTTTATTTGCCTGAACGCACCAAAACCAAAATATATCATGTTTTATTTTCTACCAGATCCGCGCATTGCTTACAGAGGAGCTGCTTGAAGAAACCCGCAGGGTGAAGGAGGAGAATCTGCGGCAGTTTCAGGACGCCGTGCGTAGACGGGTATCCGAGCAGGCAAGACTACGCAAACGACAGCAGTTACAGACGTCTTACAAAACAGTAAGTGAAGACGGACACAGACATTCTAAATCCAAAATCACATACTAAATAGTGTGAATGATATTGTTGCCATGTCATGTGACATACAACGTCACAAGAGTGATTTCACACTTCCTGGTTTTTTTTTTCTCTTCTTTGACCTAAACAAGCTGTGTCTTATCTGCCTTAGTGAGGATTAGAGGAAGTGGTAGTTTACGTTATTGGTTTAATTCACAGAACATCTAAGCTGCCACTGCTGGGGCTCTAAACAAGGTGTTCAGATGGTTTAAAAAAAGAATTGAGAAGAATGTATGTTGTTCTGTTAAGGGCGTCTAAATTGCGCATGATAATATTGTTTGTCTTTTTCTCCTTATAGATGGAAAGAGAGTGTCTGATATCCCCGAAAAGAGGCGACTCTGCTGGGCACCACATGGCTCAGAAGAGTCAGTTCACACCCTGGCCGCAAGGGCAGCTCACCATTGGTAGCCCAAGTGCACGCTGGGTCACAGCTCAAGAGATAAAGGCGGCCAGTGATGATACAAAGCAGCACCAGCATCAGGTAACAAGATGGAGACAAAAGAGTTTTTTTCACACCAAAGCGTTAGACCGGCTTAGTTTCAACCGTCTTTCTAATTGTAAAATCCTTTTCTTTCAGTTTAGTAGAATTATGACGCAGGTAAGACACAGACTGGCTGCATGCCAAACCGCCCGAGAGAGCGAGGACTTCTCAGAGCTTCCAGGAGGAATATGGAAAGCGTCTCCAGTTGGAGATGTAAGTCTAAATCTCATCACCGATATGTTCATGTGACGTTTTAACCCCGGTAGAGTTAAAAGCTCTAATGTTTCACAGCAGAAGATTGTCAGAAGTGGAACCGAAGGCGTCGGCGAAGAGGAGGATGAGAATGAGGAGGTAAATGAAGGTCTCGCGGAGGAAGAAGAGGCTTCGTTGGACGGGCAACACGATCAGTGTGTTCGGCTGCAGAACAGCAAGACGGTGACTTTTCAAAACACAACGGTATGAATGTTCAAAGTTTCTTTATATTTACTGTATATAATTATATACCACACAAAACCACACACCTGCACTTTATCCACAGTAGCCCCTTTGCTATGCCCCCAATCCATAAGTAGATGCTTGTACAATGTTAATTAATCAGTTAACCTTTTAAAATATTAAATATCCATATTATTCTTTACTTTGATTGTCCAGTATTTTGCTGCGATTGTACGTTCTATGTGTGTTTAAAAAGCATTTTACAGCAAACGTATGTCTATTTCGTTAACCTAAGCAGGTTTTTGTTTAGGTAATACACACAAAAGTTTGTTTGTGTGTATTTACTGTATACTGTACATCTTCATATACAGACAACTCCTAACTTACAATGTATCGACTTATTATTTATTATTGTATAGTTACCACACGACTACACGACCCGGTTGGCCCGGTTGCGCATTCGTTTGTTTAGCGATTGTTTCAGTTCATTTTTCAAGACTTTGCCGTAGCATATTTTTTAAAGTCACATTGCCATATCACATGACATACTCTGTATATGCATACGTTACTCCTACAAGCCACTGTGGGCTGTTTCAAAACTATATCCACTTCCGATAGATTTTCCAGATATATTTTTGAAGAGAAATCTGTTAGCCCGCTTAGCATTTCCAGGTGCTGTTTAACGGAGAGAAGATTTTTTTTAAAACAGCATTTTTCATCATAATCGTTTCTTTAGAAAGCTTGGAGCGTTTGTAATACAAACAGAAACAAAATTAGAACCAAAAATTAATAAAAGGGTGTGTATTTCTAAGATATTAAACACAACCAGAAACCAGAATCTGTTGATTACTTTCCTTACTTATTTTAATTGAGTTATAATTCCCTGCGATAAATAAACAAATCCTGTCTTGGCCATCTGTTCTTTGGCAACGTCCTTTTTTTATTTATTTATTTTGTTTACATTTTTGTTTAGTCTAAAAAATTATTAACATCGTATTACAGTGCCTACGATTACTAAGAAGCTACCTGCCGAAAAAAATGTAATACTGTAATCTGCAGGTCCCGACTGAATTTAACTGTAGAATAACTATAGAGTTTAACTATAAAAATTAAAAATGGATTGATGTTTGCACAATAGAAAAAGGAGACGTGAGAAAAGTTTTAAAATGAAGGATGACACAGTCAGCATTTCAGGAAGTATGTGACCGGGTGTGTCTGTCTGGCCAATTTTTATTTACGTCCTCATGTCGCTCTTTAAAATGTTGACACAACGTCCTGTTGATTAGGGTTTTTTTGTGGAAATTGGCCGTGGCGTTGCTGGGGGGTGGGGACACACATCTGTCCCCGCGTGCAGCATCTGGTGGCGCCAAATTGATAATTACGAATGAATTTCAGAATGAAATGTTTTCCCTCAATTATATCTCTGAAATACAATTGTTGCCTTAATTATTTTACTTTTTTTATCCTCTTTATACCCTAAAAATATGCTACGAAATGCAGGTTTTCATGGTCTAAAATTAAACGGTTCTGCTTCCTGCCACTGCAAATGTGAGCTGGTCCTGAAAGTGCTGTTATTAACCTGGATCCAGCGCCCATGGGAAAGCCGTACGGGAGTCAAGAGGGAAATTTCATTTCGATGCGTTTCCTTATCCCTGTGGTTAATCTGTTTTCCTCAGGTGCGTGAAAAGGTCCCAGGGAAACCGCATCCCACAGCCCAGGACTACAGAGCCACTCAGGTGCTTTGGTCGGACGAGGACCAAGAGGAGCAGAAGAAACAGGTTCAAAACATACACACCACACTATATTTAATGTAAGGAAGAGTTTTACACACAGATAATCTCTGCTATTTTTTTTTACAGTTTTCAGTGTTGTCTTTTAATCAAAACTCTTAAGGTCTGTTTGAAACTTGAAAACGGTCACTAGAAAGATCCGGACCTAACAAATGACCCTTCTTCCAATTATACAACAAATTCCTATCACTAATATGCTGTGTAAAATCTTCATAGCCGTGGGAACATGAGGGGTGGGGTTTGATGTTGCAGGGCGGTGACACAGTAGTGGATTTTCAACATTTGAAATTTCCTAGCTGTCAACAGGGGGTGCTGCAGCATCCTCGGCACCTTTAGTTCCCACTGGTATGTACGTTTTAATCAGAACCTGAAATCATTTTTACAAACCTGTTGACATTTGTTTGACCCAAGTGTCCCTCAGAGCTGATGAATTTCTTCGAAGAGAACCCTTGTGAATTATTCTTAAGATTGGCACATGGGTGAAAATCAGCTTAAAAAAATAACCACTTGTTTATTCGGATAGAGACGCTGTCAGTTCCTGAAGTATCGCCGTCTTGTCATGGACACCGAGCGAGAGCAGGTGAAGGAGCACCAGAGACACAAAAAACATCTGAGCAGGATTGCCAGGTGTGTGATAGTCTGACAGTTTTTTGGGAATCCTGCAGGATGGGTAATAAAATCACTATTAATAACGTGACTGGGATAAGACAGGGAAAAATGTAAACAGGAGTCGTAATAATACTAAGATAAAAATGTGGGCCTGAAACGTAATTACACTTTAATACCCCACTTTATACACAAGTACAGTGGTACCTCGACTTACGAGCGCCCAACTAACAATGTTTTCGGGATACATATCATCTCTCAGACGATATTTTGCTTTAAGTCGCGAGTTAAAATTCAGGTTACAAGGCATCTTAGCATAGCAAATGCTACAGTGAATCCGTAATAACGGATTAATGGCATTTCAATTTACTTCAATGGGGAAAACTGATTTGACATACTAGTAATTCAAGTTAAGGGCTCTGTCACGGAAAGTATTAAACTCCTAGGTCAAGGCCCCACTGTACACCTATTCGTGTAGCTTTGGTGTGGCTGGTTAAGTGAATGAAATGCTCCACAACCGTATCAGCAGGTGGTGGTAGTGCACTAAATTTGCATGCCAAAGTCAATAATAATAATATAATAAGAGAAGAAGAAGGCTTTCCCATGCATGGATTTAGAAATGAAAGCTGGAGACTAACATTTTTTGGGGGGTATGAAACAAAATTAGGATTAATCATGGGATTGAGACAGGACGGGATTTTTTTGCGTTGGAAGAAGTTTAAAATTCCATTCCCGTGTCACCCTCTAGTGTGTGATCTACACTTTCACTGCAGGCGCTACAAATAGGGCTGCAACGAACGATTATTTTAAGGTCGATTAATCAGTGATTATTAAATCAATTAGTAAGCAAACTTTTTTTTTTTTAGTTTACCAACTAATAAATAAAACAATAATAATCACAACTTTAAAAAATGGCAGGTATATTACTAATCTTTATATATATATATAAAACAAAGAATACGGCAAGTCTGACAAACCGGGCTTCAAAATTGTTATTACATCAGGAGACCAATGTCATGTTACGCAAAGTCATCCAGTTTATTATTTATCTTGCTTCTCTTTTTTAATCCTTATAAGCTTCTATTATTATTCTGTTAGGAAACGATCTGATTCATATGTTTCCTATATGATGTGTTTGGATCACAGTTTTTTTCCACAACAAACAAATAGTAGGAACAGAAATTGAGACGATCGGCTAACAAACTAGCCTATCTTTGGTGATTGCATTGATTGGTCAAAATGCATTTGATTGGTCAAGAGGAAAAAAAATGTTCACTGTTCAATTTTAAATTATTATTCGCAACAGCAAAACCATCCTTTTTTACTACAAGTAATTTAAAAGATTAAGTGATTATTAGCTGGAACTGTTATTCAAAGATGTTCTCATGTTGTGGATGTTGACTGATCTCTAGAATTAAAGCAGAGAAGGAGCAGCAGAGGGAGGATGAGGAGAGGAGCATGGAGGATGCCTGGCGGCAGAAGGAGAGTCAGAGAGAACTGGCCGAGAAAGAACATCTTGTTCTGGAGAGGCTCAGACTGGAGGAGGAGGAGGAGAGGAGAAGAACACGAGCACAGAAACTTAAAGAGACCACAAGGTAAAGGTGCTAAGACACTGTTAAGGTTTACAAAATGCGACAAAATGTTTCACAAAGAGTGATTTTATTCATCTTTAGTAACTGCCTGGTCAGGGTCTCTGCGGCTTTAATTGAACTAGAAATGTATTCAGAAGATTCAGATGCCATCAGAGTAAAAACTCTTTCTCCGTTTCTCTGACAAACAAGAACTATTTAGAACTAAGGTTGCACATCGCATGATTACAATAGGAAGAATCTCCGGCAACTTTGTTTGTGCCCCAACCACGTTTTATTAAAGTGGTAGCACACAAAGAGTTAGCAAAACAAATTGTCTGTGTGCTAATTTTCACAGAAAGGGTGTGGAAACCATTCTTGCTAATATCGTGGTTTATAACTCCTCTCCGAACTTCCTGCTGCCCTGTATCTCGCTTTCTCATCATCACCAGTGCGTTCTTCACTCAGAACTTAATACACACTGCATGATTTTGAGTCACTGACAGGTCCGCATATTTAGCATGCCAAATAAATCACGAGTCGGCGATTCTCTCAGATCACATCTTGGATTATTCATTTTATCAATTCAAATTAATTCATGATAATTCATTTTGCGATTTCGCAGGACTGGGGCTAAAGTAGTGCAGTGGGAACTTGGTATTACGTTTTAACGCTCCAAGACTGAGGATTGGGTAGGTAAGCAGTCTTTATGACTTTACAACAGGTTATAAGCCAATAAAACACAAAACATTTCCACTCGAGGGCAGACAGCCCTCCTGAACTTAAAAAGGGGATTCCCACAGCTGTAAAAAATAGTGCACTTCATTTGCCCTAAAACCGTGTTTCGCTATTATAAATATACCAAACCACGTTAAGGTAGCAAAACTTTTTATCTTTTCTATGCATTTATTTTATTTAGATGGCTTAGATTCGTCTTAGATTAAGAATTATTTTTATGTTCTTTTTTTTTTTTTTTTGTTACCTGCTTGCTAATCTGATCAAAGCTTTTATTTACCAAAAGCATTTTAATGGTGGCCTAGTGGTTTGCACTGTTACCTCACAGCAAGAAAGTCCCGGGTTCGATTGCCAGGCAGGGGTCTTTCTGTGTGGAGTTTTGCATGTTCTCCCTGTGCTTGTGCGGGTTTACTCCGGGTTCTCCGGTTTCCTCCTACAGTCCAAAAACATGTATGTTAGATTAAATGGGTGTCAAGCACGAGTGTAATCGCCATGAAAATAGCCTCAATGCTGGCATGGCGTGGAAAAAGTTAATAAATAAATAAATACTTTTTATTAAATGAATGAAATTTTAATAGATTTCATTCATTTTGTTTGCTGTGAAGGAGAAAAATGACAGTATTGACAGTGTTATAAATGGAAATGCTTGTCCATCCGCCATGTTTGCTTCTATGACAATGATTGTATGTGTCAGCAACAACTACAGGAACGGTGGAGGAAGTCGTTTGATCAAATATGAACTACTGTGAAAAAAAAATTGTGATAGTTAGCTGTATATTAGCTGTGTATTAGTCTTTAGTTGTCATTTTGTCAACAAAATAGAAAATAATCATTTTGCTTGTAAATATTAATTATTATTGGTATTGGCTTCAATTCGCATGCATTGTTTGTTTATTTATGCAGGTACGTCGAAGCTTTGCGAGCTCATATCAAGGAAAAGTTGGAGCAGGAGAAAGTCGAGCTTCCTCCCCTCTGCTGTTGCGGTGAGAGTTTTTGGGATTCGCACCCTGACACTTGTGCCAACAACTGCGTCTTCTATAACAATCCTAAAGGTAAGCGGAAGACATGAACTGGTGTCTGACCTGCTGTTAAAAAATGTATATTTAAAAAAAGTACTTTCCAGCCAATTATTCAGGAATCTTTAACTGATGGAAGATCTAGCCATGTTTAAGATCTCTCTGCAGCTAATGCGGCTAATGCCCACGATTATAAAAGGTATCATTTGTGGTCGACGTTGCTTTTCCGACTCACACTGCTATCACATTCTTGACAGCCAGTGATTTTTACATGCTGACCAAACATAATCCCACACCACAAGTATTTCACAACTTCCTGTAAGTGTTTCACCACTTGACATTCTCTGCAGCTTACGCTCAGGCCCTGCATGCTGTCCTGTTGAGCTGCGAGCTGTACCAAGGAAGCGCCGGACCTGGCGGCTTCGCACGGAAAATCATGCGCACGCTGACGCACCACAATGCAAATATCATTTGATGGATTGTCTGACATTTTAGAAATACCTCACCATGGAATATTTCAGAAATGTTTTGTGTATACGGTATCATATTTTTTGCAATAAATTTTACAAATCTTGTTTGAGGAATCAAATAAAAGAGTGATTTGCTTCACCTCAACTTCTGGACTGCTTTATTGATTTTCGGTCGCTATTGATAGTCATCCACACAACAGACTCCGACCTTGTCACTGCAGTCGTTTATCCGCTTATCAACATGCCCAACTAACCTTTGGTCATCTGCCTAGATATGCATGATTTAACACTACAAGTGCATGCCTGACCCGCCACTGCCCAACCTCTGCATGGGTAAACACATGGTCAGACTAAAGTCCGCATGGAAATTCACTATTAGATCCAGTGTCCAGACAGACAATCAGGAAGTTGCCCTTTTTCCTAGACTTTTTTCCAGTCATGAACACGGATTAATCATACACTTTACGCTAAAGGTATGATCATGAATGTACAGGGCTTATTTTAGAAATGATTTCCATTGCTTCTAACGCATATTTACTAATGCTGCAATAAAATGACAAAAATGAACGATAAAAATATTAATATTAAAAAAAAAAATGTACAGAACAAAAAAGTTTTTAGGGAAGCTGAAAAAAATAGCTCATGTTAAGGAGGGAGACAAAAAATGTGAGTTTTTTTAAAAAAGCATTTTTACAGTTGTGACATGATGTGAACATTTTTCTATTAGCAGCCATTGATTTTTACCGCCAACCCTGAAATTCCACAGCGAAGCCAATCCGGGCAGTACTGTCAATTATTTCATTTCAACTTTTTGATCTATTTTTTATTAAATTAATCAAAATGGTCACGTGACCAAATAAATGCGGCAAATGTGGCCATTTGGTACAAAGCATTCAACATGTAACAAAATCAGTGAGGACCAATAAATAGTGCAGAAACGTGAATTAAATCTTTTAAAAAGATATTTAATTTTTTTATATATATTTTTTTTTTTTGAAACTCAGTATATTTATAATTTTAAATGAAAAAAAAAATCCACATGAACATGAAGTATTGAACAGTCACGTTCATTACGATACTTTTTTTTTTTTTTTTTTTTTTCTAAAACTTGCATATTTATAATAGCCCTATAATAGAAGTAACGACACACAATATATGGTCGTTTAGAAAATATTTTAAAAAAAAATAAATTAATTATTTTATTCCTCAGAGTTTCCGGAATTTATATATAAATAACACCGAAAGGGTTAATCGGTCGACCGGTGACGTCATGGGTGCCGATCACCACGTGCGCGCTCATCACCCGGTGCGGCTCGAGCTCGGGATAATGTCGGACTGGGAAATAAAGAGGCGGCTTGTGTGTTTTTTTTTTTTTTCCTTTACACATTTATATCGATTTTATTTTAGACTCTCCTGCAACACGAGGCGGATTTAACACTCACGTGATGAGTTAAAGCCGGAGTGACTGAGCGGGTATTAATAGGCGGCGGGTTTTTATCCGAGTTCAGACAGTAAACATGGAAATCTTCCGATTGTTTACTCAAATTTCCGCGTCGACAAATGCGCCAAGAAAATATATCCCGGTTTTATTAAATTACTTTTAAAAAAGGTTTTTATTTTAACGTTAACGATTGCCGGTTTTTTTTTTTCCAGTCTGATTTCGCCGATTGGACTTTCTGATCAGGACTTTTACGCGTTTTTTATATATTATTATTGTTGTTATAAGGATTTTTATATTTCTATTTTTTTACACATCGTGCGTTTTTATTTTTGTTTATGCATTTTTTTTATTAAATATGTCCTGATTTAAAGCACTCATTAATCCGTGTAATTTAACTAATTTAACCAAAAAAGAGTTGCAAACATGAAATCGTCTCTTGCTCCTGGTATCGGATTCATTACGTCATTCACCAGAGACAGCAGGTAAGAGCGCCTCCTCCTCCCTCTGTTAGTTTTATTCAGGTTTTCTCTTCTTTCTCTTTTATCCCCCCCCCCTCTTTTCTATCTTTTGTTCATCCTTGTGTTTTAAAGTGCTGACTTGGTGGTTGAGGTGTTGGACCGATACCAGAAAGACCCGGGTTCGATTCCTTGCACCACCAAGCCACCACTTGTGGGCCCCTTAGGAAAGGCCCTTACCCCCTAAATGCTGAGTTGTATACAAGAGAAAAATGGATAAGGGGGTCTGCTGTAAATGTTAATGGAAAGGTACAAAAGATAAGTTCTTATCGAAAAACTGTAAAACTTGTGCAATGTTCCTCTTCTAATTAGAAAAAGAAATAAAAACTAAATTTTTATTACACAAAGAAAATAAACATATATAATGACAATTATATATAATGATGATTTTCTTTTTGGGGGGGAAAAAAAAAAAAAACGTAGTAGTTTATTTAGTTTCCACGTTTAGTCCTGCTGGAACCCAAAACAATAAAATAAACACTTTCTGTGTGTGTTTTTTGTAATTAATGTATTTTTAAGAGCTAGAGTTTAAAAGAAGACTAAAAAAAATTAAACTACTATCACTTCTTCTCTGGCCCGACTGTACGGAGAGGCCTAGGTGAGCCAGGCCCACCCTGTCACATAGCTGGCCCACCTATCTTAAAAGGAAAAAAAGTGCTATTACATGTATATACAGGGATGCTGCTCAAAGGGGGAAGTTAGAACGATTCCAACGGTCCATGCCCATTGCGGGCCCCCAGAGATTTATTTTATAAGTTGAAACACTGTGGAATAGGTATGATAGGGGCAGGTAATTCCTCCGGCGTACATACGTTAGTTTATATATTTCACAATTTCTTAAAATTATAGATATTCTCATGTTTCTATTTGCTAAAACCTTACAAAACTTTCTGTGGCCTCCCTGTTAACAAGACCTAAAGTCTTGCCTGCTTCTACTGCCTACTAATAATACACACCCTAGATCTAAATGTTTGTTTCTGCCCAAAGATATCTTTCCTAAATAAATAATTAACTATAGATTTAACATTACGCAGGGCGCCTAGCTGCCAGAAATGGCTTTATAACGAGCAGCGTCAGCTATTTTTTGAAAGAAAGGCTGCTTTTATAGTACATACAGAGTTTATAGTGTGTGTGTGTGTGAGTGTGTAGAGCTTTGGGGCTGCTCCCTGTCAGGAAATGTAAACAGGGGAGCAGAGAACCTGAAGCAGCTTAGCGGTTAGCTGGTTTCCTGTACTGAAGGCAACACTCAGAAACACATACTAAATGCAAAAAAAAAAAAATAAAAAAAATGTTTACGAAGATTAAATTAAATCGACTATAAATTAAAATAAAGGACTAAAAGGCACCAAATGACTACTGAAAAACTTTACGTAGAAAACAGCGCTGTCATGTTGGGGACAAAGCTAATTCTCGTACATGCATACATACATTGTGCTATATAACGATCATACGATGCTTCATTAGCTAAAATGAGCATTCGTTTCCAAATCTGCATTGCTTTGGAACCCAACTAGGTGACACTCGTTTCACACAAGCGGTTGGTGGATTTACAAACTTCACCTTCAATACGTATGTAAGAACTTTTAACTATGCAAAGGAACCTTCGAAAAGTCTCATTTTTTGAGAGAAAAGTTAACAAAACGTAAAAAAAAAAAAAACCCACTGGATTTACTTCCTATATGTAAATGAGTGTACTTTTATCAAGGAGCCCCTATGTAAAAAGCATTAGTTGAGCATTTTCTCTATGATTCTCTATAAATGTAAGCTAGCTTCATGATAATTCTGGCAATACGAACTAATTAAATGCTAATAAGTGTCTTAGAACAAAAGCTTGTGTTTTGTACGTTTTATATTTATTAAGTCACATTGTATTCTAGCAGCTAGCTTACATCGGTGAAGTTGTGATGCTAGCTAACAAGAGCTCTGTTTCCTTCGAGCTCTGTTTCCTTCAAGCTTTTACTCATGATGTCTGGAACTTTCTTAAAAATAAAGATAAATTCACTGTTTCCTGATGTTGGGATTCAATGGAAGGTTATGCAAAGACTACGTTTGTTCGACTGCGGAATCGGTGGGCGGGGCTAAACCGTGATGTCATATCAGGCATGGATCTACTGTGTAGGCGGTGCTTATCCACACTATTATGTCATAGATTAGAACTGTTGTTTTGGCCGACTGCCTTTAATATAAGCTGTTTTTTTTTTGTTTTGTTTTTTTTAAATAACGCCAAAGTTTTTAGTTCCGAAACCTACAGGATGTTTTTATAGCATTATGTCGAAAGGTAATTTTGATATCTTCATGTATGACCCCTTTAAAAAAGCTAATTGATAATAGCATTAGCAGCACAGATCGTGGCAAAAGCATTTAAGGTGGTTTAAGTTGCTCACAAGTTGACATTCGTTACTTATTGAAGCTGATTGCTTTAATTCATCATGTGACTTTATCTTTAAAAATGTAGTTTTTGAATTATTGTGCGTTTTAGTATAGAGCGGACTAAGAACTAATTTATTTCAAATAAGTATGCTAGCGTACATAATGTTTCAATAGTCTATACGATCTATTTAACTGTTGTTACCTGTCTCCTTAAACCCTCACAAATAGAATGACTTTGGTGTTTTCTTTAAAATGCCTTGTGTTCATTTCAGGTACAGAGGCTTCATCCTCCTCCTGACGTTTCTGTTCTACACAGCGTACCATCTCTCACGGAAACCCATCAGTATTGTCAAGGTAAAGATGGAGGTTTCTTTTTTATCAATAAAGTGCTGGAACTTGTGTTTCTCTCTTAAAAATTGTGTTCTTTGCCTAATAAATGTGTCTTGACCATTTCTAGAGTCAGCTCCATAGAAACTGCTCCTTTATCGTTCGACCCGCTGACCTCAATGTCACCGACAATTCCACCTGGTGTGACTGGGCTCCTTTTGGTGTGTATTGACGAATATATACAATTTATTTATATAAGCATCTACATACGCGTGTGTTTTTTGCCTACAACATATTTATAAAGTAGTACTAAAGTAGTAGTTTAAAGAAAACTGCGTATCAATAGAAATACACTGTACATTAAAGACATAGCATGACATCAGCAATAGAAAAAAATGCAAATCTCAGCATCTTTTATTTACAGTAGTGAAACACACGTGACTTGACACCAGGCACATGACTCGTAATATCATTGGATTAAACTCTTAAAACTGCACCAGTGGTTAGCTTTAACTATCACACTCATAAATTTACCTCTTCGTTCGTAAAATGCGTTTTTTTAAGCCACAATGCAGTTAAATTAAATAATGCTTAAATAATTATCCATAAATCCTTTTCTTGCTTTTCAGACCAAGACAATTACCAGAACCTGTTCGGATTGCTGGACAACTGCTTTTTGGTGGCCTACGCCATCGGGATGTTCTTCAGGTACAACCAATAGTCCGATTGTGCTGCCTAATTTGTTTAATTGTTATGATTAAAAAATTTTTTTTTTGTTTTTTTTACACATCAACAGTGGCATTTTTGGAGAGCGACTGCCACTGCGTTACTACCTCACTACTGGGATGCTACTCAGTGGCCTTTTCACTGCACTCTTTGGCCTGGGCTTCTACTGGAACATTCACTCTTTGTGGTACTACTGTTTAGTACAGGTGAAGACAACCTCTACAACCTTCTATGAAATCCGCACTGAAAGTTTTGCGGCTTGTTAGTTGTCTTGCGTCAAAGCACGTGCACACACACCCCGACTAACATCCGCAAGACCGATATTTTACTACCAATATTTACTATACAAGCATGCACCAACTAAATATACACACATACGAGGATAAGAGCATGTGATATGTGGATTAAAAAATGTCAACAGAAGCCTTAAATCTAGTAACAAGTCTGTTGCATATGAATTATAACAAGACCACGGCATGAAAATAATATTACGATTAAAGTGTTTTCATTAAGTATGCGAAATTCTAGGAATATATCAAGTCTCGATACATTTTTGACCATCACATATTGATTCAAATTGTAGTAAGACAAAAAAAACAAGAAAACTCTATTTCATTCCATCAAAAATGGAAGTGATACTTGTCAATGATTGTATTTCCTTTTTTTTTTTTTTTTTTTTTTTATGTTTCTTAGTGTAGCTCGGAAAGTAATTTGCATCTGTGCTCTGTTACCAAAGTTGAATCTAATAGTATATACTGTACTAATCTAACAAATGTATGTCACAGGCCTTGTGACCGGAATCAAGGTGTTTACAGTGCAGCTTGTTCCTTCTCCAAGGCCATGTGACTGTTTACTTTCTTTTATAAATATTGTATTTCTCTCTCTCTCTTTATCTCTCTCCCTCTTTCAGGTTGCTAATGGGTTGGTCCAGACGACAGGCTGGCCGGCGGTGGTGGCTTGTGTCGGTAACTGGTTTGGAAAGGGGAAGTAAGTGTCAGTCACATTCTCAGTGCATGAGCCAATTTAAAAGAATATACTTGACTTCCCTCGGCTAATCTAAAAACCCGAGATGACACACTAACATTTAGGGCTGTGTCTCAGCAAGGGCTTTGCAATACGATTCATATCATGATACACGGGTCACGATACAATATATCACAATATGTTGCGATTATTAAATTTTTTTCAAAAACAAATAGCAAAAAATACAACAAATGCAAAGAGAGGTGCCCCTATTTTTTCCGCCATTCTTGCTTCTAAGACAACTACAGGAGCGGAGGAGGAAGTCGGTTGACATGCACTGATGGATTAAATGAAATTAACATGAACATAAATCAGTTTAAAATGTCATTTAAATATGTATCGAAAATAAAGATTAGAATATCGATACGCTATCGTGAAAAAAATATTGTGATATGTAGCTGTATTGATAGTTCGACACAGCCCTACTAACAGTTTACGTTCTTTCAATGCTAGATTGACGTTTTTTGTGAGAACTCAAAACTCTTTGTTTGCAAAAACACTTCCATGAACCTCATGGGCCCAAAAAGTTTGTGTAAAACACTGACTGCGGTTATCTAAACAGGAAATATGCCTTGCTGTGTAAATGACATGGAAGAATTTATATAAAATGAAAGTGCATTTTACACAGCAAGGCATATTTCCTATTACAAGTTGTCGTTCAGTCAAAAAGGGAAATTCAATTATTTATTATGCACCCTTGTGTGGTTAAAATCCGCAAGACCTTCTTTTATCTTCAAAACACAATTTATGATATTTTAGATGATATCTAAGGGCTCTCCGGTCCTTCCATAGACAGTAAGGTAACAAGTACCACTTTTAAGTCCCAGAATAGTACCAAGATGATAAAAAAAGTAGTTTAAATGTAGTTCGTCATGTGTGGCGGATATGTGGCGACGGCGCTGCCCGTGATGACCTTGTACACATGCTGTCGTGTACAAGCATCTACAAGTTACGTAGAAAAGATGAAAATGTTGAATAAAGGCGTAATTTTTGTTTCCTTCGCACTACAAAGCATTCTTGTAACTTTGTCAGTCATCTTGGTACTTTTCTGGGCCCGTGAACTTGATAGTTACCTTGATGGTCAAAAGTAAATAAGAGAAGTAAAAGTTAATAAAAAAAAAACTTAACCAGTTCCGACTAGGGCTTAAAATGTGTTTTTTTTATATAAATAATTTGATTTGTGCTTAAAGCTGTGGCTCATTTTTATATACATACAAGTATTCTGATGTAAAGTTTTTTTATTGGTTGTTGCTGTAGGCGAGGATTGATCATGGGTGTGTGGAACTCGCACACCTCTGTGGGAAACATCTTGGGCTCGCTCATCGCCGGGGCATTCGTCTCAACTGCCTGGGGCATGTCCTTTATCGTGCCTGGCATCATCATCGCCACTACAGGGGTCATCTGCTTCTTCTTCCTAGTTGAGCGTACGTTTATCTTAAAATTGATGACAACCAAAGGGTTAAAGAAAGATCACATCGTTAACGGTCTATCGCGCTTCTGATGTATGATTTGACGCATCTTTTCTTTGCAGACCCAGAAGACGTAAACTGCAGCCCACCGCAGCACCACGTAAGAGCTTCAGCATCCAGTGTAGAAAAGGATGTATACCTGTATGTCTGGTCAGCAGTAAGTGTTTGACTCAGTGTGTGTGTATGTATGTGTAGGAGAGTTCTGAGCAGGAACCTTTGCTAAGGAACTCGCTTAACAGCGAGGAGATCTTTAACAATCACGCGACTGCAGTGGTGGAAGCCGGTGATGAGGAAGCGGAGGCCATCAGTTTCATCGGCGCTCTCCGGATACCGGTGAGCATGCCATTTTTTTTGTCAGTAATTGGATGGGAATGTTGGGATGCTCAAATCCTATTGCTAAATGATTAAAGGAGCTATCAGTAACTTGGGTAGCACTCTGCTGTCTCTAAATAGCAATTTCTCTGTTTTAAAGTTCTTTATTTTGTAGTTCTCTCTGAGGTCCACTTTTAATTATGATGATTATAATAGTGATCAAAACAATGAACTGAACAGATCTTGCGGGTCTCTCTTACATGGCTGTGCATCTGGGTAACTGACCAAAAGGTAACATAGGTGAAACCGCTCTATTAGCAACAGTATTTACGAAACTGACCACCTGGGGAAACCGGTGAGCAAATGTTTGATGGTGTTGCTTTAACCGACTAAACCAAAATTTGTTATGTGAGAACCAGATAAACAAATTTATACTTGTGCTGGTATCAAGGTTGTCGAGGCTTTGTAATAAAAAAAAAAATAGCTACAAATCTTTTATTGTATATTTGTTTTAGTGTGATGTAGAATTGCAGGACTTTTATTCAGGGTTATAAAATTTAAAAAAACCCCAAAGATTTTAATGAAAAAAAAAAAAAAGACATGAGGCTTTTCAGTTAGGATTGGTGCAGGACTAGAAGCCGTCTTGATTGTTGAGGGACGTAGGGATGTAGTAGCTCAGTGGTTAAAGATGTTGGCCTGCGGACTGGAAGATCAATTCCCAGCACCACCAAGCTGCCACTGCTGGGCCCTTCAACACAACCCCTAACTCACTTGGATAAAAAATATAGAGTTAAATGTAAGTCGCTTAAAAATGAAACAAAATGACATACCTTGGGGCAGTGGTGGCTCAAATGGCTAAGGCACTAAGTTGTTGCTTGGATAATTTGGAAGACCTGGGCTCAAGCCCCTCCGCCACCAGCCTGCCACTGTTGGGTCGCTGAGCCTGCCATGGTTTAAATTGCATTTTTTTTTGAGTTACAGTTTTAACAAGAGACTCGTTTGACTTGTTCTCCAGGGCGTGGTGGAGTTCTCCCTCTGTTTGCTCTTTGCTAAGCTGGTTAGCTACACATTCCTCTACTGGTTACCGCTATACATTGCTAATGTTGGTAAGAGACTATTTAATTCGTCAAAATGTTTTCAAAATGATAGGTTGTCGTTCACCAAATCACTTTTTATGGATTTTTTTTTTCTTTTAGCCCATTTCGATCCTAAAGCAGCAGGGGACATGTCCACCCTCTTTGATGTTGGAGGAATTCTGGGTAAGCACTGTTCTACGATGGTGTACAGTGGTGCCTTAACTTGTGAGGTTAATTCGTTCCGTAATGGAGCTTGTAACTCAAATTACTCGTTTGTAAAATTTATTTTTTCCATTGAAATAATTTGAAATGCCATTAATTTCTGGATCCCCAAAAAACCCACAAAATGTTTGAAATCTCAATATGCTAACTGTGGCGCCACTTAGCGGTTAGTGTTTGGGTGTCTGAAGCTGGCTCGTAACTCGAATTTTAGCTCGCAACTGAAAGCAAAAAATCGTCAGAGAGACCGCTCATACTTCGGAACACTCGTTAGTTGGGACACTCGTACGTCAAGCTACCGCTGTATTTGTAATGTTGTCCAAATGGTTTAGAAAGTTTAAAAAAAATGCAAATAAAAACTTGTGTGCAGATGTTTAAGTTGTGCGTCAATGCTGTTTTTTCTAGGCGGCATTCTAGCCGGGCTCGTTTCAGACTATACTGGTGGCAGAGCGACCACCTGCTGTGTCATGCTAATTCTCGCTGCTCCTATGGTGAGTTTATCCATGATTTCGAACTGCATAACGCGCTCGTCATTGATTTCAGTGTTGATTGCATTTTCAACACATTCTCCAACTATAGCAGGTTCTATAACTTAAAGCTGTTTAAATCGACAGTGTGATGCAGGAGCTCTAAAAAACACCCACAAACGTTTATATTAAGCTTGAATGACATGAAAACTCAAGCCTAAAATGTCCATGTGACCTGTAGATTACAAAAAAAATGCAAATCCTGCACAGCAAATACAAAGCTATTTTAGAGCTAAACTAAACACGGCTATTATAAAGGTATAATAAACGGAAAAATACAAATGAAGCTAAGTAAAACACAAAGCTAGCATGAAGCTGTGTAAGATAAAAGCTAGCATGGAGCTATATTAAACATGGAGCTGGCATAGCGCTCTACTATAGACAAAGCTAGCATGAGGCTGTACAAAATTCTGAGCTCACATAAAAGTATATAAAAGTTAAAGCTAGTATAAGGCACTATAAAAAAAAAAAATTGTATAAAGCTTTTATAAATATGGAGTTATATTAATCACGAAGCAAGCATGAAGCTATAAAGAACCTAAAAAACTTAACTTTCTAAAGATAAAGCTAGCATGAGGCAATATGAAACACAAAGCTAGCATGGAACTGTACAAAATACTAAGTTAACATGAAGCTATGTGAAACACAAAGCTAGCGTAAAACTATACTAAACACGGAGCCAGCATGGAAGTGTAGAAAATGCTAAGTTAACATAAAGCTATATCCAACACAAAGCTAGAATAAATCCAAACCTATCATGGAGCTAAATTACAAAATACAAAGTTAGCATGGAGCTCTATGCAACACATGGATATCATGTAGTTATAATAACCCAAAGTTAGCATTAGATTGTGCAAAAGAATAAGCAAACATAAAGCAATTTAAAACCTTAAACTACAACAGAGCTTTATAAAATAAATGGCATTGGGTTTTTATAATTATAAAGCTAGCATGGAGCTATAAACAAAGATAAGGCTAGCTCGGAACTAAATTAAACACAAGGCTAGCTCGGAGCTAAATTAAACACAAGGCTAGCTCGGAGCTAAATTAAACACAAAGCTAGCTTGGAGCTAAATTAAACACAAAGCTAGCTTGGAGCTAAATTAAACACAAAGCTAGCTCGGAGCTAAATTAAACACAAAGCTAGCATGGAGCTAAATTAAACACAAAGCTAGCATGGAGCTATAGTATGCACATAGTTTCGCATGGGGTTGTAAAAAATACTAACCTAACATAAAGTTTTATAAAACACAAAGCTAGAATAAAGCTTTATTAAAGAAGATAAATTAAACATAAAGTTAACCAAGCATTTTACTGAACGCAAAGCTAGCAAGAAGTTACATTAAATGATAAACTAGCATGGAGCTACAAAAAACTAATTACAAAGCTAGCATTGGGCTGTATCAGATAAATGCTAGTATGAAGTCAATTTTCTTCTGGGTGTAAAATGTAAAATTAGTGTTTTACATTCGAAACTTCAGGCGTTTCATTAAAAATATTACCATAACAATATTTTTGCTAATTTTATGATAAAGTCTTTGACTAGCAATGAAAACACAGCTGTGTGTTCTGTTATACACCAAAGCTCTAAATGACCGACCCCCAAAACAGAAGAAATGCAATACTCGGTACCGCATGCTGTTCACACATTCGCAAGAAAAACACACACATCCCACACCCTGCAGTTTGCTTACAGATTTTAGCACCCGGGACAAATTTCACACCCACACCACACAAAGCAGTGTGTGTGAGTTTACCCACCAAAACCTCAGAAAAATGACTGAACACATTTCTCTTCTTTCTGCCTCTAGCTCTTTGTGTACAACCTCGTCGGTCAGAATGGTGTGCCAACAGCAGTCGGTGAGCGCGCACACAAACACACACACACACACACTGCATTTTTAAATATTTTATAGTGTACTAAATATCTATGTTTAATCTACTATTGTTTTTGCAGGTATGCTGCTGCTTTGTGGTGCTCTTGTGAACGGACCCTACGCCCTCATTACCACGGCCGTGTCAGCTGACCTGGTACTGTTCAAGCCCTTTTTTTCCCCCTATTTTATCTCATGATCGTTACCAAAGCTTTCGATTGTAAAACTGTTGTTGTGGGGGGGTTTTTTTCGTTTTTTTTTTAATATCAACTCGCTGTTAAATTTAGGTTTGGAGTTTTCGGTTCTAATACCAGTTCCGGCTAAAATAGTCATAGATCCTGGGGGTTGTGAGAGTCGAAGTGAGTGGTTTACATAAAACCCTCTCCCCCACACCTGGTCTAAGGTGTTGTCTGCTCTAATAATATTATTAATAAGAACCCCGCTGGCGCTGTGTAATGTAGTTAACTAGACATCTCTCGCTCTCTCGCCTAACAGTGCTTTGGTCTAAATTGTAGACTGGTGTAAATGCCTGGAGGCTTTCCTCTGTTACATCAATGCACACACACAAACGCACACACACAAACTTGGTGAAAAGAATGTTGTGGAACTTCAGTAAATCTAGTCAGTGAGTTCTACTGTGTGTATACATTTTCTTACAAGAACCGATTTAGCTGAATCATTTGTGTCCCTTGTAAAAATTGTTCTGATGCCTGGCAAAATTTTGTGTATTGTTGCACCTTTAAATAGTGTTAATAAAACAAACATTTTCGTTGTAACAAAAGTAAGGAAAGTTTAATCATTTAAAAAAAGTTTCCAGTTCCAGTTTTGTTCCTTTGTACTCACTGTAACATTATTGAAATGTTTCTTGAAGCATTTTCCTTTGTTATTCGTAACGTTAACGACTTCAGTCTCCTTAAACGACATTTCACAATATTATTGCTTCGGTATAATATATAAATAAGTAAAAAATATTTGTTTAATTGGATTTTGTTCTTGTCCACACAGGGAACCCATGAGTGTCTGAGAGGAAACTCCAGGGCTTTGTCCACTGTAACAGCCATCATTGATGGCACAGGATCGATAGGTACAGCCAAAAGCCGCCACCGCCGCTGTTGTTGTTGTTGTCTCATTTGCTGTTTGTTACATTTTGTTGGCAGCAACAGAAATCTGATACGTCGACGAGTTTACTGTAAACAGATTTGTGTCGCATGTTTAGAACTGTGAATTCTGTCCACTAGGTGCCGCTGTCGGACCTCTTCTGGCTGGTTTGATCTCCCCCACCGGCTGGAATAACGTTTTCTACATGCTCATAACGGCGAACGTACTGGCATGTCTGGTAAGCGTCCACAAAACAGCATCTAAAAAGGCACTGGCTTTTGTCAGATCTTAAATTATCTCACTGGAATATTACAATTAATATAAAAAACAAATACATTACAGATTTTTCAGTGCTCATTTTGGCTTCTATTTTAAGTGTTTATAATCTCGTATTATAATATTGGCATTCTTTCCTCTGTAGCTGTTGTCCAGATTGGTGTTTAAGGAGATCCGAGGCTGGTGTGGTTACACTACTCGACCGAGAGGGTAAGAAAGATGATGTAATACTTTGCATTGACGGTTCAGGTTAGGATTCTAACATGGTTTTAGCCCAGTTTTAAATGTATTAGAAAGATTTTATTGGTCCCTGTTTTTTATTACTTCATTGTAGAAAAAGTGACACGTTACAAATTCAGGTTATAAAGTCACCAAAAATCATCATTATGTTTTTTTTTATATCCTGAAGTTCTCAATTGTAGGGTAACTGTACTTTACTGAAAAACCCCTAGAGGGCAGTAACGAGTATACCACACAGTATAGGCTATCACATTCGCGTAGATAATAAGGATAATTGTATACATATAACATTGTAGAACAAAGCTGATCATTTAAAATAAATAAAAAGGAATAAAAAAAAAAACCACCTCTATATAATTAACTATGTTTTAATTTAATTTGTGAATTTGGTGGGGGGTTTATGTGTGTGTGTATAAACATTTATGTGAGATGGGGGCAAATCAGTCTATAGTTCTATTTTGTGTTATTTTATTTGATCCCTTTTCAGTCACATAGATCCCCTTGTTGGTCTAATCATTTCCATCTGTATCCTGGATTTCGGTTCAATCAGAAGAATCTAATGAATAATTGTCGAGCATTGAGGTTTGATCTGCTCGTTTCATTTCAGGTTCAAAGAGATCTGAGGTGCCTGCCGGACGAGTGAATATCACACCTGCAACCGGCAAGAAAAGAAACGGCAGCGGTGACAAAACAACAAAACAGACATCCGATTTCCTGATCCGTCACGCAAAGCTGTTTTTATTTTAATTTTTTTGTTATTTTTTTTTAAGTATGTTAAAATGTTAATACGGAACACTTTAATCCTTTTGTACTTGGAGAAAAGAAAAAATACGCCCAATAGTGTGATGAAAAGAAATGTAATGGATTGGGGGTGGGGTGGGGGTGGGGGTGGGGCGGGGGGTTCTGTTTCTGATGTATAAGAGGGATAAGTAAGAAAGAAAGAAAAAGAAAATGGATTATAACTAAACGATGCCTATTTTTTATTATTATCATTAAAATATGCTAGTGGTGCATATTTGCTTTCATCATATGTCTCTATGGTTACTTTAGACTTAGAGCCCGACTCAACTCTCTCTCTGTGTCTCTCTGTCTCTCTGTTTCTTTCTTTCACACACACACACACATATTGCTGCTTATTAATTCAGGTGGAGGTACTTCAGTACATGAGTATGCTTGCTCAAGTGGCTGCCACCTACGTGCAGCAGCAGCACTATATGACATTTACAGCTTAACACACACAAACACACTCTTCTTCAGAATACTCAGAATGACCTTTGCCGCTTTAGTTGATGAAACTAGAACTATGTTTGCTGCTGAGACGAGACAGATTCAGCGGTGCACAAACTCTCTATGACGACGATGATGAGATGACACTTTGTTCAATAAGCACTTTTCCACTTTTTAAGCTAATTTATTCAATTAAATTGATTGATGATTTTTAAAGTTAATGCTTTATTTAAAATCTTAAATAATAATCTATATAAGACTTTGATTTTTTTTTTTGTGCGGTCGGCTACAATGCCAACAAATTGAGAAGATTTTTTTTAAACCCGGCAATGAAACACTTGTAAATAAACAGTGTGTTTTGCTGTTTGATGAATGGTTGTTCCATAAAGTGTTTTTCAGAAATCATAGGGATGCATTGATATAAAGTAAAAAAAAAAATTAGAATTCACTTGTTTTGGGGTAAATTTATCAAAACATGGCACATTTGAAGGCATGTACTTGAGATCATTTTGCTGCATTATCTAAATGTCACTTTTATCAAACCCCTCGTAGGACAATTGTTCATGTAAACAACAGAAGCAAGCAGGAACCTTGGGAAAAAATGTTAAAATGTGTCTCGCAATAAAATATAACGAAAGGCATGCAGAAGTCCGTGATTTTCTTTAGTACGAATCAGTCAGTTTGACGTTAATGTGTGTTTATTATTAGTAATTAAGATAGTCATTCAAATAATTCAGCTATTTATATCAATAGGATTCAGAGATGAAGGCTGTAACACTAACGTTGTCCACTAGAGGAAGCAAACGTAAAACAAAAAAAGGCATGACTTACATCGCAACGGGTCAATGACATAATGGCAGAAATATAAAACATTTTTTGATTTGCTAATAACAAAAGTGGGCGTGTTCGGAGGGGAATTAAAGCCCACCCTTAAATCATATGCGTATTCAAAAAAAACCTACATACTTTGGCGTCCAACAGACACAAATGAGCAGTTTAATTGTATTAAATAAATGATAATATGAATAAAATTGGTATTAAATGCATTTAGTTTGTTTTTAATTTGCGATATATATTTAACTCTGTAAGTAGTTTCCCCGCTGCCACTGAGTTCTGTACATAAATTGTCATTTTGTACTATTTGTACAAATGTATTTAGTATTTAAAATTATAGAGAAGGTTTTTTTTTTTATTTACGATTAATTACAGTCAAATGTATTAGAAAATGTTCTGTTTTTACCCCCCTACATTTTTTACTGCTCAAAGAAAACGAATCGCATTCGACTCCCAAAATATTTACATATCTCTGTGAATCGAACTGAATCAGGAGAAAGAGTCAGTTTCCAAATCTACAAACGAAACCGTCATTGGAGCGTTTCTAAGGCAACGGTTCCGCCCACATCTCGCGCGTCCTGAATAATCCCGCGCTTTTCTCTCAGCTTCCTCAGCAGCATCTGTGTGAGCTTAAAGCCTGAGAGAAAGTGTTTATGGCTCACACACAGGTGGGTCACTGGGCCCTTTCGCTCGCTTCTCTTCGTTCAACCAGCTTTTGTGGTTGCCAGATACAATAACATTTCTTACTTTTAAGGTTTTTTTTTTTTCATTTTTAAAGTTGTCTTAAGGTGAGTAAAGAGTTTATCTGTTACCTCATGTTCCACTTCTCTATCTTGCTTACTTTTCCTCTTGTAACATTGACTAGCTAATATTTCCTTCCATATATAACTTTTTTTTTTCACTCTTCGGACAGATTTTAAAAAGTTCACAATGGGTTCCAGCTCGTCGTCTTATGCTCCTAAAACCGTGTACCTGGACGTAGATGGTAAAGTTCAGAGGGTAAGAACGTTAAAGAGCTTTCCGGGTTCAAACCTTCTGTTGTTGTGATATGATCTATCTGTCGATATGTATTTATCTGTAGGAGCTCCTTAAGCGATAAAATCAGTCAGGCAGTGATGATATTATGGGATGGAAAAAAAGGCAGTAATATTACATTTTATTTATCCAAACTGACTGCAAAGATGTTTATATGATTGCTGTTATTGATTGATGTTATTTGATGGTGTATTTTTGGATAAAACCTTAGATTGTCTTTCAGTCAACTAACTTTTGTCCTTTTTTTTTAACTGGTCATAAAGTAGGAAATCAAACTTTATCACCCTGTTCTGGGTTACAACATGTTCAGTCCATGAAATAACACCATATTTCTAAACAACAAAACTTTTAAAACGGATCAAATTAGGTTAAATTTTGTCTGACGTTTATATTGTTCGATTCCTAAAAGAGTTGACTCGGAAACTGACTCGGTCTGTTTTTGTTTGTTTTTTGTTCGAATCAGGATTTGAATCAAGAACCCAAATGTTTGGTATTGTTTGTGTTACAAATCTCAGCATTGCAAAGATACTAAAGAAAAATTTGACAAAGATTAACATGATTAGGGTTATGAAAAATCTAAAAAAAAACTCATGGAATTTTAACATTTCCAGATCTGGAAAGGTTTTCAAAAAATATATAAAGGGTATTTTTTTATTTGTCATTTTTTTTTAGGTACGATCTTAGTGTGTATATAGACTTATTATGAAAAATAGGCCAGACATATTTACCTCAGTCTTGGGAAAATCATGACATTTTATTGTTAACAATGTGTAAGAATCCTGCGTTAGGTTTTTTTTTTCCTAAAAACATGTCACTTATGTTGTCTGGTGTAAACAAAAAGACTCGTTCTGAGTCACAGGTGTCCCTGGCATTCACAAGTAGCCCTACCATCTGCAGAGAGCAGCTGGAGGAGTGTTTATTCAGAAGATCATCTAGACCACCGGTCAAGATTTTACTCTGCAGTAGTTTGGGTTTAAATTGAAAAAAAAAAAAGATATCGATTTATGACTTTATGACTGGTATTTCAATCTGTACAGCATGAAGGATATTGAATTATTTTCATCCTGTAAAAGTTATGTGACTTTGCTTTCAGGTGATTTTCAGCCGACACTGCAGTCCGTGTGACATCAGAGAGTTGCTTTGTACATCGTCTAACATCACCAGGTCAGTAACACGGTCAGATAATCTATCCTATAATTTTTTTTTACACTAATGTAATGTAATGTATGGGGTTTTTTTGCCTTTGCAGAAACACGGCTATACTTCTAGTAGATTCTGAGGGAGCGCTGATATCTATCGATCCCACCATGCCAACAAACACACCTAAGTAAATCCTTAAATGAACGTTACTGCAGCGACACTAACGACTAGAACTGATTCTAAAATAGCTAAACAAAAATTGTATTGTTTTGTTACAGTAACTTGTATAAAGTAATGCAGCATTCCAGTCAAGGAGGAGGTAAACACGAGTCTTTACTACTAAACGTGGTATATGCAGTATTTCTAGTTAAATTTTTGTAAGGTTTACTGATAATTACTAGTGTAAAAAAATCAATAACGAAGAAGGTTTTGCATCGTAAAAGCAAGTATTAATGTAAGCTTTTACGTTGAATTTTTAATAAAATTTTAATATGCTTAATTTCTGGTATTCCAATTTAAAGTAACTTTTTTATGCTGCAAACTACAAACACACACACATATATATATATATATATATATATATATATATATATATATATATATATAGTATAAATCTATTCGATTATCTTGCGATTTAAATGTAAAATAAACACTTATAAATAAAAAAAAAAAAACCTTAACTTATTATTTTTTCTTCTGAAGAGAAAGAAGACATGTTCCAGAATGTTCTTTCCCAGGTGGCAGAACAATTCAGTCGGTAAAACATTATTGCACAAGCAGTAACTATTATACAGCATTATATTATTATTATTATTATTATTATTATTATTATTTCCGAATTATTAAAAATAAGCATTTATTTAGCGAATCTTTGCTAATGAATCTCTTTGTTTTAGGGCTTTTAGGATAAACGAGCTTAAAACTGAGATGACCAACAGACTGGCCATGCTGGAGAAAAGGGTCGAACGTGAGTTGGCCTTCACCTTACAAATCTATCATCTTAATTAAAAAAAATTAAAAGTTTTAGGCTTGTGTTTTGTGATTTTTTAAATGATAATTATTTATTTATTTTGTGCTTCTTTTTTTTTGCAGTAGAGGGTCTGAAAGTGGTAGAGATTGAGAAGTGTAAGAACGATCTGAAGAAACTAAGGGATGAGGTGACCTCTAGAGGTGGTGCAAGGTACGATTCTATGACTATCATTTAAACCATAGAATAAAGTCGATGTCATATATTTAATTATGACTATATTTTGAGGGTTGTCATTTGTAATCTTTAATATTCAACCTTTTTAGCTTCAGACTGCTGATAATCTGATACTTTGCTAAGTATTTGCTGTCTACTAAATATTTTAACTTGTACAGAACAGTAAACAATATAATAACGTTCAGATATACTGGATTATACAGGATCAGTTATCTAGGGTGCATTTGGAAACTATACAATTCTAGGGTTAACAGTAATATCAGGCAGCACGGTGGCTTAGTGGTTAGCACTGTTACCTTACAACAAGAAGATCCCGGGTTCGATTTCCAGGCAGGGGTCTTTCTGTGTGGAGTTTTGCATGTCCTCTCTGTGCTTGCGTGGATTTACTTCGGGTTCTCCGGTTTTCTTCCACAGTCCAAAAACATGTATGTTAGACTGATTGGTCATTCTAAATTGCTCATAGGAGTGAGAATGTGTGTGTGTGTGTGTGTGTGGCCCTGTGTTGGACTGGTGACCTGTCCAGGGTGTCCCCTTCCTGCCTTTCGCCCTTTCAGAGACAGCTAGGATAGACTCCATCAGATCCCCGTGACCCAGAATTAGGGATTAAGCGGGTATAGAAGATCAATGAATGAATAAATAATCATATATAAAACATGATGTTTACAATTAATCTCATTTTGACAGTTTGATGATAATAATTGTAATTTATTTCCATTCAATTAAAAGTTTCCATTTGCTTTCCGAAAGGGTGAACTGCAACTGCAAATACAATTTCGCAGACGATGGAAAGAAACTCTCTCCGAGACGGGATGTTCCAAGTTATCCAAAGGTAAACATAATAACGATTCGGTTATGATCTTAAAAAGTATGGTCTATATAATATGGTTATTAGTATTATGAATGATATTTGGACGTACTAAATCCGCTCTTATGGCAGATCATATGACATCATAGCAGCGCAAAGATAACGTTTAACTTGGATGATAATAAACAATAAACAATAAGCAAAAGTAATAATGTTTTTGGAAAAGTGCCATGTCACTGCTTTCCGCCACTCCCACATATAATAATAATAATAATATTTAATTTATTGTGCAGGGTACATGTACAGAGCCAATGAAATGCTTTTTTCGCATATCCCATCTTAGTAAGTTGGGGCCAGAGCGCAGGGTCAGCTATGATACAGCGCCCCTGGAGCAGGAAGGGTTAAGGGTCTTGCTCAAGGACCCAACAGTGGTTGACTTGCCGGAGGTGGGGCTTGAACCCAGGTGTTTCTGGTCTTCAGATTAACAACTCCTTAACCATTTGAGCCACCACTGCCCCTATATAAGTCGTCTCTCCTGCGGGATCATGGGATAGCAAAATTTCTATCAGATGCATACTTCAAAATCCAGGTGGAAGAAGTTGATCATCCGCTTGTTGAACTTTTTGCATGTAGATAGTTCGCATAATTAGGATTTGGACATACCACTTGCATCACATACTCAGTTTTGCCTACTATATAGTAGGCAAGTATGTGATTTTTAGACGGAGGCTGACAGTACAGGATGAAGTTATGTTGATTTTGTCTTTCTGCCTATACAGTACACACTTTCCCAGGAGACTATAGAGACTCTTAAGAAGCCCACTTTTGATGTATGGCACTGGGAGCACAATGAGGTTTGCCAGACGTGGATGTGTATTAAACATACAATACAGAATACATTTGTTGATTAGTTTTTACTCAGTTTTTACCTATATTACAAACTTATATTTTACACTTTATAAAACATTTTCTTTCTTTTTTCTCCATTGTTTTCATTTTAGATGCTCAGCTGTCTGGAGTACATGTATCACGATCTTGGCCTAGTGAAGGAGTTTAACATGAACCCCATCACCCTTAAGAGGTGGCTGGTAAGATTTAAAACCCTGCATTAAACACACACACGTTTTTAACGTATACACACGCCGCAGAAAGTGACGAAATGTCGGTCGTTTACAGCTGGCGATTCAGGAAAATTACCGCGACAACCCGTTCCACAATTTCCGCCACTGCTTCTGCGTCAGCCAGATGATGTATGGAATGATCCACTTGTGCAACCTCCAGGTGATCCATAACAATAATAACATTTCTCATTCGATGTTTGTCTGTATATTGTATTGTTATAATGTACTCCTGACATTACCGCCGCTTTGGTCCTCTCAGGAGAAGCTGACAATGACTGACATGTGCATTCTGATGACGGCAGCAGTTTGCCACGATCTCGACCATCCGGGATACAATAACACGTACGTATCCGGCTGTCATTCTTGCTAACACACTATAATCGGTACTTTTTATACACAAACTTAGCAATCTTTTAAGGCAAATTTTTGAGATTGCTACTATAATAAAATCCTCCAGTCTGATTGGCCCAAATTGTTTATTTCTTTACTATAGGTTTATCTGTTATGTCTTCTTTTTCATCTCTTTCTCTCTCTCTATCTCCCCCATTTTATCCCTCCGTCTTATCAAAAGGCAAAAAATGTCCCAAAAATATATTTTATACAGTTTTATTAGTTTTATTGTATCTTAACAATAGTTTATAAGGATAAATAGGTTAAACCTAACGTTAAGAGAGGCTAATTAGGACGTGATGTTGTATATAAATGTCTTACTAGAGTTTCCCTGAAAACAACACGAGTAAAAGTATATTTATTTAACTGAAAAAGTAAGTATATTACTTAAAAAGTTTTTAATTATGTGATATTTTTTCAATATGAAAATTAACTAAGTATTGAAAGAAAAAGTACAAATAAACAATAAATTGTAACTTTCTTCCAATTTATTTTCTTTTAAATAATTGCAAATGTGTCTATTTCTACGTAAAATAATAATAATATTAATTCATTTCATTAAACTTACCGTTTAATTTAAACATCAAGTGACTTTGTGTTGTTTATCTAAATATTTTAGTCACAATTAAACAATTTAAAAGCTTCCATCCAAAAGCAAACATGTAAACATGACAAAGATTTATTGACTGTAAGATACCGATCCAGGAAATGATCACGGGATGAACGAATGAACGAATCACTCTCTGGGACGACTTGTTGCTCCGGAGTCGTATTTAGGATTCGTTCATATTAAAAGACTCGTTTATGAACGATTCAACAGTCGTTCTTTTGTAGTGAGTAACAAATATAATTAAAAAATATATCGTAGTAAAAGTCTACATTTTAATTCGAAACTGTAGCAGAGTAAAACTACAGTAAAGTACAGATTCTCCTAAAAAGATTACCTAAGCACATTACAAATCTGTAACTTGTATCCATAAACAAATAAAAAGTCTGACATTTTGTTTATTAATAAATTGAAACATCTAATCAAGATGCTTCTGGTGACGTCTAAGATGCTTATTTTTCAGCAGTTCAATCTTTACTAAATGATTGCTTTCCCTCTGTGATCAGATATCAGATCAACGCTCGGACAGAGCTGGCTGTGCGCTATAACGATATCTCCCCTCTGGAGAACCACCACTGTGCAGTGGCCTTCCAGATCCTTGCCATGCCGGAGTGCAATATCTTTGCCAACATCGAACTTGAGTCCTTCAAACAGATAAGACAGGTGCCGTAGACATGTGCTAAATATCCGCCTGCCTTTAATAGAGTTTGATTGATTTGGGATTTGTTTAAAAACGCTCATGGCTGTAGGTCATGCGTTTAATGCATCATTCTCGCGTCTTTTTTTTAGGCTATTATTACTCTTATTCTAGCTACTGACATGGCCAGACATGGTGAGATACTAGACTCCTTCAGGCAGAAAGTGGACAACTTTGATTTTACCAACGAGGAGCATGTCAAATGTGTGCGTATCCCCAAAGAAACAGGACAACACCCAAAAATTTGCATAGTTCTTTTGTTATGCAGTTTTTTAAAGGCTGCGGTTAAACTGTTCATTTGTTTATAATCTCGGAGCAGCTAAAGATGGTCCTGATCAAGTGTTGTGACATCTCCAATGAGGTTAGACCGACCGAGGTAGCTGAGCCCTGGGTGGACTGCCTGCTGGAGGAGTACTTTATTCAGGTAACAGACATTTGGTGTGGCCAGGACTTTAATTATCACTCATCAAAAATCTCTGTCTCAGTTTTCCACTCATTAGCAGTGGATCATCAGTTTTTTCGTCTTGATATTTTGGACTGCTTTAGAGTGACCGAGAGAAGTCTGAAGGTCTTCCTGTTGCTCCTTTTATGGACCGGGACAAAGTGACTAAACCAACGGCACAAATCGGCTTCATCAAATTTGTTCTCATTCCAATGTTTGAGACAGTCATGAAGGTATTCAAGCTATTCTTCGATATGTCATAAAAATGCCAAAAAACAGTTCGAAATTATAGTCTATTGTACCGAACTGTTGCATTAAATCTGACTGGGTAGAAACTAAGGTAGGGGATATATAAACAAACTAATACAGTGCCTCCAAAACCTTTTTTCTGATGGGCCCGCCTTTTGCTAAATAAAAAAAGACCCCCTACCAACACACACACACACAAAAACACCTTCAGAAGGTTTTATTTTAAACATTTGAAACATAATTTAGTGTGTGATATAAAGGAACAAGTCTTTATATTGTATATAAAGTAAAAACCCATAAATGTAGACGCTGCAGACTTTCCTTTCTTTAACTATGTAACAGTATTTATTATTTTCAGCAGCTCTATTGCAAACAGGAACTAGTATTTTAGACATTTTCCGTCTTTGTGTTATTTAAGTGGATTTAGCTTTTTTTTGTTAAACATGAGCGCTTCACGAGTAATGCGATCACAATGGGTCATAAGTAATTCAACGTAACATATTAAGAGGGGTGTCTCACGGCGCAGAGACGACAGCTAAACCTGCATGCTAAACACCCAGCGTGGACCCATGGCTTATATTTTTAGCTCAAATCTTGCCTATTTTTTTCTTTCAAAATTTGAATATATTTCAATTAAAATCTGCTGACATCACACCAGCCTTTCCACACGCCCCCACCGCCCCCCGATTAGGGGCAGCATTAGAAATTTTGATCAAAGAATATTAATTTACCACACCCATTCTGCATTGTACTACTAATAAAACAGACAGTTAGTGAACCCCTAAAGTGTGTGGGCCCTTAAAATCCCTCTAACCTATCCAAACGACCCCCCCTCTTAGTGGCGTCTTACCCTATTATATTTTATTTTGGCTTAATTTGCTTGTGTTTCGACTTGATTTCTTTTGGGGTTTTTACAAATGCAAACCACACAGATTTAGTTCCACTTCGCATTCATGTGCTACTTTGTGGTGGTCCATCACATAAAATCTCGATAAAAAACATGTAAGTTTGTGGTTGTAAGGTGACAAAATCTGAGAGGTATAAATACTTTTTCCAGGCACTGTATTTTATAAAGTCTCTGGTACCAACAGGCACTTGTAGGGCAGGTAAATAAACAGATTTGTAGCTGCTATGACATGTTTTTTATTAGGTAAGGATGTTCAGTGTTAGCTTTTTGTCATTTTTTTGTCATTATTCTTATGGTTTATTCATGAAATTACTTTGAGGGGCATTAGAAAATATTTCATTCCCTTTAAGGTTCCACTTAGCTCAAATACAAACAGTGTGGTTCTAAATTATATTAAAAAAATTTCCCTTTTATTGTGTTTGTAGCTTTTTCCCCAAATCGAGGAGATCATGGTGCAGCCGTTGCGAGACTCGCGTGATCACTACGAGGAACTAAAACAGATCGATGATGCCATGTCACAAGTATATCATTAATGTGCTACACAGCTTAACACTTGCATAGCATCACAATACAGTACATATCGAGATCTGATCATTAGTTTATTTAAGTCATGTGTTTTATTTACAGGCCCAGAAGAAGAAAACTGAAAGCATGTCATTAGGAGGAAAGAAGAAGTAAACCCAATTCTTCTGATTCTTTTGAGTAAGTTTCGCTGTTTAATGAGGGTCAGTGGGTTGAAAAATGTAAAACACCCTCAAATCACATTTTTTTACATACACACTCGTTTGTCCGGCTCTCCGCACCACACACACACACACACACACACACACATAGACAAACATAAGCCAAATACAGTTAAATAAACGATATGGCCAACAGTGGAGTGGTGCAACCAAATGCTTTTTTTTGTTATTATCATATATTGTGTAATATTTTTTTCAAATATGGTAGGTAGCTTTCTTCTCTGGGGATCCAGTGCCCCCCACTGTATTGTATCGGTATTGGCTGCTTGAAAAAAAGTTCAAAAAACAGAAATACGAATGATTTTCTCATCAAATCCAATTTCTAGTCGAATAAAACTAACTTTTAGTTTTATCAATAACCTGTATACTGTTTTTCCGACAGTTCAGCATAAACAAAAGCGCCGGTGGCTGGATGATGGAGCCTGGCTTTGTTCTGGGGTCCCATGCGTCTATTTTCTGAGATGGAGTGAGCTTCTCCTGCCCATGAAAGCCTCTCGGAAGATCACTGATTTCTCCACACCGAATAGATATATTTAAAAGACAGCAGATGTAAGAGGAGATTTAGGAGTGGAGTGAAGCCTTAGTGTTCGAAGGTCCTTCAGCACGTTTTCTACGGCAAAGTTAAGAATAAAAAGTCGTTTACCAGCGTTGAGAGGTAAAAAGGTGATTTGTTCTTTATTAGTTTGCAAAATAAAAATACAAAAACATGTTTTTAAGTCAATTGCCATTTTATTTATCTGTCCGATATTAAGTTTCATATGATTTAAAAGGCATCGGAAAGTATTTTTTTCAACTCTTAAGGTGAGAAATGAATTAAGTAAAACAGAAGAAGAAATAAAAGTGATTTCTGTACGTTAGATACGCCACAGTATAGTTAGATATACACAAACACCAAAGATTTGAGCAACCAGAAGTTAAACATAATTTAATCAACATTTATTTCTAATGTTACTACGAACGCTTTTACTGCGGATTTTGGTTAAAATGTTTACTTTTTTTAATAACATATGCCACAAATTTACCAAAAAACTGATTGTTTAATATACTTTGATTTAACAAAATTGAAGAACATCCTAAAACGGAACCAGGAATTGCATTTATTTACCAAAAAAAAAAAAAACCTGTGAATTTTGTTTCCTTATTTCATACATAGAAAAATATATGTCTAATAAAAGTCAATGTTTAACTTTAGTTTTTTTGAGTGAACAAATTTTACTTGACCAGAATATTTATAGTATTATATTGATTTCTCCTGATTGTTATTACTAGTAGTTAAATATTTAAACATTGATTTAGGTATTTTAATGTAGTAATGTAGCTTTAATCATCCAATTAAATAATTAATTTCACAATAAAATCAATAATACAACTAAACGCCTCACAGCTCATGCTAACATATTGAGAATGTTGTATTTCTTTATGCAATGAACGCATTGCAAGTGTATCGTTTTGACATATTTTCCCAGTAAACTGCTTGCAAATTGTTTTTCTAATTTTTAATTCTATATCCTTTTTTTTAATTTAACACAAATTCTCTGAATCGGTACTCAGGTATGTGGCATTACGTAGTAACACAATTAAAACTTACCTGATACGATGTGTTAATCAGCAGCATTTTGAATGAGTCGTTTTGGTTTCATGTAGGACATGGAATTGCTTATCTGACCATCGTTACTGTAAACATGTATTAATTACGCTATGGAAGATAAATTAATGTTGGATGCTGGATGAGTTAAGCAATAAAATCCTTACATCATATCCCGTCTTGTGTTGTTATATAAGAGTATATCTTAGCGTTTGTATCACAACTTCTATTATTTAAACATTATTTATTTGTTTTCTGTTAGAAAGGTATAAAAAAACGGATAAATATCAATGTACCAATTAAAATAGTATTTTCTTATTAAACAAAAGGTTTGGGGAAATATTACTATTTTGTTTATTTATTTATTTATGCTTTACTGAGAGTAACATTTTGTTTGTATTACATTTTTTAACAAGCCTTTGTTTGTTGTACGATTGCCTCCTTAAATAAAAAAACTCGAATTAGACCATAAAAACATTTTAACAAATACAAAATCTGATTGAAATTTTTTTATTCGGATTTAATTTGAATAAAGATTTGGGTCATGATACAATATATATCACGATATGATGCAATACAAAACATATTGCAATACTAAAAAAAAGTAAAACAAATAGCTCAAAATATAACAAATCCAAACCATTATTTTTTTCTGCCATGTTTGCTTCTCAGACAATGGCCGTATGTGTCAGCGCCAACTGCAGGAGTGGAGAAGGAAGTCGTTTGACACACACCGAGGGTTATTATTCAATATTAACGTAAATCAGTTTAAAATGTCATTTCAATATGTATCGATACTCGAGGTTAAAATATCGATACACTATCGAGAAATAAAATATTGCGATAATTAGCTGTATCGATATATTTACCCATCCTTAGGGTAAATTTACTCTTCTTTTAAACAGTGTACAGCTCCATTAGTGCTTTCCTTTTCTTTTATTTGCTTTCGTTTTACATATGGTTGCAAAAATATCTGTGGGAACCATAATGTGTGTAAAGAAAAAAAATCATGTGTTTGAAGTGGAGTGCCAGGTTCTGTTTCTAAAACAAAGCCATGGTGGTTTGTCAGAAACGTATGTTTCAACTTTAAACCTGTTTTTATGCTGACCGTTCTCGTTCAGGTGGGTTTGACACCTGAGAGCTTTTTAAAGGGAAGTCATTTAAAAAACAGTCTCTCTTTCTCTCTGCTTGTGAAAGAGAAAGAGAGGGAGAGATTCATTCTCATAACCACCAGAGGGAGACATTTTCCTCTGAGCATCCCTAATCATGATTGGCTATAAAGATTAAACATTTCGGTACTGTTTTAACACTAAAAATGAGTTACATTTCCATTTGCATTTTAAGTTTTAATACTTTAATACTACTACTTTAATACTTTTGTGTTTGTAGCATAGGTTAAATTTAACAAATCAGTTACAACCCTTCACACTATCTTTTTTTACAATATACTATTTGAGAAAGAAAAGAAAAAGAATTCCATGAATTAAAAATATATGTACCTTGTTTTTTTTACATTTACAGCATTTGGCAGACGTCCTTATTCAGAGCGACTTATATTTATTTCTTTACACAACTGAGCAATTAAGGTTAAGGTTAAGGTCCTTGCTCAGGGGCCCAACAGTGGCAAAATGATGGTGCTGGGAATAAAACCCTGATCATTTTATTATTAGCAGTCCTACACCTTAAACACTGCACTACTTTTTTTTTTTTTTTTTTTCGGCCGAATGTTTTTTTTTTTTGGCTCTCTACATTGTGATCCTTCGTCCTGTGTCAATTATCTAGTGTTGGAGAGTAACAAATTACATTTACTCGTTTTACAGTAATTGCGACGGGTTTTTTGTGTGCTTCTATATTTTAAAGTAGCTTTTAAAATGATTAATTTCACTTTTCTTAGGTATGTTTTGATTGAGGGCAGCATGGTGGCTTAGTGGTTAGCATGTTTCTTCACAGCAAGAAGGTCCCGGGTTCGATTCCCAGGCAGGGGTCCTTCTGTGTGGAGTTTGCATGTTCACCCCGTGCTGGTATGGGTTTTACTCAGGGTTCTCCGGTTTCCTCCTACAGTCCAAAAACATGTATGTTAAGTTGACTGGTGTTTCTAAATTGCCCATAGGAGTAAGAGTGAGTGTGTGTGTGTGGCCCTGTGATGGACTAGACTCCAGCAGATCCCTGTGACCCCGAATTAGGAAATAAGCGGGTATAGAAAATGAATGTTTTGATCGAAGTATTGTACTCAACTACGTTTCAGTAGTATTTATTACTGTGTAAAAAAAAAATAGAATACAAATTCATTTAAAAAAAGGAAGAGGGAAAAAAACTTTACTTTTAAAATATTGTGATTTTATTCTTGTAATGTTTTACTTTATTTACAAAGTATTTAATTCATTGTCATAAATAATCATAATCACTGTCTTTAATACTTAATAAGGTCCCTGAACCATTGTGATTTAAAGTTTGCAGCATTACAGTTTTACATTCACACTTTATGCCATATTTAGTTGTTAATATTTAAAGGGATGATCTGCACTAAAATGACTCTCACTTCCCTAAATGTTTTATGTTTCCCTTTTTTTTTTTTTGCATTTTATTTTATTTATTTATGTATTTATTTTTATTGCACTTTAATTTATAAAGTTGGTTTTTTTCCATTAAAAACAACTAGTATCCCTTTGTCTTTTTTGGACTACACTAGAATCCTCCACCGCGACCCCTGCTGTTAAAAAAGTTACTCAGTAAATTTGACTTTTGACTTTTACTTGAGTAGCTTTCTAGACCAGTAACTTTACTTATACTTATGTAAAATTTGATTAAATTAACAGTAGTTTAACTTGAGTAGAATATTTTATTACTCTTCTCACCTTTGCAAATTTCTATACAAACTTCTCGATTGTTCGCACACGTGCATGTCTTTTTTTCCCCCTCCTTTCAATTAGTCTGCTTTGTATAAAATGCTGTAAATCTTTCCTGAGTATTGTATTTAAATTGCATTGTATTAAAAAAATGTAGACCTTAGTGGTGAGTTTAAATACACAATATAAACTAATAAAATTCAAGATGATGAAATTATAATCAGAGCCAGTCAATCATGCCACTGATTCAAGCAGTTACATTCACATCTATGGCATTTGGTAGAAGCCCTTATCCTGAACGACTTCCATTTATCTCTTTTTCTATACAACTGAGCAATTGGGGATTAAGGGCCTTGCTCAAAGGCCAAGCAGTGGCAACTTGGTGGTGCTAGGAATCGAACCCCAATCTTCCAGGTATCATTTCAACACCTTCCCTTGAGCCACCACTTCCCCACAAGCAAAAGCATCTCGGGCCAAATTCTGTTCTTTTCCATTTGCAAAATAACGAAGTTAACCATTTGCATCCACGTCTTTTTTTTTTTTTTATGATTTAGAACCCTCAAGCATTTGTGTTCAATCTTTCTAATCTCTTTGTAAACACACACAACAAAAGAGACACAACAAAGGAGACAAGGGAAATTGAATTTGAAGCTATTAGACGTCACACGGTGTGATATTGAAATTGACAAATGATACAACAGACTTTTTCCCTCATCGCCTCTTCCTCTTTAAAAGGTTTTAAGTTAATTGAAGGCACTACGTGGTCCACACGAAGCTTTGTCCATATTTTCCTGTTGCATTTCTTACACAGTAACTGGAAATGAAGATAACACAAAGACAAAGCATGAGACGGGAAGACAGGAAATTCTTCGTACCTGGTGAGTTTTAGTTTACTATTACTATTACATATATTTAACCATTGTTTAGTTCTTATCAATATTCATATTTGAATATATTTGCTGACACTTTAAATTCTAAGCAGCTCAAGCCTCTGGATGGTGTGAGACACTAGACGAGCTCCTTGCTGAGGAAAAAGGATCCCGAAGAATCTCGCCGGCTGCTGAAAGGTATCGAGCTGTGATGGTGAACTTAATTTTGCCACTTATTTAATAATTTACTATCGAATCTCTGTAATCCACCAAGAAAACCCATTTTTTTCAAGGATGAATGGATAGTTAAATGGATGGAGGTATATATAGATAGGTAGATGGAGAAATGGATGAACGAGGGGATGGATAAATAAATGTATGTATGTATAAATAGATAAGTGGGTGGATGAATGGATGGATGTGTAAATAGATAAGTGGATGGAGAAATGGATGGACGAGTGGATGGATAAATGGATGGATGTATAAATAGATAAGTGGGTGGAAAATGGATGGATTAATGGATGTATAAATAGATAAGTGGGTGGATGAATGGATGGGTGGAGAAATGAATGGACAAGAGGATGGATTAATGGATGTATAAATAAATGGATGGTTGGAAAAATGGATGGATGTATAAATAGATAAGTGGGTGGGTGGATGGATGAATGGAGAAATGAATTCATTACTCCACATTTTATGCGTGCGAGTGTGTCTTTAAGAGCGGCGCGCTCCCGCGTGCGCGTGACCGCTGAAGTTCGGAGGAAGTGACGGTGAAGAAGTGTGAGAACTGAACCGGGGGAGGTTTTTTTTGGGGGGGGTAAGTTATAACTACGAGAAAAAGTGGGGGTTGGAAAAAAAAAGTACTATATAAAGCGGGGAGTTAATGGAAACTAGGTTTGTAAAAAAAAAAAAAAAAAAAAAAAAAAAAAACTTTCTAAGTTTGTGCAAAGTTTAAAAAAAGTGAGACTTTTTGTGCGCTCGCACGTGCGTGTAAATCAGTGTTTACGTCTCAGTGAGACACTTTCAGTTATTCAGGCGACATGATGAACTATTGTAGTGTTCAACAACCCGGGAGCGACTTTATACAGTATTTGTACTGATGTACTTATTAACCTTTATCCGGCTCGGGTTGGTTCTTTTGGCTCTCTCCTTTTCGGTGAGTGTGTGTTCTGAGCTGAAAGTGCTCGTGCGCTTAGAAGATGGACAAATAACCGGGGAGACTTTAGAGTCGGACAGCGAGCGGGACATCATCAGTGTGGAGTTCAGACACACAGACGGAACTCTCATCACTTTCCTGGCTGATTTCAAGCGGGTGAGTGGACACTGAGATAAAGATCTAATAACATCATTCTCTCTCTCTCTCTCTCTCTCTCTCTTTCTCTCTCTCTCTCTTTCTCTTTCTCTCGCGCTCTCTCTCTCTCTCTCTCTCTCAGTGTAAATCTATCTCAGTGATACAACTGAACAGATGAGGGTTGAGGGCCTTGCTCAAGGGCCCAACAATGTTCCCCATCAAAGCTGCCACTGTCTCCAAAGTAACTAGACATTTATCTTATAAGGTTCGCTAGTTTTTACCAAGGGTCCTACGATGTCCGCTTCACACTAGCGGGGCTTGAACACTAATCCTTCGATCAACAACTCAGAGCCTTGACCATTTATGCTAAAATTCCCCTTAAACTAGGTAAGCTAAAAAAAAGTTGTGCTGGTAATAGATCCTCCACCACCAAGCTACCACTGCTGGGCCCCTAAGCACGGCCCGTGACACTCATCTTCTTAGTTGTATAAATAAAATATAAATGTATGTCAGTATGAATAGAGGCATCTACCAATACAACTAAGCAGATAAGGGTTGAGGGTCCTGCTCAAGGGCCCAATAATGTCAGCTTGGCACTGGTGAGACTTGAACCCTGATCCTTTGATCAAAAACCCAGAGCCTTAACAATTATGTTTTTATTCCCTTCAAGGTAACAGACATCTACCTCAGTTGTAACACTTAGCAAATAAGGGTCAAGGGCCTTGCTCAAGGGTCCATCAGTGGTAGCTTGGCATTGCTGAGGTTTGATCAAGCCTTAACCAATTAAGCTATTAATGTCCCCAAATTAGCTTGGGTAACAGACATTTACCCAATCAGGGGCCCAAGGGCCAATTTGTGCTACCAATGCCCCACATAATCAGTCTAGTGGTGGTATTCCAGTGACACAGTGCTATTTACATGTAACTTTTTACATTTGCATTTCTGGTGTTTGGGGCCCCGGTCTTGGGAATTGAACCCACAATCTTCTAATTTGCAGTCCAACACTTTAACCACTTTAACCTACGATGATCCTGCTTCACATCATACTAAATATTTTTCACGTAACGATCTTGGAGGATATCTTACAGACACCGTTTATCCAGAGCGACTTGCAATACATTTGTCTTCCTCTCTTTTTTTTCTAACTGAGCAGGTGTGGGTTAAGGGGCGGGGAATTGAACCCACACTCTTCCGATCAGCAGTCCAACACCTCAAGCACTGAGCTACCGTTTTTTAAGTTGCTAAATCTTGTGAACACAAAATACAGAGCCTTGACATGAAAGCTGATGGTCCGTCAGAGGTCCTTAATCAACATCAGTGCCTGAAGTTACTAATACAAGTGCGGCCAAATAGGAAAATCCCCACAGTCATGCTGCGGAATCTGGGAGAAACCATTTTTTGAGGTGTAAAAGTAAAACGAAATCTAGAATGATCAGTTGTGCCTATACATTTGACCGTATAAGTATATATTTAAAAGTCCCCACTGACTGATGTGATTGACATCCATCTGTCCTGCCGGGTGTCATAGTGTATATGTTGGTATAGCTGTAGTCCTGAAAAAACAAACCATCCCCAAGCTTTTAGCTCAACTGTCTGAATTTAGTAAAATGCCAGTCAAGGTTAGTCAAATTTATGGGTTCGATTAGTAACACTGCATGCATTACTCACCTCGGTGTTACATTAGGTTTCTCACCCACACCGATTCAAATTTGGCCCTTAGCTCAGGTAACCTGAACTCTCACATACTACTTAAATATGTACTACACAACGAGCTACTACATATTTCTCAACTGCTAAGAAATTCTACGGTTAACGGGTACTAGGAATAATATTCGGTTGAACTACATCCGATATTTTGATATCGTCACATGACCTACGTCATCACAGCATCGTGAAATCAAGTTTGGATAATATTTAACTTGGAGGACGATAAACAAGTGAAATATACTTACAAGGAAAACTAAGCGTTGCAGCCATTTTGGAATTTGACAAGTCGTCTCTCTCATGGGTCCATGGGATAGTAGTGTGTCCATAGTATATATACTATAATTTGAGTTGAAATAGTAGATCACCCGGTTTTTTTTTTACACACTGTTTTTTCACATGCTAAAAGATTCTAACGCACGAATCACATGCTTGTTTTTGCACGCTAAAAGTATAACTTTTTGGACAAAGTCCCTGACTCCATTGTAGCATTTTTCTGCAGTCTGTAGTAGAAAATGGTCAGGACATCGTTATAGACTGGATGTACTAGGAAATTGAATTCAGTCAATTACAGTCCAAGCCATATATGGAAAGTTAAGTTTTATATGCACAGTTGACCAGATGCCACTAGTTCCTCGTCTTGCGGTGCGAAGCGAAGCGTATACAGCACAGAACCTGGTGAGATTTGACGTTCATTTTCATATTTGGCAAACTAGGCCGATTTTCATTTGTTTTGAATCTGACCTTACTGACCATTGCGAGAAGACACTAAGGTCGTTTGCCCGATGCTATGAATGTAAATGTTAATGTAAATCACATCAACATCAGGAACAGGGTCCGATAATAGCCACCTGGTGCAACTTTAAAAACCAAACACAAAAATGTTAGCGGATACCAAAGCTACCAAAGAAATGTGCACCAGTTAGTGTTGGTCGCTAACCTTCTTACTGGGGTTTTCATTCGTCTTTAAAAGCTTAGTGTCCTGTATTAGCTTCTAAATCTCAGGAATGTCACCCTTTTCTAATTACAAAGACTCTCATTGGCTCTTGCTACTTTGCCTCAAAAGCCAGCTGCTCGCTAGATTTAGCAGGAGGGTACCATCTAGGGTAATAATAAAAAGCAACTCGTGTACACTAATTTAACGCCAACTTAACGTTCCACTTAGGTTACCATTTCTGCACCACAGGATCTGTAGGGCAGAGAGAGGTTAAGCTTCAGTTTCATGTTTCCTAGTCAGCTGTTCGTCTTCGAGCGGTCAATCGCCTTTAACTTCATGTCCATGTTCGTTTTAGCCCCAAAAGTTCCACGCGTACACGAAAGAGAACCTGATACTTGGTGAACGATTAGCTGGCCAGATGTAAACCGATTGCCCCGCTGCATTGACATGCCTCAGGCATTTGTGCTCTAGCTGTTAACATAAAAAATAAACTTATGCAGCAGTTTTGTTTGCAGACATAGAATCCGAGCAAAATAACCGAACTAAGACAGCCTCTGGTTCAACTACAAGTATTTCTTTTGTACGGTTTAAACATGGCAACCCACACTAAGACAACATGGACTGAGCTTTGTTTTGTTTTGAGGAACGCCTACACGCTTTCGTCTTTTGCAAGGCTCTTTAATATAAGCAAAAACTTTAGCTTTTGAGTCCAGTGGGCAGAGTAGCCAAAAATCTGACTTTAGAATGACTACTTTTAAAAATAACTCGAGTAACTTCTGATAAGATTTACGTGCCTGTAGTTGCAAAATCCCCCTCAAACAGTCATCATCATAAACTGGAGCTGGAAGTCCGGTACGCTAATACGTCGAAATCGCACATTTCGTTTAAACAAAGTGAATTTCTATAACCAAAAACTTGAGTGAGAGTAAATGTAAGGTCAGTTAAACCACCTCTTAATTTTTTAGGAAAATTTACTTAAGTAAATGTTAGAGCAATACCATCGAACTCTGTTAGAACCCATGTTTGATCCTTCTATTGAATCCTCAGCATAAATTTACTATAAAATAATCATATTTAAGTAACTAACATGGATCACTGCCTCCTTTTTACATTCAGTTTGAGATTTCAGCTTACCTTCTTTGTACATGATTTGAATTGTCTATTTGCCGGTTTAAACCTTTATTAGTTTAACGAGTTAAGCCACTATATTTGCATTGCTTAAATTAAAATCAGGCTGAGGTGACAGTTATGTGATAGAAACTTGGCAAGTTAATGATTTCCTTTTTAAGCAACAGACCAGATCACATGTTAGAAGGTTAGAAGGTTTACAAAAAAAGCCTACAGTCTCCCAACCCCATTTAATGAAACATGTCGTTAAAGATTGTTTAGCGTAATGGACATTTTCCTGCACCAGTGGGAAAAAAATCAGTCCTTTCAGTCCTTGTAGTTGTGTTGAGACATGATGGTTATTTGGGCTGCACAATAAAATTTTTTATTATCGACATCTCAATGTGTGTGTCTGCAGTAGTCACCTTACAGGATGTGAAATGCCAAGTGGGGATTATAGTTTGAACTGCACCACATGTGATTTATGGTGGGTAGCGCAGTGGTTAAGGTGGTGGTTAAAATGAACACAATGTCTGTTTTTCCACAATATCACTTAACTCTAATGGTTATTGTTGTTTTTTTTTTTCAGAATGTGAAGATCCTGCGGGCGTTGGTGTTGGGGGAACCGGAACGGGGCCAGACACAGTTCCAAGGTCTATGTTTTATCAGCAGGCTGGAACATGGAGAGATCATCCCAAGTGAGGCCATGGTCAGACTGAGACAGGTCAGACATGGATTATCTCGTACACTCATAAAGTCATCGTGAAAGTGGTAGCATGGTGGTTAATTCCTAGCACCACCAAGCTGCCACTGCTGCAATGTTGCTCTGAATAAGGGCGTCTGACAAATGCTAGAAATTGTAATGTAAATGTCATCCCACCCGTCAAGGTTTATGACTGTAATGATTAATGTTTCCTGATACTATAGATTTTCTCTCTCTAACCTCATTAACTGTCTATCTACAAGCCAAAAATCCTGAATTATATTAATAATAAAAGATTAATGAATATACTTGAACTTTGGTCCTAACATGTTTTAGACTATGCAAAATAACCAAACAATTAGAATAGCAATTATGCTATTTTTAAACAATGACATTTTACTGACCAAAACTTTCAGAAAAACCCGCATGTTATACGGACCGCTGAGGAGAAGCGTGGTCTGGAGCAGATGAGCATGAACATGACTGTAAATCTCACTCTATCCTGGCACCTCAGCTCCCACATCCGCAGCGTGTGCCGAGATGCTCAGGACTTCATCTACACGCGGGAGCAGGATGTCAAATACTGGATCGAGAAGGGTTGGTGTTCACTATATAAAAAGGACACACTCTTATTAACCACTTTTACAAATACCCAAGTGGAACGTAGGCTCCTTTATACATCAGCGGCTATAAAAAAAAAAGGACAGAAATTTAACTTAGCCTTTTATGAAACGGCAGTGGGAAGACAAACAAGGCATGATGTGTAAAAGCATAGATGTTATCTTCAGGGTAAACAGCTGCAAAGTTTTTGTGGCAGTTTGGCTACAGCTAAGGGAGATTATACAGATTCCCAAAGCTCGGTTTAACAAATTTTTTTACTCTTCTAAGCGAATAGAGTATCAAAATGTCTCAGGACACACCAACAGATGGCAGCACAAGGATGCATGTAGCAAACGTTTTGATACCTGCTCGTATTACCATTTAACGATAAAACCTCCTTTTAAAATGTAGCGAATACGTGTCAAACATGTTTACATTACATTTACGAGATTTTTTTTCATCTATTCAAAATAAACAATTTATTCCATTTCGTTCACTTATTTTACCACGGCTATAAATGTTTCTTTTAGTTCCTGTTTTCGAAAACCTCTCCTTAAGAGATTCCTGTGTGGGTGGAATGGCACTGAAGATTCCACCCAAAAATGGATTACATACAAAATTATTCGGTCAGTTTTTGCATTCTTTAACTTTATTACGATATCTTTATGCAGGTGTCGAAAGTTCCATATTCAAAGTGTTACCTGAACACGTCGGGAGCGCAGACCCGCCAAGTTGCAGCACTACTGCAGACCTGTGGCGGCCGTGTACCTGTAGCTACACCATAAGGCTGGAGTGGTACCCGTGCATGCTGAAGTACTGCCGTGGCCACGGTCCGAGTCCGTACAAGTGCGGGATTAAGAGCTGCAGCAGGGCGTACCTTTTCAACTTCTACACGCCACGTAAGCAGCTGTGCATGTGGGACGGAGAGAATTAACCGTGCCGCTATGACCATAAAAAAAAAAACGGAACCTACATAACGTTAAGGTGCCTGCAGAAAGGTCTTAAAGGTAAAAACTGTTCTACGCTGTGGTGTTTTGGTATTTGTTTGATCGTCTTCAGTATCTTTAGGTTTGTAAAAAGGGCAGAAAGTCACAGGATTGCCAGGTTTGCTTAAACTCTGCATTAATATTTATGAATTGGCAAATCACATATTTTGTGTTAACAGACACTAGTAATTTTGTCGTTAACGGAAAAAATCTCTATAGTAGAATTCATTATAGGTCCACGGTAGTTATTTTGATTTTGTGTATAGTATTACACTTGAGTATATTTTCAACATACATTTAAAAAACATTTTTTTTAATGTAAATTTGCATATATATTTTATGCAAATATATAATTAGCAGCACAATTTCATTTCAAGTCAACTCCCTAGTAAACGTTGAGTTAAATCAATAATTTGTGTAATCATAATCATTGCAAAGATGCAAACAGAGACAAATTCAGGTCAGGCGACGCAAAATGCGCATCATGCTTGCTAGGGCTACACAATATATTGTAAAATTTTTGAAATGCAAATGGGTATTGCAGCGGTTTGCGATAAATGAGCGATTTAATACTGCAAATAATAACAGTTTAAGGCTGATGCATGCACAGGTTTTGACGCATGACCAACTAATCTTGTTAAGATGAGCCAGTCCGAGTCACCTGCAACTGCTAGGTGAAGAAGCCCCTCATCGGTATGGCTGTATTTGGGTTTTAAAAGAGATGCGCATGAAAACTAAAGTTTTATAAAAGTTTTATGTAGAGTGTAAATCCTGAGAGGCAACGTAAAGGGGAAACACTACAAATCTCCTTGAAATCTTAAGTCAACTCAAAACGCACAATTTTGTATGCCAGGCAAAAAAGTCTTTAAACACGGGTGAACGTGTCTGAAAAAACATATGTTGGTTATATAATCTTTAAAATATCTTGCATATCGAATATCGCAATATTTTGCATGCTATCGCATATCGCATTTTTCTTTACTATCGCGCAGCCCCAGTCTTTGCTGTAAATATGTTATTCGCATTAATCGCGTCTTCTGGGCAACTTGAAAGATTTCAATTCAAGTGGAAAATCCAAACAGCAAAGTACTTATTGACACATCTTTTTATTGGAGCAGTCTGTGACCACCATGAAATTTATAATACAAATAACTTGTCAAAACATTCGCCTGAGTGACTTGGAAAACATCCAACGCGAAATATAGAGCAACTGACGTGATGCGAGTGTTTGCTCCGGTGGAAATCCAGCATGAGTTAAATTGTTTTCTGAGTATTTTAGTATTTTCTTTCAACAATAGTGCTAAGTGTCAAGGTGCGCCTTGTTATTGGGGAGATCAACCAGACTGCTTCAAGCTAATGAAAGCTACATTTACTTAAATTATTGGCCTTCTTTTAAAAAAAAAAAAAAAAAAAAAAGCACTACTGTATTGAGGCTCCATCGTGCACAGAATCACCCCAACTACTCCATGAAAGTCAAGGGCGTTAGGAGGATTCTCGAGATCTACGCACTTTGCCCCCCCCCCCCCAGAGATCTGTTTGATCTCTGTTCTATCTTTGGGGGTGGTAAGGAGCCAAACCTCTTATTCTTTCATAGGACCCAAAATTGCCAACAGCGCTCCTGATAAAAACTCTAAAAGCTAAATCTGTGTAGCTGTATTATTTTATGCACTGTATAATTTTATTCCGATACGTGATTAAGTAATTATTGGGAAAGTATATCAAACAAAGAAAACCTTCGACAAAAAATGTTTGGAGCGGTATTTTTAAAATTTCGTGCTGCTAAAGGGGAAAAAAAAGTGAATACAACGTGATATAATTGAAACACGCTTCTACAGCCCCCCGGTGGTTCATTTTCTCTTAGCTCAGTCATGCATTTGTTGGGTTAGTGATATAGTTGTTTGGTTAAGTGACCTTGCTATAGTATATTTTCCCTCTCTGTGTTTAATTAACATACCATGGTATACGCTATAACCTTACATACGGTACTTTTATAAGCTAGTGTGTTGCATCAGAACTCATCACAGGGGTTATACACACATTTAAGTACCATTTTGATGGGTTTTTTTAGAAGGTAACCGCATCATAGGTCGAGGATTGTTCAGTATCTGGACTTTTGTTATATAGAGAAATATTTTCTGGTATGATTTCGTATTATCGTCACGTAGACCAGAAGTATTATGTTGGTTTAAGGTTTTCTCCTCTCAGTCAATTTCTTGCTGTTCTTTACAAATCCACTAAACTGTGACTGTTGTTATCTCATGACCCTTACTTTTCCTTCTGTTTTTATTATTTCTATTTGCGAGGTTTTTACATGAAACAAAATGAGCTACGCCGGCAGCTAGGACACGTTGTTGTGTCATCTATTTATTGCCCATATATTCAAGCGATGTCAGATGCGCTGCTTACACTCTCTCCATCCATGACTAACAATCTTATTTCCATTTAAATACCCTCATTATTACAGGCTCGTACACTACAATAAAACCTTCTAACCTTTCACACAATGCAATATGATGTCTGGAGCACTTTTTTTTAAGGAATTTCACCACAGTATAGCTCGGCTCGGGGATTTTTGACTGTAGTATTTTCATGTACTGGACAGTTTGTGTTTACATTTGTTTTTTGGATAAAAGTGAATCTGTATGTTAGTGTCTTGTAATCTGAAGATTGTCTACTCTCAGGTTTTTCTTTCTTGCTGGAGATGATGACTCTTATTAGTGTTTAGAGTTATAGGCTGCATTTACACCGCAGATCTTGATGCCCAATTCCGATTTTGAGACTATACCTGATATTATTGACTGCCTGTCTTATTTTAAACCTGACCCATATCCAGTATCTGCATTTACACTATACACAACAAAATAGCCTAGGTACAAATCATGCAATAATCAAATGCAAAATGATTATTTACTATGTTACTTTCACATTATATTTAAAAGTCGGCAAAACAATGCTTTCGTTAGGTGGAGCAAAAAATAAATAAATAAATAAAAATAGGAGAGCCCTTGTTGCAGCCTGGGCAAATGTAGCTTTGATCGCTATGTTATAGATGCATTTTCAATGTGTTTTTAACAGAAAAGTAGACAAAAATGCTAAAAATCAGAATACACAGTTGCGCTAAATTATATCTCGATTGGCGTCCAACGGAATTGATGTCATGCGCCACTGTTACTTATTCAGTGACGTTCGACTCGCATTAACAGGTAAAAATCCAATTTGTCTGCTTACATGGCAGATGCTAATGCACCTATCTGATTCATATTGGATTCATTTTCACATACGAATAATATCAAAATGTGGTTTTTTTTTTTCCTGCTTACATGATACTTATATGATAGGTCATATCCCATCTGTTCCACATTGGAGTAAAAAATCGGTATTGGTCACATGATACCTGCCGTGTTAATGTAGCATTACAGTGTTGTGGAGAAACATGGTACATATATTAACATGTATTAACTAATATGGCAGTACAAATATGAATTTGAAAAATAAACTTTATATTTCAGTATTTTACCATCTGTGTGTGTTCTTTTTAAAGAATGGTCTGGGGTAGAAAATCATCAAAACTGAATTTACAAGTCATACATTTAAGATATTTTCACAAGCAATAAACCTAAAAAGTCGAAGATATTAGAGGAAAATATCAATATTATCACTTCTGCACTTAAAAATTAGCACATCATAACTAATTAATTGGTGAAGAGAGAGATGAACAGAGAGATGATTTTAAAAACCTAATTTAAAATAAAAAAATAAAAATTGTGATTATTTTACAATGATCTTTACAATATGAAAACAGTTCATATTTACACAATGTGATCTCATTTGATTAATTTTTTGTGGTTTGATTTTTTTACTTGCAAATCACAACAAATTACCTAAATTACAATGTTTTTATAATTTTTTTTAATTCAAGAACTAATCTGCATCTTACACTACACTTGGTAGTTTAGTTAACCGAGTCGTTTTTATCGAGATCGCTAGCTACTAACATTGAACTAGATTCGCAAAAATAAATCTCATACAAATAATTATAAAATAAAACGCTGATAACAAGATGCTGTTAACAAGAAGTTGAGAAACAACCAGCTGAGTAAAGTAGCAACTCTTGAATGACACTCTTTAAACGTTTGCTAGCTGTTAGCATTCCACTAGTTTGCTGTTATTAGACTAGCAAAGTCTGCTTTCACTAATGCGTGTGATAAGTTAGTCTTAGTTAAGTTTCTCCATTTTTAATAGGGTTCTTATTAACCAACAGTAAACCAAATCAGTGTAATAAGATTGTTGGTTCTTTTCTTTGATATTTTTTTACCACATATTCATAACTGTAATGTCAGTAAAATAATAAATCCATTTTTCACTGAGTGTGTTTGTGTTTGTGAAACTCCACATCGTTCTGTCTGACAGGATGTTCTTCCCTACATGTGCCTTAATCAGCCGTATAAACTGTGTTCTATTGTCTAAATTTTTCTTCAGAACTCTGCCCTCTAATGTTAGTGGTGTAACACTGCGTACAAAGATTGTGGGAAAAGGCCTGAGGCGCGAACTGGCTTATCAGGATGTCCTGTTTAAACAAAGTATTATAACCAGGACAAAAGTTTAAAAAAAAAAAACGCTAGTGAAAGCTGATGTGATCGGTGTGTTAAGAGTCTCCTACCTGTAAAGATTATTCTGTTTATTCACTGTTTAATATAAATAATATTGCGTTTTATTGAAAACATTATCAATTTTAACAATTACACTTGGGTAAAATCTTTTAAAATTACACTCAATTAAAAATCTTTTAATTTCTGATTTCATTAGTGCCATGTGCTTTTAGCATTTATGCTAGCAAGTGGACTTTTCAGCTATAACGTTGTAAAATTCTTAATTCTCTTACTGCCAAAACTCTGTTACCAAGGTTATATTTAAACAAAACAACTTTTTAGCCATAAAGTCCACTTACTAGCATAAATGCTAACAGCACATGGCACGAATAAAATCCTGATTAAAAGATTTTTTTAAATGGCCTACTGTGTAATTAATAAATATTTATGTTTTTCTTATAAAATAGTGTGGTAAAAATTTTGTTCACAAAATAACTTTTCCGATAAAAATATTTTCTCAGAGAAAGAAAACACACACTTTCAGTGCTTCACATCTTATCTGTAAGAGAAGGTTTCATCACTTCCTGTATCTTACATAGTTAAGGGAAAATTTCAGTAATTTAAATGAAAAAAATCCACTTATTCGGACAACACATTCATTTTTAGAGAAAGTATTTTATTGTTAAAACCTGTAACATCCATGAAAATGAGTAAAACACATACACACTATTGCCAAAAGTTTGTGGTCACCTGACCGTTAGAATCACGAGTGTTTTTAAACATCTTATTCCAGATTTACTCTTTGTTTTGCTGTTAGATTGAGATCCACTATTCTATTAAAATTTTCCACTACAATTTGTAGCTTAAATGTGAGATTTGGGTTCATTCAGCTACAACAGTATTAATGAGATCAGACACTAACATCGGGTAAGGATGTCTGGGGTGCAGTCGGTGTTCCAGTTTATCCCAAAGGTGTTCAGTGCTGTTAAGATCAGGGCTTTGTGCAGAACACTCAAGTTTTTGAGTGCTGTCCTATCATAACACACCCTGTCTTAATAGAGATCAGAGGCTTTGTGTGCTGTTGTGCTGGAACGCTGTTGGAGTCTGTTAGTTATAGTGAAGGAATAACAAGTTTGTAGCAACATTTGGAGAGGAACCACGTATGAATCTGATGGTAATCTGATTGGCAATATCGTGTACATCAGTTGATGCTATTCATTAATAGCTTACTAATTGTTTGATATATGTAGTCATTTAATTTTATAAATTGTATATATTTTTTAATGTTTTTCCATATATGATTTTAATAACACAGAATACAATACACACTTCGAAAACATGGATTTATTATATTTAAATCTCTCATAAAAAAGCGCAAGTTGTTGCACTCCGGCGACCCAGGTTGGATTCCGGCTCGGGTCCCTTCCAGTCCCACCCCCCTCTCTCTATTTCCCCTATTTTATCCCTCTGTCCTATCAATAAAGGGAAAAAAATGCCCCCAAACATATTTAAATCCCTTATAAATAATCTAGAGGTGACAAATGCATGAAAAAAATGGGGAAAAAATATTTTTCCCACAAATCTTTTCACAGCAGGTCACAGAAATATAAATGATTACACTAATAAAGCGAAGCAAAGTGTTATGAAAAGCCCAAGACAGATTTTATAGCTACCGCAGCAGTTCTTTATGCAGTTTACAGTATACAAAACATTTAATTAATGTTGGGGTGTTTCAAAAAATGTAGAAATGAACAAAACTTTTTGTCTATAGTTGTTTCAAAAAACTAGTTAAATAAAATTTTTCATTAAAGCCAGATTTTTACATAACGTTTGTCTTCTCATAAGCAGTAACTTACAAAACGTGACAGTTTTCAGAAATAATTGTTGGCCGTCACGTGAGACACATTGTTTAAATGCCACAGATTAGGGTAATTTACAGTTTGACAGCCAGCGGGTTACATCATGGTTTGTTGTTCCAAGGTGTAAAATATTAAAATCCTATTTTTTCAACATTGGGATATCAAATCTAGTGAAGCTAACAAAAATTGATCCAGCTTTTATCCATGTGTTATTTGTTAGTGGTTGCAGCTTAAATCTTAGCTAGAAACTTGAACTTTTCTCATACCGATAGCTTGCTAGGATTAGGAAGAAAAGTTGTTTATCGAAGCGGTGTGGATTGTTATGGCTAATGATTGATGCTAGATAATAACAGTAATGTTTCTGCTGAAACTACTTGAATGCTAGGAACTAGCTGTCATTATACAATTTAAATCAAATTTCAGTGTTGTGTATAGAAATTAAAAAAAGTTTCACGATCACCTTGTAAATTTTAAAGCCGTGAATTAAGCTTTATTTGTTTGTTTATAAGGAATATATTAAACTCCTGATAGCACCATAGATAACAGCAGAATTACTTACACCTCCCAATTTAGAGTGGACTGCTGGTATTAGCAAGCTGAATTTCTTATCGCCCCTTTAAAATCTACAAACATGCTTTTATGTCAACATAAACACTGCAGGCAAAAAACAGACACAGCTTGAGAAGACACACACACACACACACACACACACACTCACCTGAACTTCTGCAGTTTGTCGTCTCCCCCTATGTTGTTTTATGCAAAAAGAGTGCATCTGGATAGGACGCACTGTGGGCCTTATGCAAATCACCTGTCTATCAGCTTGTGTGGGATTGTAAAAAAGGTGAATACTTCTCCCTGAACCCTCTTGTGCTAAATGTTAAAGTTTCTCCTGCGGACATCCTGCTTCTTCTTTCGTTCATGACCACTTTAGGATCGTAGAAGAAATCCAGCAAAAATCCATCAGAACCTCCTTGTTAAGGTAAGTAAATTGGAATCTCCATCAGTCTCTCGCTCTCTTTTCCTCATTTCTCTTTTCCCGGCTGTAATTGACTTCTGTAGCTGTTTCGTAGAATCATATCTCTTTCTGTGGTCTCTTGCTCGCGCAGCATATTGACCCATTTAAATGTTTTTGACTAGAAGAGATTAGGGAGGAGGGCCTGAGCGAGTGGAGTGGCGGCTGGAGGCTGAGCGGGGATCCCCTTAGTCCTTATGAATATTACAACAAGCCCTTTACATAAAGGAGACCTTTTCAAGTTGGACCCATTAGAATAAAACCTCAACTTCATTTTCCTGACCGGGCCATGAATTGGCCCAGTGTGCGCATAAAGTAGGAAAATCAGCTATATTTATCATTACAGATATTAAGATGAGCACAAACGCTGCCGAGCAGAGGGATCCTCAGCATGAAGCGACAGGTAAGAAAGCTTTACACTGGAATCACTTTGAGCTTAATTTGTGTTTTGATGGAAATTTCACTGTGACTTTAGCAGTGGCCTAGGTTACCTAAGATCAGATAGATAAAGACGGTAAGATCATATCGGGGTGCCGATAACACCTGTACTACTGGTTAAATATAATTAGTTAGCAGTTATTATAGCGTTATAACAGAAGCTACCGGTTGAATTCGATCGGAAACAGTTGCAGGTGTGATGTCAGTTTAATAAAAACATGAATGATTTTCCATACAGCGAATGAATTTAGTAGGTTTTAAATTCCGAGAACCAATTTTTTCTTTATTTGCATTAAATCAAAGCATTAAATGTTACAGTTGATTGTAGGTATTTGAGTCACTTATGTAACTTTTTTCCCCTCTTATTCATTAAGAGTATAAATTCGTCTGTTATTGTTTTATTTTATTTATTTAAGAGTAAAACGATCATGTATGAAAGTGTGCATGCCTGTATATGATCTGGTGTTTTTTTTTAATTGTTTTTGTGTTTGGGGTTATAAATAAGAAAAATATTGGGTAAGAAAATAGTTTAATAGTAATGTTTAGGACTGCCTAAAATGTGATCTTCATTTTAATTAAAAGAACCAGAAGCCATGTTTTTACACTGACTGTTTACAGTATCTAAATCCTATTAATTAAAAATCCTATTAATTAAATTATTACTAGTCACGGGAATCTATCCAGACAACTACACTTGTTTGTTTGTTTGTTTGTTATCTTCTCAGTGCTTATGAATAAAGCTTAGTGCTTTATTTGTAACCCATTTTAACTTTGCCTGTTGATGCGCCTCTCCCATTGGCTGAGATGTTTTCACAAGATAGATTAATCTCTCGTCAGAGCCGTTTGTGGTTTTGACCAGTGAGTTCTGCTCTTTGTCTTGGCCGTTATGGTCTTTCTTCCGGGCAGGTCTGTGCAAAACCCTTGATGACATTATAAACTACCGTCGCTGTCAGCTACCTCACACCACCACCGCATTAAGCCTAAACATTAGTGTGTTTGTTTTGGGTGATTTTCCTTTCCTGCATTTGTTGTTACATGTTTCACTATGGAGCAAAACAAGTGAAAGGATCTTTTACCAATAGCTGGAGTGGTTGTTTAGTTGTCCTACTACCATCATAATAAAAAACGCTGAGTCGTTCTTATGTGCAGATGCATCAGGTTAAGACAACAGAAACCTGTTGTTTATGTGTGTGTGCGTGTGTGCTTAAAGTGCAAGGAGACAAAAAAAGAAGATGTGTGGAGCTCCAGGGCATGATGTTTATTAGGGACAAAACAGTGTATCAGTGTATGGGGAGGGGGAGAGAGAGAGAGAGAGAGAGAGAGAGAGAGAGAGAGAGATCTGACTGTTTGCATCAAAGCGTTCATATCCTCAGGCCATACCGACACATAGATAGTTGCCTCCATACGGAACACAAAGCTGTAAATGAGGAACTTATATTCAGTGACAGCACTGTTAGTAGTAAATGACTGTTTTGTGTAGCATCGTTTCCTGTAATACAAAATATTTCAGGCAGGTGTTGGTATCAACAGCAACAGTATCATAACAGGGTTATAATGATTTTTTTTTTTTTTTATTAACCAGTTCCGGACAGAACACTGTTTGTTTGTTTGTGGAATTGTAGTTGTCAAACATTAACTAATGATAATGTAGAAATAGAAATTACATCTGCAACTAGTAATATAACTAGTAATATGGACTATAAAATCAACTAAATATATTACTACTGTATGACTAGTATCTGAAATAACCCCAAAATTCAATACTTTGTTAGTGACAAAAATTATAAATATATGAATATAAATAGTTAGAATTGATTTTAACTATAACATTTTTAAAATTTATTTATTTACTTTTCTTTAACCAGGAAGTGTCATTAAGATTTTTACAAAAGAGACCACGGTAGCAGGCATTACAGTAAGACAGCAGTGAGAATATCCATCTATAATTGTGCTATAATTAATTCTTATTGTTATATTGGAAGTCACTTGTTAATTAAACATTAAAATTACAATTAGAACTATAATTATATTAATATATTAATAATTCAATTAATAATTAAAGTAAAATTCTATTATACCAATCAAAAAATACAACATTTTTATATCATGATAATAATTACTATATTATAACTAGAATGGTCAGACTATAACGCCCCACTATTATTTTAATATTTGTATTATAAAAATAGAAAAAAATTTATACAGTATGTAATTAATTTTAATTGAATTAAATTTTTTAAGCTCTTTTACCAGAGAAATTGTTGATAGACAATGTTTTAATGCAAAATATTTACAGAAGCGATGCTGACAACTAGAACTAAAACTTGAGCTAGACTGTAAAACATTTCAACATAGTTAAACGTAGAAACGAACGATCGCCTGCTGACGAGTACTTCAAATATAAGCGCTGTTTCAGCTTACGGGTGGTCAAGATTGCATAAAATTTTTATTTTCCAAAACTTATAAACTTATATAAGAAAACTTTTACCATGTTTTTCAGTATCTGACTATCTAATAATTTTACTACTAAAGGTATAACTTAAATTATAACTATGATGAAAATATAACTATACCAAGTATATAGAAATAAAGCAAAACTTTTGTTACTGTTTATTATAATTACTAACCCTACAATTATAACACGACAGACAGCTATACTGTGTTTTATTTCTCACTTTACTAACTTTTTTTATCCTTCAAATGACCACTTTTAAAAATCCATATTTGGTTTAAATTTTTTACCCAAACGTACAACTTATAGCGGTCGTTAAAACTTAACTCCATATATGTGTTCATCATAACCTGCGAAAGCTAAGATCAAATTTTATTTGCACATATTTATTTGTTGTTCCTTGAAGAAGGCTTCACATCTTCTGATACTGCTAATTACGATTAAACAGTCCGCAAAGCACAGAGTTGTTTTATGTTATGCCACAAAAGTACAACACATTTATACTTTTAATTAACTTAATTAAGTTCTATTACTGGGAAAAACTTTTCGACGACTTGAGGAGGGTCTTTAAACATCTAATAAATCAAAATTGTATCAAGAAAAGCAGCGCCTTTATTTGAACACTGTTGTATTTGTGTTGTTTATGCAAGAGAAAGAATTTAACAGAGAAAGAAAGAGCCAACGACGCACCTGGGGGTTTGTAAACATTCAAATATGAGGGCTTGCGAAAGGTTGTCATGGATACGTTCCTATTTGCATGGGCGCTTCATTTCCATACTGGAAGTTTGGCTCGGGGAGGTAGGCCGATTTCCATAGCACGGGACGAGCGAGCACTGATGCGCTAACCACAGCCTCACACGGCCCTATTTGAAATTCAAATCAGAACAGATTAGCTGGACCAAACAACCTTTGAACTCGGTAGAGGCCTCCATTATGCTTAACGTAGCACAAAGGGCAGGGAGAGAATGCAATAATTGAGAAGTTTTGCTATTTTCTAGTTAGAAAACAGTATTTATCGTCTTGAAATAAGGCAAAATTGATATAAATTAATCGTTTTTTGTTTTTTTTTGCAGAAATTGAACAAAACGGCATCGACTTCCCAAGACAGGTAGATACACGTTAATAATTTATTAAAAGATTGTTTATTGAAAGATAATCATTTGCTTTGGACTACTTAGAAATGAGCTATGTATGTTTGAATGATCTATTTACTTATACTACCATGTAAAGCGTGTTAGTCCTAAATAACATTGATTTGAGTTACTTTGGCCTTTTTTTTCTGATGTAATGCGACGCTTTGTAGGTCTGTACCGTGTCACATGTACAGGAACTAGCCTCAGTTTCCCATTTGCATAGGCTCTAGCCTGAGGGCAGAGAAGAAATGTTTTTCAAAAGCTCCCTCCTGTTGAACAAGTCAGACAGCTTTGGTGCGAATACACACACACGCAGACGTGCGTGCACGCACCAAAACGGACACCAGCGTACGCGTGACTCCTGTCCTAGCTGTTGTAATGGAAAAAAATACAAAGTCATAATAAACTATTCATCAGGCAATTTCAGAACGACTGCAATATTTCTTGTGTAGGAAGATGCAGTTAAATAACAATGTCCTGGTTTCTAGATAAAAACTGAGGACCTGAATGATTCTCCTCACTCTGCTTCAACACATAAAACATGTCACCTCACACAGGGCTCACCAGCTCCCACAGGACAACTACCTGGGGTATGTATCACCTAAACACTTCTACCACAACATCAAATGACATTCTAAGTTTCACGAAAGCTTTTGTGTTATGTGTTTTGTAGGATTTGACATCACTGCACTCACTTCCACAGCTGGTTCTGATGTCTGGCTCACACCTTACCTCGTCTTCACCGTTCCTCCTCTCCCAAGCTCAACCCGCACATCAAGGTCGGTCCTTTATATGCTTAACCTAACAATTTATAGCAACACCAAAACAAAACAAGTGCCTCAGATGGAGAAATCTATAAAACACAATAAGACCAATCAGAATCAAGTATTTTTAATACTGTTAACTCTGTTTTTTTCAGTTTTTTTAGGGTGTCACGAACATAATTAGTAAATAATTAAGGGTTGGTTGATGCTATGTGGCTCAGTGTAAAGCAAGCATGACTGTTACCAAGTAGACTAACAGCTTGCAAATTATTATTCATTGTATAACACATGTTTTTCATATTTACGGTTGAATGTTATGGAACAGTCGTGATAGCTAGTAAGTTCCCGTTATCACGAGCTATAAACAGGATACCCATTTCCTTGTTAGCTTCCCTTTTTTTTTTTAGAGGTTTTTCATTTTCTTCCCTTTTTTTTCCCATCTAAAATTTTTTTAAAGAAATATATCCACAAGGATATCACGATATATATATATATATACACAATATATTCACATTACTATATCACGATATATATACAAGTACATGCGTTTTTGTCTCCTGTGCAAGTTTAAGTGTGTTGTTAAATCATTTTTACAGCAGGACTCGATTCTGTTAATAAAAATTAAAAAATCCACAGCTTTCGACCAATTAAAAGGATTTGAATATGGTTGTGCTGTAAAATATAGTAAAACATATAGTTTACATACTATTTATTGTGCGTCACATTGTCTTGCAGCACTCCTGCAGCCGAATCTCCTGTCCCTGCCCTCTCAGCCCCAACCTAGTCTCCTGCAGCATCAGCCTGGACTTGCACTTTCACCACAGGTAAACAAATAAGTTCACAACACATCCCTCTGTTATGATTAGTGTCGTTCCCCAATCCAGTCCTCAGGAACTCCATTGACAGTCTGTTTGATTATGGTTGTAAAATAACAACTGCTTGCTTCAAATTAGATAAAGGCACTGAGGTAAAGAGTGTGTGCCATGTCTTACATTACATTTCAAATCAGCTGACAGGAAACAAAAAAACAAACAAAAACAATGCAACCTAGATGGAAATCCCTATGGACTAGATTGGAAAGAAAAATTAAAATATATCTGATCTATAGTTTATATCCGCACAGGCGATGGGTCGAACTGGCTTGGCTGGGACCTCCATGGATGCACACTTGGACATGCCTCACTTACAGGTGCCTAAGCACGTGGCTTCTCAGCAGGACGAGCCGAGTGACCTAGAGGAGTTGGAGCAGTTTGCCAAATCCTTCAAACAAAGACGCATCAAGCTGGGCTTCACACAGGCAATAACCTACTTATTCAAATTTTTTTTTAAACAGATGTAAATGAATACACTTTAAGAGAAACTGAATTTCGAGGGCATTTCAACGCAGCCTTAGACATTTGTCAATGACATCGTTGGCAGACAAACTGCAACGTTTGAAATGAGATGTTAATCTGATGGTTCTACTTTTAGGGAGATGTGGGTTTGGCTATGGGGAAGCTCTATGGAAATGATTTCAGTCAAACCACAATTTCCCGCTTTGAGGCTCTTAATCTCAGCTTCAAGAACATGTGCAAGCTCAAACCACTGCTGGAGAAGTGGCTTAGTGACGCAGGTAATAACCGATCGACCGGACATTATGTCAAAAGACATTAGCCAAATGTTTTCTCTCGTTGTTTTAACCATTTTTAACCATCTTTTGATCATTTGTAGAAAACTCGCCCTCAGACTCGATGGCTAATTCTGCCACGCTACCACCTCTGATGGAAGGATACGGGAGGAAGAGAAAAAAGAGAACGAGTATTGAGACAAACATCAAACTCACACTGGAGAAACGCTTCCTAGATGTAAGTCATTTGATTGAGCTCAAAGCCGGAGTGCTAGAATGTTAACCATTGCAAGTGGCTAATCATAAATAATTCTCGTTGTCACATGAAGTAGCTTTGTGTTTTGTGGGGGTTTTTTCTTCAGAATCCCAAACCGAACTCAGAGGAGATCACTTTGATCTCAGAGCAGCTGTCCATGGAAAAGGAAGTGGTGAGGGTGTGGTTCTGTAACCGAAGACAGAAGGAAAAGAGGATCTTTTGCCCAGTTGCCACCTCACCTATTAAATCGCACAACTACAATGCCAGACTGGTTAGTTGTTGCTGTAATTATTCCATCAAGCTTTATCAGTTTATAAAGTTACCAAAAACAGCCAATCAAAATATAGACCATTTATTGTAATGAGTTTATTTTAGGTTTTTAACCAAAACACATTCTAACATAAGTTACGTATCATTTCAGCCTGCGTCTAGCAGACCATTCAGTCCTCTTGCTTCAGGAGGGGGTAAGATTTTTAACAAATTTTTATTACAACAAAATTGACATTAGGTAATGTTGTGGTAATAATTTTTCATTTTCTTTCTGCAGTGTCAAGCAGCTCGTCTCCTAACAGCCCGAGTCGCGGCTCTTCTCCCAATGCTCTGTCTTCGTCCTCCAGTCCTCTGACATCACAGGGCATCAATCAATCCTTCACTCCCACAGGGTAAATATTAGCCACATTATAAAAGCTTATTCGTGCAATTGTCCAACCAGCCAATCATGTAGCATCTGTGTAATGATACTAAACCTCAGTGACATCAAACATCTGAATGAAGGGAAAAGAGATCTGTCTAGGGTTTAAACAGAATTGTTTGAAAGCAAAAACATTTGTTGTTTTGCAGATAGAAATTGTATGTCAATTAGACCAAAGCTCAAAAACTGACAGGTAGTCTAAGGAAAATCCTCATATGTGCAGAAAAGCATGGATTGAATCAGTCACCGGATTGATTCAAACCTTCTCTTTTCTTCCAGATCCTGGTATCGTTGGAACAGTACTGCTTATCACCACTGAGGATCGTCTAGACTTCCCACATCGTAGAAATAATGTTTACAGATTTTGTTTGAACAGAAAACGAAACAGTGCTCTGATTTATACAATCCTACTGAAGTTTTCCATGGTGGGAAAAAAAACCAACAACCCATGTCTCATTAATTTATTTCAATAATGATTTTAACAGTCGTCTGTTTATGTCAGGATCAAACAAAAAGTCTATTTAAAATATCAAGCGTAGTAGTGTTAAAGCCATTATAGAGTAAAAGACTTACTTGATGTTTACATATCTATTCTCATTTTAAAGCCCGTATCAAATCACACCAGACGACTCGAGTACAATTGCAATATTATTAATGAAACTATGCAAATATTTCATCCTTCATGTTACCATTGACTTTATCACGTAGCATCGTTTGCAATCACACTGTTTTCAGTCTGGACTGGTTAATTAAGACATCCTACTCAGTTTCCTATTTTATAAGTGTCTGTTTTTCTTTCAACTTTTATGAACATGCTTTTGCAAATGGAAGTAACATGGAAAAGGGTGTTTGATTTATTTTTTGTTGTTTCTTTCTGCCTTTTCCTTATGAAGTGGTCCAAACATTTGAAGTTGCTGTAATTTTCACACTATGTCTTTGGCGTGATTATATATTACTGTTGTTTATTATTTTGTTTTGTGTTTTATTTTATTTTTTTCTGATGCGTTCATTTTTTCCCCCTTTTTTTGTAATGGAAATTTAAATGCTGAACATGACTCTATGTGTAACTGTTTAACACGTAGTAAACAGATGAATCACTTTACTTCACTCAGCTTATTTTAATAATATTTTTATGCCTGATATTATTTAACTAAAAAAATAAGCCAAAGTATTCATACTGTTGTTGTTTTTACATTAATTTAAATGTTAAAATGGCATAATTTTAGATTATAGATAATTTTACAGCTAACATTTTCAGTCAGTTAGCCAGCTAAGCTAGTTGGGCCTGCCTGATCCCTCACATGAAGTCACCTTTGTGTCTAACATATCCTAGCAGTTAAACTGTATAAGTGTAAAAGTCCCTTTTTTTATTAAAAATTGTTTAAAGATTATTATGCAAAACTAGTGCTGACCAATTAAAAACAGCCCTAGGCAGATTCTCCAACACAAGTTTGTGCAACTTTCCTACAAGTCATCCTGACAGGATTACATTTCTCCTTCTTTAAAACAGGTATTTATACACCAATATACACCACTATGTATATTGTTATTGTCATTAAAAGAGCAGAAATCAGAAGAAAAGAAGATTTTAGCGAGTGTCCTAACTAACGAGTTACATTTTTGCTCTTAAATTCAGGTTATGAGGCAGCTTCAGATACCCCATCTCTAGTTAGTTGGTGTAGCGAACGCCACAGTAAAGCCCCTAACATCCGCCCAGCATCCTGTATCTCACTCGATAGCTAGTCACACATGTGCGTTAGCAAGTGGAGTCGTCTGATCTTCCAGGTAAATGCTGTACATTATACTTAATAAACAGTTTATTGCAGTACATCCTATTGTTGTTTTTTTTTATTTTTTTTTATACAATATTCGGGGGGTTTTTTCCTATTTTAAAACATGTAACAAAAAAAAATGTTGGGTTTTTTGGGGGGAAACCAGAACGAATTAATAGCATTTTCATTTTTTTTTAATGGGGAAAATTGATTTGACATATGAGTAATTTGAGTTACAAATTAAACTTGTAAGTTATGGCACTGCTGTATTTAAATATTTAGTCAAGTTAAATATTCGACCAGTAATTTTGAAATGGTAGGATAGAAATGGTAAATGTACGAAAATGCATTTGTCTAATGTAAAATCATTCGCCTTTTTTTAGTTTATATAGGCATACGATTTAGGATAAATGTATGCATATTATAAATGCATTATAACTTCTTAGTAGACCTTTAATACATTTACTTCTAGATAAAACTCAAGATGTGTGAATTGGTCTCAAGGAGCTACATAGAATGAAACAGAAGCAGGCAGGTTTAAGTTTTGTGTTTTTTTTAATCTAAATATATAACACACTACTATAAAATAACTAATCTATTTTTTCCTTGTAGAGTCGAAGGCTGATGAATTAAAATCAACTGCGATCTAGGAGTTGGATATAAATCATGGCAGACTGACTGGGATTTTTTTTTTACTTTTAATGTATTAACATCCTCATCCACTAGAGGGCACTTATGTTCAATAAGCGTTGTTAGAGGTCTGGGCCTGATTTTGCACTATTATATACATTTTAAATCTTGTTTAGGTTGCAAGGATTCATTTAGTAAGAAATAAAACACCAACAATTATATTGATATAGAAAAATAATCCAGGAAGTGATGCTCTCTCGCTCTCTCTCTCTCTCTCTCTCTCTCTTTCTCTTTCTCTCTGTCTCTGTCTCAAAATTACCAACACGAATAGAACCCAGTTTTTTATGTGGTAAACAGTAAGAATAAATTCCTTTAGCTCTAAAATGTAGAATATTAAACAAATAAATTTATTCATTCTAAATTAACCATAGGAGTAAGTGTGAGTGTGTGTGGCCTGGACTGGCGCCCTGTCCAGGGTGTCCCCCTCCTGCTATTTACCCTTTCAGAGACGGCCGGGATAGGCTCCAGCAGATCCCTGTGACCCCGAATTAGAGAATAAGTAGGTATAGAAGATGAATTAATAAATGAATAAATACTCGCAGCACAAATATCTTCCAAAAACAAATCCAAACGTTCTTATTCAAGAATTGTAGAGAAAATCAATCCTGTCATTATATGTTATATTTCGGTTCTTTGTAATGATTCTTTTAGAGGAATGTTGAGAGCCATCCTACATATGTATTTTTTTATATTGTTAGTTTGTTCATTTTTTATTTATTTATTTTTTCTTTCTTACTTTATTATCCCTTTTTTTCTTCCTTTCTGTCTTTTTTACTATAAACTTGGATTTGAAGGTCATGGGTTCAATTCTCAGCTCGGACAGATGTTTAAATGGTAATTACTCTTTTGACAAAAAAAAAAAAGTGTCTAATATTATTAATATATATAGTATATATAACTACAGGGACAGCTCTTGTTTTTGACTATACAGTTTTTATAATGTCTTATTCTTACTTCAAGCTTAAATGTTTTAGTTTGTTAGGTTTTTAAATTAAGGTTTAAAGTTACATTTACAGTATTTGGCAGATGCCTTTATCCAGAGTGACTTACAATATTCCTTGTTATACAACTGAGCAACTGGGGGTTAAGGGCCTTGCTCAGGGGTCCAACAGTGGGTGGCTTGCCAGAGCTGGGAATCGAACTCACAACCCCACTCACTTAACCATGAGCCACCACTTCCCCACAGTTCATACTTATTTATTTTTTTCCTTTAAATGAAAAAAAAAATCAAAGATAATAGTTCTTAAACTGAGTTAAATGATTTAATAGTATTTATTCGTTTATCTGTTGATCGTCATAAGACGAGTCAGGATGTGTAAAAAAGGTTTATCATGCTAGATGATCTTCGAAAAATGATTCCTCCAGGCAATGATTTAATGTCAACAGTGTACTACATTAAACTACATTTAAGACTCAGGTATGAACAATGCCACTGTGTCAGTAAGTTCTATCCAGTGGAGTGTAATACACTGCCCAACGTCAGGGTGTGTATGTCAAATAGACCTGGTGTAACCTGTTTTCCTCTTTATAAAGTGTAACTCTTTCACCAGCACATCTGTCAGTTTCTCTGTGTTCCATTTTGTCGAGGGCAAAGATGCTGGCTTTACTTCTCATCATTGGGGGAGTCGTTCCTTCAATCTACGCAGGTAAGACTTAACCCGCTGCTGTTGTTTATCGAAAGCTGTAGAGAAGAGATCGATCGTTTTATGAATCTGACTATGACTAAAGATCTCATCGATTCCATTCTATTGCTCTTTATAATAAAAAAAAAAAGTGATGTGTTTTGGTTTATCTCTAAGGTGCAGATTTTCAATTAAGCATCTTATCAAGAGATGGAAAAGTGATCACAGGCCGGTTCCTCGACTCGCTTCTCCTCACTTTACCTCCTTGTTCCTACGCTGGCCAGAAAGTGGACCTGGAGTACATAAATTGTGACACCAATCAAAATTGTATGAAAGATTTCTTACTTTAAGAGACAGAGCTGTGAAATTATTGATTTAAATAAGTTTATACAGTATATATATATATATATATATATATATATATATATATAAAATCACAACAAATGATAAACTGTAATAGGTTACCCATGGTATCTGTTTTTTTCTTCTTATGCAGACAAAAAGGATAATTAATGAATTACATTTGCCAAGCAAGAGCATGATAAATGTATTTTATATTTATAGCTAGTGACTGATTACAAAGTAAACTTCTATGTCATTATATCTTCTTTGCTATGGAATTCAATAGGGAAAAAAAAAAAATCACACAGCAGTTTTAATCACAGTTTTCTAAACATGGTCTTCAAGGGACATTTAACTAATGCGTTAATTATAAATAAAACAAAAACTGGAGCGAACAGTGCTGTTTTTATATCATCAAGGCCAATTCGAATAAAGTTTTACAATTCCCCTCCTGGCTATACAATATGTTTACAGTATTTTATATTCCCTTCTTTCTTCCAGACTTTCTGAACAATGCTTTCACCGTTCCGAGCTGTAACAGCAGTGGAGGCGTGAGAGGATCGACTTTATTTAGAAACATTGGATACCGACTGAGGAATCTCACCAGTGGCACACAGTACAAGTGAGTGTGTAAAACCCGCTGTTACAAACCTTTAAACTTAATTGATAAACCTCACATAAAAGCGTATGATAACACATGATGTCTATAATTAGGATCACCTATAAGATTGGGAATATTACAAGCACCACTGTGGTGGCAACTACAAGAAAAGGTAGCACAGCAAATGTAAAGTGAACTCATGCCATGTATGACGGTAGGAGACTCTCAGCTTACTGTATATTCGTTCCCATCTTGTTTTACAGCTGCCGACTATAACCACCTCAGTCTTGGCTACCAAGGGCGCAGTGCATCCATGCTGGTGATTACAGTAATTCTGTCTGTGGCGATGTTCGTCCTGATGATCTGTGTCAGCATAGGCGTGTTAGTGACCCCTAGTTAGAAGCAACTTTTTTTTCTTTTCTTTTTTTTTTTTCAGAAATCAAGCTTGATTTATGTAATACATTTTACATATAGACACTGGCAAGTCATTTTATACCAATTACTCTAATAAACGAGCCAAGACATTGTACATTAAATATTAGCAAAAAAAATGATACATTTTACAATCATTTTAATGAACAGTAATTTTTTTGTTTAATGTGTTGTTTTCTTGAAATTGCTGTTCTTTTTGCTGGACTAATCGCACGCAGATGTAATATAAATTAATTAAAACATGTTAAAATACTTCCATATGTTTATCTCTTATTAGATGTTCTATTAGATGTTAGATGGAAATCTAAGGTTGATGTTCTGAGCCAGTCATCATTCATTCATATATATATATATATATATATATATATATATATATATTGAATTAAATGTTTTTCCAAGGTCCGCTTTGGGCAAAACCTGCTTAACATGGGTAGAATGTTATTTTTTTATTTTTTTATTTTATTATACTTTTTTACTTTTTTCATCACGCGAGTAGAATGTCATAAGAACATTATTCCAAGAATGTTTTTTTTTCTTTAACATCACAAGAACGTATATTAAATGATAAAAATGTTCCATGAACATTATTCTATTCAACATTTGGACAACATTTAAAAAACTTTTTTATCATGATCAGAACACAGGACAGGATGTCAAACTCTAAACCAAACCATTTTAGCCAAATGAAGTTTTTTTTTTTTACAACAATAATAATAATAAAAAAAACTTTGTGAGAGCTTGAATTTAAGGAGCTTCTTCTGAATGCAAGTGGGTTTAAAACTTTGAGTTTTTGGGGGAGTTTTTCATATCAAGCCTAGAATTCATTTTAGCTCCCAAACAGCCAAAATTATAAGTTGAATATACAGTTTCTTTCGTTTCCAAAAAGAAAATTAGAGCAATTTTATTTTCCAACTCAATACAATATCAACCAAGAGGAAGCTAATAAATGCTAATAAATAGTAAACGACGACTTTCTCATTAAATGGCCGTAATTGCAGACACCTGTTATAAACACGGACGTTTTGCTTTCGTCCACGACGGTTTCCTAACTTCGACAAAGTCAATATAAAACGAAAAAAAAGGTGGGAGGAAAAAAAAAGAGAAAGAAAGTAAGATGTTTCTTAATTTACGAGCCAGTGAGAAGTTTTTCGACCTCCATTTAACGACTGGGCTTCACGACTGGGACATGACCGAGGAGATAAACCTGAGCACGACCACAGACCAGTTTTATCAGGGTAAATAACCAACCGCATAATTAAAGTAAAACTTTTTAAATAGTTTTATTTCAGTTATTTTTATCTATGAATGAACATTTTCCACAGATGAAAAGAGAAATGAGCAGTATTTGGCGCAGTGGCATTACGCCAGGATCTCGAGAAGATCTGTACCTGAAGAGCTTCATCAACCAAACCCTGCTAACTGTAAAGGTGTGCTCAGTTAGCATCAAATTAGCTTAACAGTTAACTTTAGCACCAATATTTAGACTAAATAAGGTTAGTAATGCTGAAAAAATATGTTTGAATCATTTATTTTGTTTTAGGTAGGTTTAGGACATGATTTAATAGGAAAATAATCCTAATATCTAGTCCCTACAGACACTTTTTGTGATTTCATAAAATAAACACGTTCTTGCTGAAGTAAAAAACACATCTCAGGTAACCCTAAGTCTAAATAAAACTTTTAACATGACGTAAGGCAAGGAATAAAACTGAACTGAATATTTTTGAAGCTTTATAATAATGCCAGTATTTTCTGTCACACTGGATGACATCAATATCTTCTATAGACTGTTTCTTTTCTCAGGGACATGAACCAACAGAGCGATAAAATAACTCCATAACACTATTGTGCCACCCTTTAGGCACACCCGCTGTTGTCTTCTTCCTCTGATACACCTTTTACTCTATTAACTTCCAGAATCCGTAATCCAGCCCAATCTGTGGTTAATGGTGAACCCTTGTCTGGTCTGCCCTATTAAATACCCTGTTCCAGAAAAAAAGACACCGCTTAAAAAACTAACAATAGGCAGACCTGCGTCAGGCCCTGCCCTAGCTGTGCCCAGACAAAACCTGCACCTGCTGTCATTGTCTGATGAAACCTGTCTGGATGAATCGCTGCAGGACGCCTCTCTCTCCAGCGAATATCAGGTGAGACCTTGAAAGCATCAAAGCTCGTACCTGTGCCGAGGTGTTGACTGTTTCCCTTAAAACTCAAACCTGCAATACATTTAGAATAATATAAATTCTTCAGATTTATTGTACAATATTCCTTTTTTTTTTTTTTGATGTTTGACGTCAACATTTTAAAAGGCTGATACTGTAAATGATGAACTGAAATGACATCATGATGTAATCTTTTTGGCCCAGTTCATTTTCCATAGCAACAAATTGTGTAAGCGGTGTACAACTTTCTGCAAGAATTCTGCAGCCTACATGTTTTTCCCTCAGCGCTCCTCCCTCTCTTATTCCAGCTCACAGATGAGGAGGATGATGCATCCTCGGAGGACCTGGCGGTCTGCCGTAAGGTGAAAGGTACCCGGAGGGGTCGAGCCCCCAAGCAGTCGACGTCAGCACGGAGGCTGGATGTAGCCCAGAGCAGGAGGCTGCAGAGAGTCCTGCAGGACAGCTGCAACTTAAAAAGTGGTGCCTGGCCCCGGCCTCCTGTCAATTACTGCATACTCATCGCCATGGCACTCAGCAGCAGTCGCTCCGGCAGTCTGAACGTCCAACAGATTTACAACTTTACCAGGTAAACAAAGGCGTATCAAAGGTTCGGAGAAACAGCTGAAGATCTTTGTTTGTTTGGTTTTTGTTTGTATGTTTATTTGTCTGAGTCATAGAATGGAAAAAAAGAAAACTTTCATCAGATTTTGGAAAAGGTTAGAGTTGGTTATGTTTTTTTTAAATTATTTATAAAAATAATAATTAATTGCTTTTGTTGTTAGAACAGTTGCTACTCTAAAGAAATAATAGCCATTTTTTTTTTCTTTTTATTCACTTTTTTCCCCTCTGCATTCTTGTCTATAGAACACATTTTTAAACGTAACCCTTAAAACCCATAATAATAATTTAAAGCCCGGGCCCTTTTGAACATCCTGTTAATCAACTCTCCAGGGAGCACTTCCCTTTCTTCCTAACGGCACCCGACGGCTGGAAAAACACCATCCGCCACAACCTGTGTTTTAGCAACAGCTTCAGAAAGACACCGCAGCAGGTGACGGGCGACGGGAAGAGGAAGTCCTGCCTGTGGCACCTGACACTAGACGGACGGAGAAGACTGAGGAACGAGATCCACACCCTCACGGCAGACTCCTTCAGAATGCTGAAGAGGAGCATGAACTATCCAGGTCAGACACTCGTGCTGTTGTGTGCTATAGTTCTCATTTTCCATTCAGAGTGTCTCATTTTTGACATCATCTCCTTTACAGATATGATTCAGGCGCTGTTTGAGTTCTAATCTGTCTCAGGATCCTAAATATTAAAAAAAAAAAAAAGACAATTAGTCACATTTTGCTTGTGATTGTATGCACTAGTTTATTTTTTCCTAAACATTTATTTCATTGTATATTTGATTTTTGTTGTTTGTTTGTCAAAATTAAATATTCTATTATCTGCACTCGAGTGTGAACATTTGTTTCTTCATTTCTGTTCATGGACTGGCAGACAATTTCTTGATGTAGATTTTAAATATGACTAACAACTGAACACATAAAGCACCTTGTACAGTGAATAACTACAGTGTCATTCATGACTAAAAGAGATCAGTGGTTAAACTTGGGAGCTAAACGATGATCAGTTGAGGTAGTGGCTGTTAATAGTCGACGAAAACTTGTTTTGCAGACAAGTTTAACCTAGAATTGAATCGATGCTCAGTAACGTTTACAGCTTTGTGGATTTTTCTATAGACTAACATATACTATTGCAATGTAAAATGTTTAAAATTCCTTTCACTTTAAATTTAACAGAACCAGTGTGTTGAAGCGAGTATAGATGATCGTGCAGTTCAGTGAGACTCCAGCAGGTGGCGGTAATGACGTTGCGCTTAACGTTTTTCGCAGTCATCCGGTCCGCTAGAAGGCGCTGTATGTTATTTCGTTGCGTATTTTTTACTCATACGCTCACAATGGCGGCGTTTGCTAGCACGACAAACGACTGAAGTTTAAAATGGGAGCGTTTTATTGTGCTTTATGCAGACAGACGGATTTTTCAGGAAAAGGTCACATCTACGGAAAAAGTCACCAGAGCAAACTGAAAGTTGTTCTGGTTAAATTTCTGGAAAAGGTAAGATAGCCGAGCAGAAAGTTTGGGAAAGCTAATGTGCTAATCAGTGGCTTTATGGCTGCGTTTTAAAAAGCGGGTTTTAATGGGTAAGTGCACTAGATAGGGAGCAGGAGAAATTTCCATAGGTGATGTGTGTGTTTTCTGTAGTGCACTCGTGTGGGAAGTAAAGAGTGATTTGGTTTTGCTTTTAGATGAGAGATTTGTTAATTGTTTGCCGTTTAAAATGGAAAAATTTAATTTCGTTTTGTTGGATTTTTATATTAAATAATATTTTTAAAAAATCACGGCTAATGTTTAAAAATAGCTATAGCCATGTAAGAATTGTTATAATATATCAACAAAACTAACACTAAAATGTTAAAAATAATCTTTGCAATTAGGAAGACTAAAGAAAAAGTAATTAGTTAAAAAACAAAGTCAAACTAATTCATTAGCCGATAATGATGTAACATTACTGTTAGCTAAAATATTTAAAATGTTTAAGTCGATTTATAAAGAAAACAACAACGTGAATCAGTTAATTTAAAGTAATAGATGACGTGAAGCTGACGTCACTGGGTAATCTCGTTGGTAGACGCCATAACTGTGAGGATCTGCTGCATTCACAGCATTTGCCAGATGCTCTTATCCAGAGTGACTTACATTTATCTCTTTTATAAAACTGAGCAATTACGGGTTGCTCTTGGTCTTCTTATAAGCAGTCCACCACCTTAACTTCATAACTCCCACGGCTTTGTGACTTTTTTCCATTCGTCCTTCTTCTTCTTGTGGTTGTTCCCTTTTAGGGGTTGCCAAAGCAAATCCTCTGTCTCCACCCAACCTCTATTCTCTACATCCTCTTCACTCACACCCACTAACTTCATGTCCTCGTTTATCTCATCCACATACCTCCTCTTTGGTCTTCCTCTTTGTCTTCTGCCTGGTAGCTTCATTTCTAACATCCTCCTACCAATAGATTCACTATCTCTCCTCTGTACATGTCCAAACCAGCTCAATCTGACTTCCCTGGCTTCTCTATCTAGTTTATCTAACATGAGCCCGTCCCCCTGATGAACTCATTCCTAATCCTGTCCAATCTCGTCACGCCCAAAGAAAACCTCAACATCTTCAGCTCTGCTACTTCCAGCTCTGCCACCTGTCTCTTCCTCAGCACCACTGTCTCTAAACCCTACATGATACCTGCTCTCACCACTGTCTCTAAACCATACATGATACCTGCTCTCACCACTGTCTCTAAACCACACATCATAGCTGTCTCACCACTGTCTCTAAACCATACATCATAGCTGTCTCACCACTGTCTCTAAACCATACATCATAGCTGTCTCACCACTGTCTCTAAACCATACATGATACCTGCTCTACACTGCTCTCACCACTGTCTCTAAACCATACATCATAGCTGTGTCTCACCACTGTCTCTAAACCATACATCATAGCTGTCTTAAACATACATCATAGCTGTCTCACCACTGTCTCTAAACCCATACATCATATCTGTCTCACACTGTCTCTAAACCATACTGCACTAGCTGTCTAGCTGTCTCACTACCACTGTCTCTAAACCATACATCATAGCTGTGTCACCACTGTCTCTAAACCATACATCATAGCTGTCTCATGCTCACCACTGTCTCTAAACCATACATCATAGCTGGTCCTCACCACTGTCACTAAACTCTCAAACCATACATCATAGCTGTCTCACCACTGTCTCTAAACCATACATCATAGCTGTCTCACCACTGTCTCTAAACCATACATCATAGCTGTCTCACCACTGTCTCTCTAAACCATACATCATAGCTGTCTCACCACTGTCTCTAAACCATAGCGGGGTCACAGTCTCTAAATCAACATCATAGCGTCTCACCAGTCTCTAACCATACATCATAGCTGTCTCACCACTGTCTCTAACCATACCATCATACCACTGCTCACCCTCTCATACACATAGCTGTGTCACACTGTCTCTCTAAACTGTCTCATACATCATAGCTGCTGTCACCACTGTCTCTCAAACGTCTCTAACCATACATCATAGCTGTCTCACCACTGTCTCTAAACCATCCATCACTGTGTCACCACTGTCTCTAAAAAAACCATCACATCATAGCTGTGTCACCACTGTCTCTAAACCATGGTGTCACATCATAGCTGTGTCACCACTGTCTCTAAACCACACATCATAGCTGTGTGTCACCACTTACGTCTCTAAACCACACATCATAGCTGGTGTCACCACTGTCTCTAAACCATACATCATAGCTGTGTCACCACTGTCTCTAAACCAGCTGTCTCACATCATAGCTGGCCACCACTGTCACCACTGTCTCTCTCTAAACCAGCTGTCTCACCACCATACATCATAGCTGTCTCACCACTGTCTCTCTACATCATAAACCATACATCATAGCTGTCTCACCACTGTCTCTAAACCATACAGCTTGTCTCATGTCTCCAACCATACATCATAGCTGGTCTCACCACTGTCTCTAAACCATACATCATAGCTGTCTCACCACTGTTCCAAACCAGGCTGTGTCACGCACTGTCTCACCACTGTCTCCAAAGCTGTCTCCATAACCATCATAGCTGTCTCACCACTGTCTCTCAAAACCATACATCATAGCTGGTCTCACCACTGTCTCTAAACCATACATCATAGCTGTCTCACATACCACCATAGCTGTCCACTGTCTCTCACCACTGTCTCTCACCACTGTCTCACCCTAACCATACATCATAGCTGGTGTCACCACTACTCTAACCATACACATCTGTCTCACCACTGTCTCTAAACCATACATCATAGCTGGTGTGTCTCACCACTGTCTCTAAACCATACATCATAGCTGTCTCACCACTGTCTCTAAACCATACATCATAGCTGTCTCACACTGTACTGTAAACCACTGTCTCTATAGCTGTCTCACCACTGTTCTCTAAACTGTCATACATCATAGCTGTCACCACTGTCTCTAAACCATACATCATCTCACCACTGTCTCTAAACCATACATCATAGCTGTCTCACCACTGTTCGTAACCTACATCATAGCTGTCTCTAAACCACTGACATCATAGCTGGTCACATCACTGTCTCTCATCTAAACCTGTCTCTAAACCATTACATCATAGCTGCTGTCTCCAAACCATACATCTCTGTCTCTAAAACCCATACATCAGCGTCTCACCACTGTCTCTAAAACCATAGCTGTCTCACACGTCTCTAAACCACACATCATAGCTGTCCTCTAAACCATACATCAAGCTGTCTCACCACTGTCTCTAAACCATGTCTCTACACATCAGCTGTCTCACCACTGTCTCTAACCCATACATCATAGCTGTCTCACCACTGTCTCTAAACCATACATCATAGCTGTGTCACCACTGTCTCTGCTAAACCATACAATCTAAACCACTGTACATCATAGCTGTCTCACCACCTGTCTCTAAACATCATAGCATCAGCTGTCTAAACCACCACTGTTCTCTAACAAACCATACATCATAGCTGTCTCACCACTGTCAAACCACTGTCTCTAAACCATACATCAGCTGTGGCTTCTAAACATACATCATAGCTGTGTATCTAAACCATACATCACCAAGCTGTCTCACCACTGTCTCGAAACCATCTCATAGCGTCCTCACCACTGTCTCTAAACCATACATCATAGTCACACTGTCTGTCTCACCACTGTCTCTCTAAACCACTAGCATCATATGCCTGTCTCAAACACATACATCATAGCTGTCTCACCACTGTCTCTAAACCATACATCATAGCTGCTCTCACCACTGTCTCTAAACCATACATCATAGCTGTCTCACCACTGTCTCTAAACCATACATCATAGCTGTCTCACCACTGTCTCACCACTGTCTCTAAAAAACCATACATCATAGCTGTCTCACCACTGTCTCCAAACCATACATCCCCTTAAAATGAGTTAACCCCCGCATCCCTAAATGCAATAGTTTTTTTCTGTTTTTAAAACATGTAAATGACACACGATTGGGACAAAACAATGTCATTGAATTATTTTAGAGATGTCATTGCAAGTAGTTGAAACGGCTCAAACATGTAGTTTAATCTGGGAACCTGTGTAACTGAGGGTTTGTGTGATGTGTGAAGTTATGAGTAAAATCTGGGGGAAAAAACAGGCAAATGTAAAACCACGACATGTTGATTACCTGCAGTTCCTTTGGGGAAAATGAATAATGGGTTTAATTATTATTAGTATTATTACTATCTTTGTTTTGGTGCCTAGTTGACAATTTGCATGAGCAAACACACAGTAACCACAGTGAATCTATGCTTATTGTAGTAGAACATTTTTTTAATGGACTTGGTGTTATAATGATGTCTGGATATGTGATTGGAGGCGGCGGTGCATCGGGATCTGAAATCCATCTGTCCTGGCAATACAAATGGCCCATATGATTTTTTTTTTGTTGTAAAATCATTGCTTGCTGTTGTAATCCTTGTGCCAGCAGGTGACACAGTATGACGTAGCTTTACATTCTCTTTTAAGTCATTAAGATATTCATTTACACAATACATGTGTTAGGTGGTGTTAGGAGGTGCAAACTTTTCATTTCCTGCTTTACTCTGGCAGGTAAAAGAAGCGAGGCGAACTCTGAAATGCCCAAAAGTGGAGAAATTTGACGCCTCGGAGCACGAAATTAAGTTTTGGTGTTACTGCTGTGAGACGGAGGTGCAAAGACACGTGACCAACGGCAGAGTCGCCGTGCTTTACGCAGGACTGCTGGAGCACATGAGCACGTAAGACTTCACACACCGATGGAGAAGTAAAGTCTTATGGATATTAGAAATGTTTACGCTGCATGTGTGTGTGTTTCAGTCAAGAGCACCGCAAAAACACACATGCCTTCTGGTGGAAGAATAAAGCAGATCAGAAACATAAGGAGAAGTTCATCATCACTGAACAGGAAACGAACCGGTACAACAGAGAAATAAAAATATTGCGTTTTGCTTTTTTTTTTTTTTTTTTTTGCTTATTATTTTTTTGCCCTACAGATTTAAGGAGGAAGTTGCCAAAGCTCTGGAGCAGTATAAAGAGGAGGAGGACACTCTTCTTCAAGAAGTGTGTATCTATTCATCGTTAATCATCTTTAACATTTACAGGTCAGATTCCTGACGGTTCTGTTTTCTTTTCTCGCATCTAGCAAACTGCACTAATCCGGTCACAGGAGCAACACAGGCTGCAGGTTCTTCAGGCGCTTATAGAGGTTTGTGTTCCAGGAATGAAACCACAGTATCCACATCTCAGAAGAAAAGCTGGCAGGGTGCCAAAAAAATGTTTTATGTTGTGACTTAGAGCTCAATAAGGCTATAAATTATCTAGAGCAAGGTTGCCAAACGTTTTCTGCCATGTTCTTTTTTTTAAACCAAAAATATAAAAACCCTTTCAGGAGGATTAAATTGAAACGATGTAATTCATTAATGGTTATTAAACACAGACTCAGTGGAACTTTGATACGTATTAGTGACTGAGAGAGTAAAAGTAGCTACATTGTTTTACTATGTAACAGTATTTATAGTTTCCAACAGCGACACTGCAAACAGGAAGAAGAAATTTCCCGTCTCCGTGTTATTTGAGTGGATTTTGCGTCTCCGTTTAACATGAGTGCTACATGAGTAATGCGTCTGTATGATAGACCGCAAAGTATATTAGGTAACGACAGCTAGAGGGACAGCAAATCCTGCACGCTGAACACTGACCGGCGGCACCGCATGCTATATAGATTTTCAGCTCATATTTCGTTTGCCTTTTCTTTAAAATGTTTTACTTTTTTTTTAATTTTGGTGTATTCCTATAAAAAAGCCTTTCCGTACCCCTCTTATTATAACCTGCCTCCCCCAGTTTGGGAACCACTGATCTCCAGAATAATTAGCTGAAATCAGATGGATTGTCTTCTGGGTGACTGCAGATTTTGATCAGCACAGTTAGCAGAAGGAATAAGGCCTGAAATGTATAAGATACACAGGATGTTGTGTGTATTATGACTTCTCATATGGTCCGTAAAGAAAGACCAGCAGCTGATAGTCGTCTTTTAGCTTTTTTATTTGATGTCCATGGTTTAGTTATGTATAGCAGTGGTCCCCAACCCTTTGTCCACGGAAGGTACTGGTTTGTATCGGGCCGCAAGAGAAAATAATTGTGGTAAAATTAGTTGTTTTTCATTTATTATTCTTTCAGATCTTATGTACGTTTCGGCCCTCGTCTCACTACCGCTCTTGACTCAAGCTAACCCAAAAACAGAAATTCACTGGAGAGTTTTTTTGAAGCGAGCTAACAATGGGGCAATGCCGGCAAAAAGAAGCTGCATTTAACATTAATTAAGGAATTAAGATTCCTACCTGTTATTGCGATTGCCTAATATAACATGTAATTATTGCATTTTGATTACATAGTATAAACTGAGAAATGTTTTTGTTATTGGAACCCCCGCGCCTCTTCTCAGTCTATGGAAAAATTTACTTTACATGGAACAAGTCCCTGGTACAAAAAAGGCCGGGGACCGCTGCTGTATAGGGTTGCAAAGAGGCGGTAAATTTCTTTAGGAAGTTTATCTTGGAAATATTTTAAGTTGGAAAACGTAATTTGAGAGTTTTTCTAAATAATGTAATTTAACTGTATTTACAAACAAACATAAATCTTTTGCTTGGTCAGAAACTGATATTATAGTGGCTACAACATTATGACTGTGGCTCTAATAGCCCCGCAGTGCTGTTGTTTGCGGCCTAGCAATGCAACTGATATTGTGTTAACTCTGGTTTTAAACAGGATTCTGCTGCAAGATTTGTTTGTTTTTTAGTTTTCAGCAATTTTGCTAATTATTTATTAATTAGTTTCCATCTTTTTCAATGTGATGCGTTATCATGTGATGAGTGCGAGTTGTTACTGTTGACATTTCCTGAATCAAATCCAGCCTGATCCAGAGCCGCAGCAGGCTGCTGAACCGGAGCAGCAGGACGTCCCAGAGACGACCAGGTAACAGACTCGCACAGCTGCGTTCATATACCATGGTAAACGCTAACACAGGTTCAGCCATGCCCGTTTTTTTTTTTCGTTTTTTTTTTCTTTTTCCTCACCATTTTGATTTGTTATATTAGATGCAAGAAGGCAAACGTGAATTCACCAAAAAAAAAAAAATTGTAATAAACGTATTTCTACGTAACCCCAGAAAAAGTTTAAAATCTGTACATGAGGAAGTTTAATGATTCTTTTAAAAATATTTAAGATTTTTATTTTTATAAACTGATGAGGAAATTGGGGGGTTTTTTGTGGGGTTTATTTTAAAGCAAAAAAGTCAGTCGTAGCAAGACGGAGTACATGTGTTTGATAGAAAGGGAGGGAAGTGGAACAGTGAGATTACAGGGTGAAAAGGTAAAGCAGGTACAGGAGTTTAAGTATTTGGAGTCGACAGTCCAGAGCAATGGAGAGTGTGTAAAAGAGGTAAAGAAGCGAGTGCAGACCGGTTGGAATGGGTGGAGAAACGTGTCGGGAGTGATGTGTGACAGGAGAATATCAGCTAGAATCAAAGGGGAAGACAAGACAGCGGTGAGACCAGCTATGATGTATGGTTGCACTTAGGAAAAAAAAACAGGTGGCAGAGCTGAAGATGTTGAGGTTTTCTTTGAGAGTAATGACAGGATTAGGAACGAGTTCATCAGGGGGACGGCTCATGTTAGATGTTTTGGGGAGAAAGTCAGGGAAGTCAGATTGAGGTGGTTTGGACATGTACATGTGAGGAGGGATAGTGAATATATTGGAAGGAGGATGTTAGAAATGAAGCTACCAGGCAGAAGACAAAGAGGAAGACTAATGAGAAGGTATATAGATGTGATAAACAAGGACACGAAGTTAGTGTGTGTGAGTGAGGAGGATGTAAAGAATAGGGGTTAGGTGAAGACAGATGACTCACTGTGGCGACCCCTAAAAGGGAACAACCGAAAGGAGATGATTTTTTTTTTAGCAAAGGTTCTTTGACAGGGTTACGGTTAGGGCTGTGTAAAAATATTGATACAGTTAACTATCGCAGCGATATTCAAACCTCTACTATTGATGCATATTTAAATTGCATTTACAGTAAAATTAAAACCCTCCGTGTAAGTTAAGCAACTTCCTCTTGCAATATGTGTTGAAATATGTGTATATAGTTATTACCTGTGTGATGCATTCTGCAGTAGCCTGCAATTAGCTTATAGGAGTTCTGTATGCAGAGTATTTTAGCTAACAGAGATTTTTTTCCAGACATAACAAGATGATCACTTAACCAAACACATGCACAATTGCAAAAAAAAAAAAATATATATATATATCTTTCAACACACTTTTTTTAGGTTGCACCATAATATCGTAACTCCCAAAAAATTATAAGCTGACAGTTGGCTGTAATATTAAAACTAACATACAGTTTATATTTACATCAAATGTAAAAAGATTTAAGCAGTTTTTAAAAATGGCGTCTTATTGATTTGGAGGTTTGGGTTTAGTTGCAGCAGATGTAACTTTTGTGTCTCATTAGCACGGGTTCCCAGCAGACAGAACTTTTTCACAGCGCACTAACTGAGCAGCCGGGTCCGAGCCGTATCCATCCCTTTACACAGAGTTTGTGGGACGAGTCAGGAGCAGGCCTTACGTTTATTGGCCATCAGGTAAATTCTCAACTTAATCATGTCTTTGATTTTTTTTTTAAACACTGATTGTAATTGTCCTGTCTGAGAAACTCAAACTATTATTGTTTCCCTTTTTAGCAGGCGTCTGTCAGCGGGAACATTCACACAGGTGAGTTAAACCGAAAAACTGGTGTTGATTGATGGTTGTGGAATGGTGATGTATGAACGTTGTTGTAGGAGCGGTGCCTCCATGGCTACTAGAGGATCCCGAGGACGACAGCACGTGTAAGTCGCAGGACATCATCGGCCCGTCAGTGCAGGATTTTCTTAAACACAGTAAGAGTAAATGAGTCTTATTCGGTTGGTGGATCGATTGAGCTAGACAACTTTGTTTTATTGCACAGATTTTTTTTCTGAACCTTTACAGAAGAACAGCAGAAGCTAAAGAAGCTCCCAGCCAACCGCGTGGGCGCCAACTTCGACCACAGTTCACAGACCAGCGCCGACTGGCTTCCGTCTTTTGGTCGAGTCTGGAACAGTGGCAGACGCTGGCATTCCAGGTGGGATCCAAGTTTAGACTAGGTTCAGATTATAGCATGACACTGACTGTAAATAAATGCTTTTTTCCCCCCATGTCCAGGCATCAGTTTAGGCAGGAACAGACTCAAAACAGGCAGAAGAGACGGAGGGAGCACGAGCACGGAGGAAAAGCAGCCAAAAAGCAGAAACATCTTTCTAACGGAGACGTTTAATGAGCACGAAACTAAAGTCAGGTGGTTTTTACGTCCATATTGAGTCTGTTAAAATCACAGCAAGTATTTCCTGATTTTATTGTTTAACATAGTTTGTAATTTTCTCATATTGAGAACCGTCGCTGTAAATAATTTCAGAACCCGTTAGCATGTTATACATACAGATAAAATGGTGATGCTGGTAAAAAGAAAACTAGCAAAGGAACAACCGAAATTTAAAGCTGCTGTTATTTCAATGTTGCTAAAGTCACCATCACATCTATATGTACACAAAAAACATCCACACCTCGATTATCTACCAAGAATTCTTATTACGGTCAATTATTTTTAAAAACCTGTACCGGACAAAAAGCAGTGCATGGGATCAGAATTTGCATTCAGTGTTTCCAGTTTATTGGATAAAATCATGTTTTTGATTATAAACCCCAAAATTTGCTGGCTGATAAAACCAAAATTACTGTGTGGAGCAGTGCTTTTCATTTTAAACATTTCCGTCTTATTTACGCAATAAAATCTATTAAATCTGTTTACTTATTTTCACAAAAAGGTCATTAATAATATAAAATAATACCCCATGAATATTAGGCAAAATAAACAATACAGATTACATTAATATTTAATGATACCTTGAAATCATTTATTTTTTTTCCTTTTTGTGTTTTTTAGTAGGTTCTGTTAAAATAATACATGTTTGTATGTAGAAAGCAGGAAGAAATGCATCATTGTACAATTTTACACTTTTTATAACAAGTCCTTGCATTAACTTTTAATAATTTTTTTACTTCATTCCCGCATCCCGGATAAAAGGAAATTGTTAGCGTTCAGTAAGAGATGATGCAGTTTAGTTAGTGTCTCAAGGTGATAATGTTTCCTCACAATCACTTCTGATGCATGGAGAGATTTTCAGTAGCCTCATTCGACAGAATGTAGTAAAGAGGGAAAAAATAAGCTTAACATTATGCTAGTGAGGACGCAGGATAGAAGGAGAACGTGTCTGATATTCCAGGCAGCACACATTCAGTAACAGCAGTAAGAGAGATTCTGTTTTTATCTTTCTTCTTATGACGTAGCCATTCTAACCGGCTCAACTATCAACCCTGAACAATAAAGTCCTGATGATCGAGTTTTTAAAGCTTCTGCATCAGTCAGTTAGTGGTCGGATGTGTAAAAGCCACACAAGGTCCTCATGCAGATGTGCACCAGAGTCGGGAAACGACCCCTCTGGGTTTTTGTAGCGTTGGTCCTTATGAAGGACATTTTCTAACGTAAGTTGATTGCAGTTGATGTCTGGCACCGTTTTACTGGTTATGGCGTAAAACCTGATTAAATCCAGTCCGAGCCGAATATTTTACGTTAGGACTAGGAGATAAAAGCGCACGTCCAGGACAGTGTTTATCCCCCTTGACGTCATGCTGTATTCATCCTCTTTAACTTTGTGAGTAAAGAAGCTGCTGAAATCCAAATCTTTATAGCTCATAATAAATAGCTAAAGCATCTAAAGAGAGTGGAAAAATATACATCTCATCCACTCTTTCCTCAGAAAATCTTCCTGTACTGTGTGAGGTTTTGGTTTGGAGGTCTTGGTCTTCTTTACTGCTACTAGGATGTTTAAGAGTTGAGCAGGGACCAGCAGCAGCAGTAAACCTTCCTGTTAACTCTGACACCCTTCTACTTCCAGCAGGACACCAACAGCACTGGGTAGACTAGCTTTTATCTGTACAGGGAAAAATATTTGATTTACATTTCTGGCATGTGGTAGACATCCTTATCCAGAGCAACTTACATTTAACTCATCCAATTGAGCAGTTGCAGCTTGGTGCTGGATCTTCCGATCAGCAATCCAACTCTATAACCACTGAGCTACCACTAAGCGCGTGTGGAAAGAAAAGGAACGAATTAAAGAATGAAGTAAAATACCTTTGTTTTCCTCTGATTCAGTAGCTGCTCGCTCCGAGTGCCTTTGGCATAATTGGTTATATTTTGATTCTATATCCTTAAAAAAACAACAGAGTGATCAAATTTCAGTATGAATATTATACAGGTAAAAGGCCTTTTTTAAATTATTATGACAAAAAAAAAAAAAAAAAAGTTATGTCAGTTTCCCACCATCACACCACCCCCATCGTTATTATAAGCGACAGTCACGTCACATGACAAATGAAATTTGACTCCTGCTGCTGAATCTATCACATGAGATATTCATTATGCTATGTTCTTTGTTTAATATAGCAGGCTTGTCTTTTTATTTCCTTTAACACCCAACGCTGATGTCGGTATTACTTTTGTCATCACACGTCAATTAACTGTTTGAAAAATTCCTTCACCATCACAAACCTAACTGTCACTACTATAAACAAAAAAGTAATGGAAATCTTTCACTGAAAACCATTAGTATTTAGAGATGTGATTCATTAGTCATTAAAGAACAGAGTATGTAAATGCTAAATATTTTCCTTCAACACCTCAAAGCATGAAAAAATTTGTGCCTTATTAATGTGCCACTGTAAATATTTTATTACTGATAGTATTTAAGGGAATTCCGCTTGGGCACTAGGGCATTGTAAAAGGGGTCAAATAATTATTTCAAAAAAAGTTACACACTGATTTACTATTTAAACGTTTACCTTCAGCTGCTGCAGGTTGGCCTGAAGCAGGCGTAAGTGGGTCATGACCTGTCTGCTGAACTTGGGTCCTTTACTCTGAGATGACGCCGAGGACAGAAGCTTCTTCAGGTCTATTCCTGAGTCTCCTGCTGCTGCAGACTCGGTGCTACACACCTGTCCGTCATCGTCAGTACTGCTCTCACCTGAACCACCGCAACCCTCCAGCACTATATAACTACCTACTGAGGAACGAGGGACAAACAGATTGTGAGGGGAAGAACAACTTCTTGAAAGCTTAGTATTGAGTTTCATCAATTAACAGAAAAGGTTCTTCATCATCATCAATCATAATGAAGGTAAGAATATAAACCCCACTGATCTCCTCACCAAAATCTTCTGAGGTTTCAAAGAAGCCTGTATCCCCTGAGGGCAGCTTGTGTCGGTTCTCTGTCCTGGTTTGTGCAGTCTCTGTCCTCTCAGTGCCGTTTTCCACTGTGCCACTGGGGGCAGCGTTTTCCTCCAAGCCCTGCAAAGACTCCGTCTTTGGCTCACTCAGCTGAGCTACATCCCTGTCTTGGTCCTTGTCCAAATCCTCCTGACCATCCAGGTAATTGATCAGGAGCTGTCTCAGAGCAGCCACTAAGGGACAAGACAGACAGGAGGAGACAATTAGAGGGGGTATTAGATGGAGGGACATGTATTACAGAAATCAGGTTTTACTGTAACTTTATTACATATAATAATCTATGTTTAGGCTGGTGTGAATAAACACTCACGGGTTTGAATAGCCTCGTCTGCCAACAGCGGTGGCAGGTCAAACGAATCCAAGTCCTTCTCCTCTACAGCTATGGCATGCCTCGAGCGCTGCTTCAAGAACGGAAGTCTGTCTGCAAGCTCGGGGTCAAGAAAGGCCTCCTCCTCTTCCTGACCCTGTAGCGAGCGCTCCCCTACTTCCACCTCCTCCTCTGCCTCTCCCTCATCCTCTGACTTGGTGTCGAAGGGGTTGCTTCCTGCTGGAGGAACCTGCATGATCTCTGAGCAGGAAGTAGCATCTTTTTCTATGATGGGGAAAAAGATAATGACTCCAGTGTGACAAATACACTCGTCGCTCTCATACAGTTAATCCTGCATCAATCTGACTATAATTCATAGCGTGTCAACATAAATACTATTATACTAATAAAATATTTACAGTAGAGCGTTAATAAGGCACAAATTGCTTTTTTTCTGAATGCTTGTCAAAGTGAAATCACTAATGCCCGACACCGGACAAATAATTGCCATAATGGTCATAATTGCAATTATTTCTTTGACAATGATTCATAAGACAAATTGAATAATCGTGACAGCCCTAGTAACAGTATTAGCAGTAATGTAATAGTATGTTTGGTGTGGAATGGTAGAAGGTCCAACCTCCTATTCTCTTATAGGACCCAAAATTATTAGGGACACCCCTGCATTTGAGTGTGGGGTCCAGAAGGTCCAGTTGAAATAGAAATAATATTACCCATGACTGAGTTAAATATTCCTGACATTCATGGGACCTTCTGACCCCCACCCCCATCTCTCTCTTGGTCCTATTAATAAAGGCAAAAAATTGCCAAAAAATAGCTTAAAAAAAAGAAAAAAAAACTGATAATGTCCATGTTTAAAATAACATATCTTAACTAAAATGACTAGCTTTGTAGATTATAATTTACAACAAACATTCTTTACGTAACAAATCGTGCAAATAATAACTATTGTAATTTACCATTATAATTTTAAATATATTTAAATCTACAGTAGAGATTTGTGAAACTAATTTTCCATAATGTTGTGGGTTTATTTATTTATATTTGTACCTTCACTACTAGCATATAAACAACCCCCCTAGAAACCACCAGATTTCCAACACCCCTGTTGAGAATCAATGAATTAGCCCCATTAGACCCACCTGGAGAATGGCTGCTTCCTGTAGAGATGCGATCTTGCTCTTTGTTTATTTTTGGCACGCCAGAGTTCATCTCATCGTCAGCTTCTCGCTCTCCACTGAAACACAGTCGAACAGTAAAATTAGCAGGATCAACATGTTATCCTAATTTGCCGTCCATGTGAACAGAATGCTTGGAGTAATTGAACTCACTCGTTCTGCGGCAAGCTCTTCATACAATCTGCCCGCTGCCCGATGAGGTCATGCCACCTGGGCAAGAGAAACAGTAAAGAACAAAAAAAAAAAAAATTAAGGCGACACATGGGTTTTAGAATTTAACAACCATTTTACTGAGATTTGAAAACTGACACACGGATGATCCTGAAACGTGAAAAAAAGAAGGGGTGGCAATATAACATTTCTGAAAATTGACATGCGTCCTTATCCAAAGCAACTCACATTTATCTTTTGAATGAATATATGGACATTTTGTTTTCAAAAATGTTTGAGTTACTTTTATGTTGTGTACGGAGGACATCCTGGTATTTCTATTGGTGTGTCATTTAATTGGCTGACATCCTATGAACTAGTTTTTACACTGCATCAAAAATGGCCGTTTTATGGAACAAGCATGTTTAATGGAAAGGACTGTCTTTTCAAACTAAAATGGTCATGTGATCCACTCCAGTGGACAATAACAATAATATTGTAAATACTCAAAATTATATAATTTTAACTTTAAATGTCATTTAACTTTCAAAAACAATTGATGACATTTTTTCTCTTGGGTCTAAGGGGGATATTATAGCGTTTTGAATTCTAAGGGAGGTCTGAAGACCCATTCCTTAAAAAAATATCCCATTTTGTTGTTATTTAACACTGTAGGAAATTTAAACAGTTTCAACTTTTAGACTGAAGAAATTGCAGAAGATCTATCAGCAACCTGACTTTACAATGACTCAAAGGCATCATCATTCTCAGAAAGACTGTACTCACGTTTTCTGTTCAGACACGGTCTGTGCCATCAGCTCATAGATCTGTGCTCCGTGATCGGACATGGACACCACAAAAAACGACTTGTTGTCTAAACGGCATATTAAACACAGAGTTAGCGCTTTTGTAAAGAAATCTTCCAACCGTTTATCGCCAACTTCCTGGTCTGACGCACCTGTCGCTACAGAGCGCACCAGCACGGTGCTCAGCTTGATGACCGGACTGAAGATGTGTTTGGTTTCAGCCGTGCCCGCCAGGTTCTTACTGTGACACTTCAGAATCAGCTTCTCATCCTGCCTCTGCAGCAGCACCAAGATGTCCTCTAACAGCAGTGTGTACAGCTCTAAACACACACACAGCACAATTAATAATAAAATAATAGGATTTAGTCATACAATTCCACTTTTTTTCTTTAACTGTATTTTGTTTGTATGTGTAGAGCACTGGATGAACAATTGTGTCTGTAGGTCTGTAAACTCTTAAAAGACGTGATTAAGGACTGAGCTCTAATTGGCTTGTTTCAAATTCTCGTCCCACATTTGTTGTTAGCGGATCAATATTGTTTTTATCTTTTTTGGCCTTTTATGGTGTGATTGGACAATTGCAATGCAAGTCATACCCTTTAACATTAGTATTACAGCACGCATCTGATTTAAATAAATAATAATAAATTTAATCAGATTTAGAGATCTAATCAAAGGTGGGTTTCTTATTAATTATTTAAATAAAACAGATTCATGCTACCAACATGATCATTTTTTATATTTTAGCCAGCAGTAATTTCACGTTATCATCATCAGCTACTTACAGTCTTGCATTACTAACAGTTTGATCTTTCAGTTTCTTTGCAAATGATTCATCCTCAGCTGCCACTGCTGTTAAAGATTTATCAAACACTTACCAATCGTCTTGTCTTTATTCACTTTCCATGACAAAGGTCCCTCGTGCACCATTTTCCGTTTGGTCAAGTTGAGATTCTACAAGACGTAAAAAGAGATAACGACAGACTGAGAGTGTAACAGTGAAGCGGTTCGTAGTGCAGAGAAGCGGGTGACCTTTACCTTAAACTCTGCGATCATGGGGTACTCGCTCTGCTTCAATGACGAGAGGTCCTCCAGTCTTCTTTGATAATCCTCCAACCTCTGAAACAGGAAGAACAACAATAATCGAGTGCTGCTTTAGCTATTTATTTATATATATGATAGAAAGTGGTGACGTCTGCTCACTTGTTTGTTTTCAGCTTCTTTTACTTCCTGGTTGACGTGGTTGAGAATCTGACGGCAGCACTCGCAGGCTCGCTTTACTTTGCTTTTCTCCTCTAAATCGTCTGATGGCAAACAGATACAGACATAGTTTAGAATTTGTAGCAAGGAGTCGGGGGTTAGAGGTCAGGGCGAAAGAGAAAAAGAAAGAGGTCTGGTACCGGTGTATTTTGCAATGTTTTCAAGCAGAAGCGGGTACTTAGTGAGTCTCTGCATCTCCACAGGAATGATGTCCTTGAGCTGGAGCCTTCGACACTGACGATTGCTTTCTGCTTCCTGTCTCACACAAGCACACACACACACACACACATCAATTAAAATACTTGGTTGAATAAAAATTAAAAGGAAAACTTTTTATTTTCCTATTCAAAATTAAATGAACCCCAAATTTCACTGAAATGACAGTATTTAACCAAAATCGAAAAAATTATAAAATGTTACCAGTTTTATCCTTAAATAATTTAAAGCAAATTATTTCTATACAGTTTTTTAGCATTTGGCACAATTTTGCACACATTTAGCAGATGCTCTTTAACAGACTTAACATTTCCCGTTGACGGTAAAAGGGTATTGCTTAAGTGTCCAGCAGTTTTTTATGGTCCTAGAAATGAAACACTGTATTTGACCTGTACGAAGGCGGCGAATCGCTGATCCTTCTTCTGTCTGCTCTTTATAAGCTCCAGAGCGAAAGGCTGGTTACTGCAGAAGGTTCCGACTGCCCGTTTGATCTTCTCCTCTTCTGTTCCACTAAACTGCAAGAGCAGGAAACATAACCGAGGTTCAGCTACATAGCTGCATAGTGTAATGGACAGTTTGCTGCTTCAGAATAAAAGAGGAGAAATATGCATTTTTCTCACCCAGGACAGCAAATCATCTCCGATCAGGTCTACGACCGCACTTTCATTCTTCTTCCGAATGGCTGTCATTTGCTCAGTTATGGACACTAAAACAGAAAAAGCAAAAGTAAACAACCAGATACGATATCATTAATATCATCATCAAAACTAGCTCAAATATTGTAAGAATCAGTTTTAATTCCTTACCGTGTAGCTGGACAACCTCCTCCAGGTTGGTGAAAATGTTTTTAATGTCCGCTGGGGATAGAATGGCCTCTCGCGTCATCCTCTGGTAGAAGACGTTATCCAGCACCTTGAGCATGCGCAGGTGAGCACGCTCTGTGTAGAACAGCTCTGCACAGCCAGGCAAATGGGAAAAAAAGGCATCAGAGACAGTGGATAAGGTCGAGAAAATAACAACCTGTGTGTCTTTGTACTTGACACCTGATAACTAAGAAGGAGAATAAACAGGAAAATGCATCCCTGTAAGATGTCTGTCCTTTAACGAGATCTATTAGAAATATAATAGGAAGCTACACCCGGTCTGCTACACGGCCGCCGTGACTGACTGATCCTGCGCTCTGAGCTCAAGTCCATAAACTGGGATATGCGCAGAAAGTAAATAGTGTGCTCTTCATTTGAGGCGCTAGTTATGCTAATGACGTATGTGTTCACTAAAAAGTAGTCTAACATGTCCTGAGGACCCTTACCGTTGATGACTTCCTGTCTCTTGATCTCGTGCGGGGGCAGCAACGCGAGAATGTCCATGCTGACCAGCGTCTGCCAATGAGGGGGGTCCTGCTCCGGCTCCGCCTCAAACGCTTGATCGTCCTCACTCTGCACCTCTCCTGAGCTCAACGGCTCCATCCTGCAACGACACGCGCCCAATACGCAACATAAGCTTTTTTTTTTTTTTTTTTTTTACCAACTGCTACTACTGACTGTGGTAATAAACAGTCAACGACACCCACCTTCTGATCGGCCGTGGTGTCCCTACATCAGGAATTCTGTGGACAAAGAAAAGCACATTTCTAGAAATACATTTCCAGAGCTTTTGAACATAATCTAATCTGATTCGCTGGATCATAAAGTGTAACATAAAACTAAAATTATTAGGGAAAAATTCTTTTAAAATTAATCTGGATGTCTGCAGTTGTTTCTTGAGGACAGCCAATGACCCTGTGACATTGACGAGAAATTAAATTTACCAACCTGGTGCTAGAATAGAGAATATTTACCTACTGTGCACTACTCTTTTTAGATAAGTTCTGTTTATTTTAGTTTTTATAATATACAAAAAACAAAAGAGGAAAGAAAGGTATCTTATTTTTTCCAGTTTAAGATATTGCATGACCTCTTTAATTAAATATAGACGAGTCGGGGGGGGGGTCCAACTTATTTGCATGTTTTGTAACAGAAAAAAAGGTCTACGAAACCTACGATTTCTAAAACTACCTACAATTTACAGTGAAAGTTGTTTTCTAAGACTCTGGACAGAATTATAAAAAGTGCATTTGACTGCAAGACCCACAATATGGAAAATAAAGCTAGAGGAGCAGGGGACAGAGGAGGGGTCGGAGGACAGGTGTTCTATTTTGGTATTTTTGACATGCTAAAAAAAAAAAAAAAAAATGGAATGAAAGTGTTATTGTTGGGAATGAGCCAGAAATAAAGTTGGGGCAAACGGAAAGCTTTTGTTTTGTCATCATGATAAAGTAACAGAAACTCCATCTGCTCCATCTGTTTTTCTTTGTTTAGCTCACCTGTCTGTTTCAGGCTCCTCCTCTTGGAGATGGTCCAGTGGATAGGTGAAGTCAAAGTGTGTGCCTGAGGAAGAGGAGTCCTGACCTTCACCCATAGAGTTGACCTCTCCTAATCTGGGTAACGCTGACGGGGGAGCAGCGCCTGATGAGGCACATGTTAAAATTTAAATAGACAGAGTGTGTGTGTGTGAGAGAGAGAAAAAGGGAGAGAAAGTCTAAGACAGTGAGATAGTGTGTGTGTTTGTATGTGTGTATGTGTGTGAGAGAGAGGGAAAAAGAGGGAGTAAGAGAGAAAGTCAGAGACAATGACAGTGTGTGTGTGTGTGTGTGCGTGTGCGTGAGAGAGAACAGGAGAGAAAGTCAGAGACAGTGAGAGAGACAGTGTGTATGTGAGCAAGAAAAAGAGAGAGTCAGGGACACCGAGATAGACAGTGTGTATGTGTGTGTAACTGAGAGAGATAGTTAGGGACAGTGAGGTAAAGTGTGTGTGTAAGAAGGAGAGAGAGAAAGACTGGTTGTAGAGCAGTCAAAACTTTCACCTGGCTCTGAATCTCGGGCTGTGGTGTCAGAACTTTGTGTGACTGAAGCGCTGAATGAAGGAGATCCGATGGAGCCTGTGCTGCCGTCTGGTCCATCGCCTGACTGACTGCTCCGCGTTCGTCCTGATGAAGGGGGTTCTGTCTGATCGCTCGGCCCGAGAGGAACCTGCAACTGTTGCTTTTGTGTCCGCTGCTTAGTCTGCTCTAAAGCCTTGGTAACTGCAGACATAACATGTATATGTTGTATTTAACACTAAAGACTTCTTGATATGAAAATGATTAAATAACATCACTGGGTTTTTCTCCCCCTGAACCTTTTTGTTGTGTAATGTTGCCATGGCATGTGTTTGCTATTCAATTTCTTAAACGTTGTTTAAAATATTCTTTGCGAAATGTTGAAGTACTGAATGTTGGCTTACCTGATAAGACGTCGGTTCGGCTGGGTCTCTTGTTGTGACTGCGCATTATCTGAAAGCGCGGCCTTTTCAACTTTTCATCCACGACACCGTCCTTCTCGGGTTTTATCGTCTTCTGCTCAAAATAAAAACAGGAAATAAACAGGAACGTTTCACACAAAGGAGAGAAATGGTCAGGTGGTGTTTTTTATTACCTTGATTTTCGGGAGAAGGTTAATTAATTTGGGTTTGTGCTCAAAGCCCCGCGATTCCTTGACCTTTACCCCGAGGTGCTTCATATACGCTTGGATGACGAACTGCATTGCAGTACTGAAACAAACATGATTATGAAGTGTAAAAAAAAAAAATAATCTAAGAATAAAGTGAAAATACAATCAATAAAATTAAAAGAATAAAATTAAAATTACAAGAATAAAGTCAAAATTATGTGATTAAAGTCATAATACTTTGAAAAAGCAGGGGAGAAAAGCAGAGGAGAGAGACATACATTTTACATAACTGCTAATTTACTAATTGTAACTTAAAAACAGAGAATTTCTTTATTGTTATAAATCTGACCAAATCCTCCACATTAACTTTATACAAAACAGAAAAACATTTCTTGCAATTTTGTGATTATTTTTTCTTAAATATTACATTTTATTTTATCCTGAAGTATTGAAGCTTTTAATCTTGACATTTTATTTATTTATTTATGTTTTAAAGTGGCACTACAGCACCATCGGACATCAGCGATGTAAAAGATGTCATTTTAATTTGACTCTTATGTCATGTCGCATTTCTATCCAGCAGGGGTCACTAATGATAAACGTTAAAGTAACGTGATGGCGATGGTTTCCGAGGAGGAAAAGAAAAAAAGCTTTCTTATGTAGTCCTTAGAGGCAGTGATGATTACGCAATACCCGGTCACACACTGTGTAACAGTATAACTATTTCCCACAACGTTCTGCTGCGAATAACACAAGTACCCTCTCTTCTCCACCATCTGCCCACAAACACACACCGCATGCCTGACATATGGGCAGAAGGGATTAAACTACGTACAGTGCAGTATACTCACCCTTACAGTGTTTAAAAGGAAAAGGAAAATTTCTTTAGAGTCATAAAGCACCTAAATATTGGACTGTTAATAAAGCCGTCGTAAATAACGCCATTCTAGTGTAAAGAATGGAGTCAATGTCAAACAAAGAAATTTCTCCTTACCACTTCTCCTCCTCCGTGGCTGATGGTGTCAACCTGTGAGAAAGCACAAACACACAGACACACACACCCCTCAAGGTTTCTTCATTTTACACTTAACATAAAAAAAAAAAAAAAAAAATCATCATCAGATATTAAAGGATTTCCGTAACCCGTGCTTGTTGCCATTTTTATCCATTATTATACCTTCATTTTTCTAAAAGAGACTCGAGTCCAGGACAGGACTGGATTTGACTCAAGCAAGACTTTCCTCAATTATGGCAAGTACCTATTGTTTTGTAACAGACAGCATTGTGTCTGTGCGAATAAATTCTAGATAAGCAGTTTAAACCATGTGCTCGGTAGAACAATAACATGATGATACTTAAGAGGAGTCGCTGAACCGCTTTTAAAGCCAGGAGCGGGGCGAAGAGTCTTGTCCCGGGCATCGCCGTCTTACACGGCGGCAAAACAAACCGCTGTGAGAAGCGTCTGTGTTTTGACGTTATTAGTATTGTGAAAGGAGGTGCATAAAAAAAAGACATGATATTTGTTATTTTTATGTAATATTGTTACACATGAATAATCTTGATTCTTGTGATTTTTATTTATCCTTGATTTTAAGCGTTCCTGTTCAACACGTTTCGCTTTCTACAGGCTTGGCACGCAAGAGCAACGTGACCTTGGATAGGCCCTGAGGCGGTATGTGTGCTGAAAAAAAAAAAAGGATGCTCGTTTATTGTTTACTAAAATCAAAAAAACAAAAAAAAACTAAAAAGAGAGACACGTTGTTTTATCTCTGAATGCACCGTCTACATTTTGTAACTTAGTGACTGTGTAACAAACAAAAAAAATTGTTTTTAATAAAAGGAGCCCCAAGAAAACCTCCTGGGAAGAGTGTGATTGAGCTGCAGACCTGGTGGATGTGTTTGTGGGACTGTTATCATGTTATTATCACTGCAAATTACAAAAAAACAATCTCTCAATTAGCAAACGCTCACTTGAAGAGGTTTTGGACTTCAATAAAAGGGAAATGCAAATAAAGGAAACAAATTTGCTGAATACATTTTAAATCTGCTTTCCTGATGGTGTTTTACAGTTGTTGTTTTTTTTATAACACACGACTGCTGCAACAGACGCGTCTGCTTGGACATTTATTTTGGTTTCCGTTTAAAATCCTGTCTTCGTTTTTGCTTGCTTTGTTATGCCGAATAAATTCTAATGTAGCAAACATTAAACCCACATGACTAATCTTCTGTTTCCACTCTGTTATGCATGCCCTGTTTGATTTACTGTTGTTTACTAGGTTACCAATACCACCGCTTGAACTTTATAAAAAGTCAACTAATGCACAGATTCGCTTTAGTTTTGGATGGAAACCCGTCAAGTAGGAGAAAGCAAACTATTTGTTTCTAAAGCACATATTCGTGTTTACTTACAATACTTCATTGATCTTGGAGAGGATATGCTCCGAGCACGAGCGCTCTCTCTCCAGGGCCACGCGGTCTCGCATGCGCTCAGTGTCGAGTCGGCCGAGTTCAGCTTCGGCCAGAGTCAGCCCCATACTGCGCTTCTGCCTGAAGAAAAGAAAAAAAAACACACAATGAACACATAATTTAATAAACTGATATACACTTTTCAACACTTTTTCAGTATCTGTATCCTGCTAAAGGTTTTCCCAATGACTACAGATATAAAAACTATACAATACCTGGTCACTAGGCCAAGACCAGGAAACCGAATTACGTTTTTTATAAAGAGTTCGTATTTCTATACATTTTCGCTCTGAACAGTAAGAAAGAAAAAAATTGCAACAAAGCACAAAAGCATATGTGATTTTCTGCACTGAGTGACGTGTGTGTGTTTTGTTTTCCAGTTTGGCTGTTACCTGAAGTCTTCCAGGTGTTTCTGGATGTCATACAGGAGTGTGTCCTGTAGCTGTTGCACATGCTGTCTTTGAACATCCTCTGAAATTAAATCAGGCTTCCATCGATCTAAACACACACACACACACACACACACACATACATATTTACAACGCTTGGGAGATGTTCCTATCCAGGGCGACTTACATTTATAATTATTAGACATTTTATACAACTGAGCAACTAGCGGTTGAAGGCCTTGCTCAGGGGCCCAACAGTGGTAGCCTGGTGGAGCTGGAAATCAAACCCACAATCTCACCTGTGTCAGCCGTAATCCAATCTGGTAGCAGAACTTTTAGTTGCTGAAAGATAAGAACAAAGAATTACAAATGTGTTATATGTATTTAACAAGATTTATTTATGTATAGAGGTGTGTGTTAGTGTAAAGATGCTTGTGTGAGCTTACTGCTGATCGGTCAATAAAGGTGGAGTAGAGCTCGCCGTATATCCGCCGCGTGTCTTTGGGGCTGCTCTGTTTGTAGAGCTCAGCATACAGGTAGCACAGCTAGAGAATAATAAACAAAAAGTTACTTTTGCTAGTAAAATAAAATCCTGAGGTGTTTCATTTTTTTTGCTAAAAAGCCTGATTTAAAGAATCTTCTCTATGAAGAGGACGTTAAGGTTTTGGCTTGGTACCAGAGGTGCAGGGTCGAACTGTGAGACCACGTGATGCAGGAATGCTGCAAGGTGAGCAGGCCGAGACTTTAACAGCTCTATGGACTGGAAACAGCTACACTGACCATTCATCTGCAAGAGACCAACAAAAAACATTCAAACATTCGTAAAAAATCTGTTCTGTTAAAGGAAAAGTAGCCCTTGCACAGAATTTGTTAAAGATTTACCACCAGCTGTTATCAAAATGAGCCCTAGGAGAGCCATCTGAGTGATCGCTAATTCGTCTCTGGTAGTCTCCTAATGTACGATTCTGATTCGTTGTTTAAACAGCAGCATGACGTTCCACAAAATTTGATATGACGGCTAGCCCCAAGTTACTGATTAACCAATGAGATTTGATTTATCCATGATTGTTTGTTTAGTTAATGCGCTTTAATTCTAAAATCTGTACACTTAATAAAAGGAAGCACATTTATTATACTTTTTGCACATTGCATTTTTACGATTTTTCACAACACTCAACGTGTGGACAGAAGAGAAGAGCTATGGCGTCAGCTAAGAATTTATCAGAGCGTGTACACTAAGAGACAGCATGGAAGTGAACTTCTGTCTCTGTTGTTACCAAGTCAGATCCTTTACCTGAAAACACAGAGTAAAAAAAGAGACCCTCGAGTCCTCACCTGCTCCTGCTCAGTGTCAAAGTCATCGTCCTCGGCGCCGATGATGGGAGGAGGCGTGCGAAAGGCTGGGCTTGCCATGCCGACCTGATGATTTGAGTCCTGTTGATATGCACGCCGCTCGTTAGTGAGGTTCGGAACATAAGAATCAATAAATGAAGTAAAGCATGAATTTACCAGGTCGACTGTGTCCTCCCCATCGGGAGACGGGCATGAGTTGAGGCTGACGCGCGGCGTTGACTTTGGGCTGTGGCATGGTGTGTCTCTTTGGTTCGGGCTTTCTGGGATTATACTGGGTGTGACCTGAGGGGGTGATCAAAGAGGATAGGGTAATGTTTACTATTCATTGCTGGTCGGTGTGGCTGAACTGTAGATTGTGTGTTAACATATAGCGTGATTTCTCTTTGGACATCCCAAGTTTGAGTCCTGGTTCAGAGACTTTTCCCAATCCCACCCCTTTTTCTTTTCCACCTTGTTTCATCAAAATCAAAAATTTCTTTGAACCTTATAAGAGGTCACTGTGCTATAAGAACATCCTAGGAGTTTCTTTGCTGTTACACTAAAAACAGCTTTGGTGAAGCATTTGGCAGGCTCTGGAATGTTCCATTTTATGATGTAATAGTGTGGATAAGCACCGCCTCCACAGAAGGTCACCATTTAGATTAGACCATGCCATTGATAAGTGACAAGATGGGATGACAAAAAGGTAAACGATTTGTGGTGTTTATGCATCTTGTATCCTTTCCATAACACAATCATACAAGTCATACTGTTAACAACAATCATTGCACCATTACCCACTAACAATGTGTAGTTGTTAGGGGGAAGCAGTATCTTGTGGTAAGGTGTGTGTAGAGTCAGTGTTGTGTGGTGCTAACCGGTGTCGAGTTGCTGTTTAACAGTGACTCTGTGTCGGACTGCCAGGACGGAGAGACGTCTACATCTCCCAACCCTCCTTCTTCTGCATCTCCTGGTCTTGGAAAAAGCAGGCCATCCTATACACACACACACACACACACACACACACACAACACACACACACACACACACACACACACACAGCTATCCTGAAACTGCTACAACCTGCTGACTTTTACTTTCAATTGAGCTGCACACGGTGGTATGTGTATTTGTGTGTGTGTGTGTTTGGTGTAAAGACTACCCCGCTTTGTACCTGTCCAGCCGTGGTGGCTTTACTAAATTGGCCCTGTAGCAGAGAATCGTGTTTCTGGGTTTCTTGGATGTCCTTCAGTAGTCTGACTGTAGGGGTCCTGCTGTACTCGTCCTTCAGCGCCTGTGAGAGCAAAAGATGCCGTCAGTCACTCCTCCATCTGTCTGTCTGTGCCCACCCATGTGAGCGCCTTTCCCCATTCCCACAGAAGAGGATGTGAAACTGTGCATCAATTCGCATAGTGTGCTTTTTTTTTTATCTAAGACGGAATTGGAGAATAGCTTCTCTTTCTAGCCCTGGAGAATAAGGGGGGCAGTAGTGGCTCAAATGGTTAAGGTGCTGAGTTGTTAATCTGAAGACCAGAAACACCTGGGTTCAAGCCCCACCTCCAGCAAGCCAACCACTGTTGGGTCCTTGAGCAAGACCCTTAACCCTTCCTGCTCCAGGGGCGCTGTATCATAGCTGACCCTGCGCTCTGACCCCAACTTACTAAGATGGGATATGCGAAAAAATGCATTTCATTGGCTCTGTACATGTACCCTGCACAATGACAATGAAGTTGAATATATTTTATATATAATCAAGGCGTCGGGGAAAACGTTTGCAAAAGCAGATGCTTATTACTTATTTAATAATGTGATCACTAACAAACTGATCATATAGATAATAAACAGAAGATATGGATCTGTATGTTAGCAGAAAACAGCTCAAAACATAGATCATTTGGCCTAGATTTCATTAGTCCCTTACGTTACATTTAATATGCCTACAGCACCTAAATGAATCTTCTCCATTTCTGCCCCAATACCACAGTTACAGTTAGTGCTACTACTGTAATGTCATTGTGAATATTGCAAAGTTTTCCAGCAAAAATGTTGTGGCATGATGTTTCCCACGTTTCCGTGTCGAAAATGTTTAAATCACCACCACATCTGGTGTCTAACTGAATCTCACAGCGTTGTTCAGTGGTTACATGAAGACCAGTCAGTGAGTAAACAAGCACTTTTCTTCTTTGCTCGCGCTTCAGGATGTCAGTGGCTCAGTTTGATACTTTGCGACTCTTTCTGGTTACTTTGAGTGGACATCCTGTAAATGACTGCCATGTCACAGAAAAGTTTTTTGTTTTGTCTAATTTCCAGTTTTCAAAATCTCACCAATTCTTATTGCACACTTTCTTTCACAGGCTGGTGCCCTTTGGCAGCGGGAGGGGCAGCAAATCTACAGCTAGTAGCAAAGCATTCACACACTTACCTGTATGGTGCCCATTGATAGCATGATTATCTTGACAGCATTAAAAAAAAGTGGCCGATGAAATCAAAAGCTTTGGCACAGGTAAAACACCCGTTCAGAATAGATCATGTCTTGTGTAAGCTCTACAGAATGTTGACTTTCTTGTTAAAAGCCACACACACAACACAAACCAAGCCAGCTATAGGGACGCTGTTTGGCAACTACATGTGCGACAGAATGTACGGGCAAGCAGAAGGAAGGAAAAAAATAATAAATAGATAAAAAAAAATAAAAAAACATTGCATTCACTTATGCATTACATCACATCACAGAGGACAAATTCGACAAAACAAAAATAAAATAGACGAAAGAGGAAGCGAGAGCAGGAGGCAAAAAAAAAATTGTGTTTGAGGAAATTAGGGCAGTACGTGATGGTATTTGAGAATGAGACTCAAAACCCATTTACAGACCAAAGATTCTGATTACGGTTTTCTAAGGAACAAAGTTCCAGTTCCTGTTAGTTGTTTTTTCCATTAGTAAACTGAATGTCAGGTGTCGCTTATTTTTGCCGCCTAATACAACCAGAGGAAAAAAATAACAAAAACACTTAAATTAACACATTTAACGTTCTTTAAATAAAATAAAACAGTTTATCATGATAAAAAAAAAAAAAAAAATCATTTCCTCCATTAGTACAAAATGCATGAAAGCACCATCACCGTCACTGCTTAGGTGCTAATCGGCCTTGAATGCAAATTATTTCCATATTTGACTCTTAGCTCCTGTCTTCTTGTCATCATTTAAGTGTAGTTCTTCTGTGTGCTTGTAGGTGTTTATTCTTCTTCTTTACCTTTTGAGAACCGACTAACACTGCCCCTTTCAGTTCCGGAAGAAATGCAGCCTCACTAGTTATGCGGTAACTGGTTCTTGTGACATCCCTACTGCATTTCTGATAATTTAGCGTAGAAGTTGTCGTTAAATGTCAATACATCATCCTAAACTGAATTAACAGACTGGAGGAGTATTATATTTACTAGGAATAATTGCAAAGCAGGCAGTGTATAGATATGTGTATGCCTGAGTCTGTCTGCGTGTGTGTGTATACATGCGATTTCTTACCCATACAGACAGATGGGAGGTGTTGCAGTCGGAGGGGGAGGTAGAGGAGGAGGACGAGCGTTCGGGTAGACTGGGGACAGGAGAGTGAGGGGAAATGAGGGAGGTAAGAGGGTCTCCATCTTCATCTCCCTCCGATAAAGGGATTTGTGGCAGCCCTGGGGGTCTCCCCAAAACTGTCAGAGCCACGTACGAACCGGCTGTAAAAAACACACACAGAAAAGTCTTACATATAAAAATATTAAAAATAACTTTTGTTATGCTTGAACAATATACTTACATTTGATTAACTTTACGACTTCGACATGATTGGACTGTGTTACTAGGGTCCCGTTGACCTGCAGAGATAACACATCATTTTTACCAATACAAACGAACCATCTGACCTGATCACATTGTGTTCACCAGGCAATCAGTTGTGTGTTGATAGAATCCACCACAAGGGGGAGTAAAGTGCCAAGTCTGTGCTCATGTTTAAGGAAAATAAAAGCAACTAATGCTAACTTAAGTGTTCTTGATAAAATGTTTTAAAAAACGTTAGAGAAACAGAGAACAGTGTTACCTTAATAATTCTATCGCCCGTCTGAACACCGGCACGCATAGCAGCTCCATCTAAAAATGAATATCGAGTTAACCAGGTGTGATTAAATCTCTTTAGTCAGTATCATACAGAGCTCAGTGATTAAACGCACACCTGGTTTCCCCCGAGCGCCAACAGAAAAACAGAGCGACTCACCTTCTTTTACCAGCTGCACAAACACTGGGTTATCTCCACTCACGGTCAAACCAAAACCATTCTCATCCTTCTGAATGATCACACACCGCTGAACCAGCCCTGAGAGAGAGAGACAAAGAGAGAGAGACAGACAGACAAAGTGTAAAAGTGAGAGAGACAGACAGAAAATAAACAGTAAACAGCATCCTCTATAAATATTCACAGATGAGTGTAATGGCTTGTAGCCATAACAGACAGGTGTACACACACACACACACACACACACACACTTACTTCTGCCATTTGGCAGATGACATTGTTTGAAGTAACTTAGATTTGCAATATTGTTTTATTGAGAGTCTTGCTTAGAGGCCCAGCAGGAGCAGCTTGGTGGAGGTGAAATTTGAACCCAAAATCTTCCTAACAGCAGTCAAACACCTTACTAAGCTACAACTTCCTACAAAGCACTTGAGTATTACAGACAAAAAATTCTATCATCATCCTGATTGATTTTACTCACCACTGCTTTAAACAAAAAAAAAGTACATTTAAATATTTGGCAATTGGGAGACGCCATCATCCTGAGTGACATCCCGACTAAGCAGTTGATGGTTAAAGGCCTTGCTCAGGGGTTCAGCTGTGGTTGCTTGGTGGTGCTGGGAAATGAACCCACAACCTTCAGAACAACCTTCTAACATCTTAAAAGCTGCCACTTCCCTAACATCACCTGTATAATCCCCCAAATGATCTTCCCCCTTAACCAACACCACACAGCCGGGTGGCGAGTTAGTAAGTTTCCACAGTGCCATTCCAATCATGCACAAAGAGCCGAAAACCTCACTGCCATGTGTTTTTCACCCTTCAGTGTAAAACCATTCTGATCCAGGACCAGGTTGTGTTTTTAACCATTTCAGTCAGCAGAAATGTAGGAGAAAAAGAAACAAACAAAAAAAAAAAAACACATCCCCCTAAAATGCTAATGCTGAAGAATGAAAGTGGGTCCCGGTCAGTGGCAGCTGGTCCTAAAACATTGTGGAAGAGGGCAAACAAACTTAAAAGAAATGCAGGGTTGTGTATATATACGATGGTGTATTACTGCTAGCTAAATATTGAAAATGTTTAAGTCATCAAGATGATCATTTAAATAATTCAGCCATTTATATCAATTAGATTTAGAGATGAAGGCTGTAATATTAATGTTGTCCACTAGAGGCATAAAGAGGAATTTAAACAATCCAATTAGAGCTCATGGACCTACATACACACTGGGTTGTCGCGTCCCCACACACACTTGTGATGGCAAATATATACATGCTATGATTAACAGTGAACTAAATACTTTTACTTTGTTATTAATTTGCAATATATATATATTTCTTGTTAACATGGTAATTAGCTTTATTTAAGAGGAGGTTTCAGCGCCCTCTAGTGACCAGCCATCACTGAAAAAGATTCAGTTAGAATAAAATGTGCGTTATGCTATCTGGTCCCACCAGCTTTCAATAAGTGTTAGCATTTTAGGGTAAAAATCGGTATGACGTCTGAATAAGATCCAGCTTCAAACCCAGAGTACGAAGAGATCATACAAAATGAGTGTGTGAGAGAATTAGAGGGAAACGAAAATGGAGAAAGGAGGATCACCACGCCAAAAACACACACCCCACGGCAGCAGCCTTCAATGAACTCTTACCACACGACTCAGGCCTTCGCTCTACACTTTGCACAGGGAGCTCTGACAGCAGGAATACATGCGACACACACACACACACACACACACACATGAAAAAAGGTGAAGCAAATAAGGATGGGACAATGTGAGCAAAATTAATTGAGAGAAAAAAAAGGCAGCTAATTAGATTTGATTACAAATAATAATTATTGAATTGTCTTCCTATCAAATTTTGATTTCTAAAACATGAAATGAAAAAACTACCTGGGCCTGATTTGTTCTCAAATCGTAAATTGTTTAGGCTATTTTTTGTGTATTTTTGTAAACAATGATTCCCCATGTTCTGTTGTATAGAGTTACACTTGAGAGAAAGAAAATAACGTATATGTAACATTTAAGAAATAGGTTATCAATAAGTTTTAAGACACGCCAACAGATGGCAGCACAAGGTGACCAATAATTTCTATAGTTACATTAACATGTATGTGGGGTTTTTTTTTTTAAATTATTTATTATTTCCTTCTGGGAATTGTCTGTGTCCTGGTCTCCCTCCAAAAAAAAAGAAGAATAAATAAGGGGGTAAAGTTTGACTGGAGGACAATAGAAAACTTAATTACTTGATAAGGTTTTAACAGCAATACAATCAGAACGTTCTGGTGCGTGTGACCCGTCCAGTCTTTCTGCACACGAGGCAGTGCATTCAGGACAAGAATTTAACCTAGAAATAAATCCTGTGTGATGGACAAAGGGGATTTTTAGCTGCTAAAGACCTCTGAAACATTGTACCTTTAAATCGCTTGTACACACGCCGCCGCACGAAAGATCCATCACTCGTTTTTAATTATTGCAATGAAAAATGGAATCCATAGTGAATAAAAGAGTCGTGTAACTAGAAATAACCACTGCTGTTCATTGTGAGTGAAATTCTGGATATAAACCAGGATGAAATATTTCCCAGTAATCTGACGTCTACAAGAACAGACTCTCACCTGTGGGGTCAAAGTCGTGTGTCGGAGCCACTGAAACCTTCTCACTTTTGGGCTTCTTGTCTGGGGGGTGGTCCTTGTTAAGAATGCTTCCTGGTCTATGCTCACACAGACACACACAAACACACAATTAATGGTCTGCAGACACTTCGGGATTGTGGCCATGAATTGGTCCGTCTGGACCAATTTTGAAATTCCAAAAGAATTCTTTAATTCCACGCTATAAAATCTGCCATCTTTAGTCACGCGTTTGCAATCAACTTTAGACATTTTAAAATGTCATTTATAATAATAATAATAATAATAATAATTTGTTCAATTATTCATATAAATATAAGTTGTAAGTTGTAAAAAAAGGCATTTGGGTTTGGCTTGCCTTCACGGTGTCTTTTTCTGATTGAGCACTAAACTCCAACCTTCCACTACAGCGCCTTTCTGTTTGAACAGCGCTATTGAGGGCCATTATTTACATTATGCCATACGGATAAAAATTCAACAACAAAAAAAATCAGACAATTTTTACAGTTGTTAATGTCAACTAATCATATTAGCCCTATTATAATTCTAGCAGCACATTAGGGTAAAACCCCTTAAAGCCCCGAAGGTGCAGCTGCACACCGAATTCTAATCGCAAGCACACGGCAGCAGCAGTACAGGAGTCAATGTCGTGCAGCGTGTTCCTGCGCCTACTGCAATATCTCAAACGTTAGTGTTGTGCCTACGTGCTTAAAACCCTGTGACAGCCTGTTCTTATCATCGTCTCATCTGCATAATAACCACAACTGAAAATAACCGCCTGACGCAGATTCAACAAAGAACGTGGAAAGTAAGCAGACTCACCTGGTTGGTTTTTTAGGAAACCTGCAAAACAGAAAAAAAAAAAAGAGTTGGTTAAGTAAAGAATCCATATTTCAAACAAAATAGTAATAACATATGAAATGCAGAAAATTCAGCTCAGACAACCAAACGAAAATTACAAATACAAAACTTTAATTTGTTGATGTTTTGGGCTGAATTGCGGAAGTCCGTTGGGGTGATTCTAGGTTAAAGACATGATCATTGGTTAAAGCTAGATTACCTTCACTTGGATAATTATTTTTAGAAATTGTTCTTCACAACCTTGTTTTAGTAAATCATAGACACTACCTACGATGTAGCCAAACAAAAACAAACTACGAATAATACATTGGTGGCTAGTTTGCTTTGTCATATTTTGTCTGCACATTTTGTGAGCCGATCTACGTGAGCAAAGCGGAGGATCAAGAATATCTGCATTAAAAAAATATATATTTTTCTATAGATTGACAGCATTTAAGGAAATCCATATTTTATTGTTTTCTGTCAGCATTAGCATTGTTTAACTGGTTAGCAATTTGCTTGCTCTGACTTTCAAAAAGCCTGAACCAAACTCCTTACTCTGCTTCCACTCCCCTCACATACTCTGGTTGGAAGTATGATGCTGCAGCTACTACAGCTCCCTATTGTGGCTAACTTAAGTGTGCAATAGTTTCGGTTGGACCACGGTTATGTCAAATAATTGTGATCATAAGGTTATTTATTAACTGTGATGGCTTTAAAGAGGATACACCCATGATTCAGTATTAGACTCACCAGTGTGAGTCTTAAAAGTGTGATTCATTTTATTCACTGCCTAACAGTGGCAGGCGGTGCTAAAAAAATAGCTCACGATCAGTAGCGTTTATGTAAATGCTGTATACTAGGAGAACCAATGATTGTACTCATATGGCCAAGGCACTACGCTGGATTTATATATTGCATTTTTTGATGGACGCAGTCATGCTAATGCAGCAATAAGCGACAAGTTTTCAAGCAGACGAAGTGGTCAGCTTATCTAATCATAAAGGTGCAGGAAAGCTCCAAGTGTGAGTGTGTGTGGAGTAAGTGCATGCAGGACTGGAGGAGCCTCTCGAACAGAAATAGCTCGGACGTCTTGTCCTTTCTCTCCATCTCTCCCTCAGTCTCTCTCGCTCTGCTCCTTCCCCGGGTGTTTTTTGTTTTTGTTGCTGTTCCTTCCCCTCCGCGATGTGAGGAACAATGGCTCAAACGTCAGTGCCGGACCGCTCCACAGCAGGCCCGCGGGTCCGATTCCCGGAAACAGAGAGCGATTCTGGCAGCGACGGCTTCCTGAATGTGTGTGAATGAGGAGGGGTGTGTGTGTGTGTGTTAGACAGGCTGCGGTGAAGGGTGAAGGCAGGGGGCACGATTTGGCCAAAATAAAACTTGGGCCTCTTTTTCCTTAGTAAATCCCATACTGCTGGTTTCCCCCCCCCCCCCCCCCCCCCCCCGCACTTTTAGATTTCACACAACACACGCAAATACACTACAGATTTACATTCATCAATAAAACTCATAGCTCTATAAGTTTGTGCTGGTTTGTTTTTTTAGTCACTGTGAAGGAGGAGACAAGAACAAGAAGAAATAGACAGGGCGGAAGCAGCTAAGCATAAATCCACTGCGACGCTTTTGTATTTAACAGACGAAGGGAAAACTGGGTAATCACCCCAAGGGCTCTATGGAAACAGGAAGAGCTTAATATTGCAATGCAGAGAGGATTATAGAGCAAAGAGGAAGCTCTGATTATACCAGGCTCGGCTCAGTGGAAAGAAATACAAGCAAATGATTTAATCCATTATAAAAGTATTACAATATTATTTAACAGTTTTTCCGTTGTCATCTGTAACACACAAGCTCGAGACAGTGGCAGTCACCTGAGGCTTGGTGTCAAGTAAGCAAAACGTTTCTCTTAATAAATTACAGCAACAGCGTGTATTCGTATGTGAAAGAGGGCAGACAGCATCGGCCCCTATAGAATAAATGTGAATGTAAAAAATAAATAAATAAATAAATCCTCTCTAACAGCTAAAAAAAAAACTAAGAAAAAAAAAGAGATAAAAAAATACAGCGGTACCGTGACCTCTGAGTGTCCCAACTAACGAGTATTTTGGAGATATGAGCCGTCTCTCAGCTGATTTTTTACTTTGAGTTGCGATACTTCGATACCCCACCGCTGCAACGGATCACAAAACTCACAGCACAGTTATGAGTCAGGGATCGCATAATTTTTTGGACTGGTAAAAAAAGGGTAAAAGACTAATATATATATTTGCTTTGCTATTATTACAAGAAAACTTACGTCAAATAACTTAATGTTGTGCCTCTAACTTCCACTTCGCTACTGCTTCCTGAGCTAGATTCTGTGTGTGACTCTCACAGAGAGGGCGTGTCTGTAGCACCGGACTTCTCCCATTCTGGTTTGATGCTAGCCATCGTAAATGATAGCTAAAGATCGATATGGTTATCGCATGCCATTTGAATGGTACGGAGGAAGCTAGCCATTGTAAAATTGTCTTTTATTCTGCAATCTTTAAAAGCTAAATATAAAACTGCAAGTTAAAAAAAATTAGCGATACGATGCACCGCTAATACTTAATAAACTCAGTTTATTGCAGTACTTTCTATTGTATTGGGGTTTTTTTATACAATATTCATTATTTATAAGTATATTTCTCTTATTTAAAAACTTTTTGGGGACCCAGAACAAGTTAATGGCATTTCAATTCATTTCAATAAGAAAAAACTGATTTGACATATGAGTAATTGAAGTTACGAACTGCATCACAGAACGGATAAGGATCGTAAGCAGGGCACCAATGTATTTTCTATAAGAACAGGGGAGTAAGTGACCGTGAGCTGCCGTACTTAAAGCACTCAATGTTGTTGCATAAATCTCAGCGGGTGGATTACACACACTGCACTTGGCTTTCGGTGTTCTTTGGAATGATTTGTGCTCTTTTGCCTTTCTAATCTCTTAAGCTTGTTAGCATTTTGCTGGACTGCAATCAAATGCAAATGACCAAAGCGAACATGAGCGCTAACACTGACTAGAATATACAAAACGATAGCGATTTTACACTATTCCTAAAGTCATGACCGCTGAACTGTGTCACTGACAAGGAAAATAATAATAATTATAATACTATTAATAACTATTATAATAATAATACTTATTATAATAATATATAATAATAATAATTATAATAATAATAATACTTATAATACATCGGCACAGACCGGCACAGACCCGATTATCGTTTTGACACAGCGTGCTAAGCAACAGTCGATTCACATCACAGATAAGCAGCAGGAGTCAAATTTCATTTATCCCAGGAGAAATCCATTATGTTGATGAACGCTCTATGATAAGCACAAGTGAGGTTTTTGTCAAATTGCAGCTTATTCAAAGGAAAATGGAAGTCAAATGCGCATAGGCATTTGTACGCTAATTAAAAGAAATCGTAAACCAGGTAAAGAGTGAAACCACAACAAACATCTGATGTTTGTGATGCAGTATTACCAATGTCACATCAATAAACCGGTAGGAAAATGTTCTCACGCTTACAACCCTGGTAGGCAGCCATTTAAAATCTAAAAAAAATTTGCATCTAAAAATGAAATGACTTTTAATTTAACAAAATAAACCCGTAAAATGACACTTGCTTTAATAATACTCAATTACTATGAAAGAAAAGTATGTGGATCATAAGACAAGTCAAGAGAAGTCTTATTTTGTCGCACTAAATAAAGCTTTTATTAGTAAGGTGACTTTTTGCACAATTTGTTGTCTTCAACGATATTACTACGATAACGATTAATATTGTTTCCTAAAATCATGGCGCTGTGGCAAAAGACGCTGAACAAACTACCATGAAAGATTGTGTCATACATTATATAGCAAACGCTTTTTTTTTTCCCTTCTCTCTCTTTTTAGAAAACGTTTTCCTCTCCAGGCCCTGAAGGGACGGGAGACTTGGGTCCTTCTGCCCCAATAAACACATCGAGGCGGTAACACATTTCTTCGCGCTACGCTGTCTGCTCACGTTTTTTTTATTTTTGTAACGATTTTTTTGGGTCACTGATCGAAAAACGGCTGCCACCAAAAACGGCAGTGTTGGATTTTTGGAAGCTTCCAGAATAAAAAAAAGCTACTGAAAATCCATACTATAAGCAGATGTTTAGTTTCCAAATATTCCAAAACGAAAAATTCTGTGTCTTGCCATCTTATCACAATGGCCTGAATACGAGACCATGAGCCCATACTACACCACTTTTGGTCCGTGTACAACAAAAAAATATCAAAAGGCAACTTAACCACCAAAAAGCAAGGTAAGTGAAGCCGAAACTTGGGTTCGGGTTTGAAAAACAAGTTTATAAAGTAAGTGTCTGTACCATCACTTTAATACCTAATAGTTTTGTTTCTATGACTATAGAAGGTCTTTAAAGAAGAAAAATGGTTTGCAAAACATGCATTTTAAGAAAGTATCAGTAACAAATTAACATTTACTTTACAAAGCAGGAAAAATGGCAGGCACAGTAAAATGGGTGACTATGACAAAGGTAAATTACAAAAAGAAAGTGGCCTGATCAATTCTTTTAAATCTAATAGACAGCAAGTGACAAAGTGTTGACCTAAGTGCATTGCTTTTCTGAGAGAAATAAATGGCAATGGGGAAAAGGCGGTCGGTGGAGGTAGAAGGATACTTGGGCAATGGTTTTGCTAGAAAAAATGTGCTAAAAATTTTGCACTGGTCCTCTGCTGATGGTACTTTGACACATACCACCTTTGTAAACTAACAGTAGGATTATGAATCCTGCCACAATTACCAAAAACTAAAAAACCATGACAAAGACTTCAAGGTGTTGACCGCTTCCGGAAGCAATCAAGTATCTTTGAGACTGATCCTTGGAGGTGTCACTCTACATCATACAAAAAATTAAAGGATTTGTTTCTAGATACCACAGCACACCTTTGGAGATCTTGGAAAGTCCATGTCTCATCAGGTCAGAGCTGTTTTGATGAGGAACGGCCCAAACTATATCAGGCAAGGTGCTTCAATGTTATAGCTGATCTCTGTAGGTCATATGAACAAACTATATATATATATATATATATATATATATATATATATATACCCACACACACACACACACACACACACTGTATATATTTTTTATTGATTATTTTTTTAATTATATTATTATTTAACATATTACTACATCTTATACATGTCTATGAGCATGTTTTCACTTCCTTTTCATTAAAAATAGAGCAGTCTGATAAAGTCTCGAGTCGCAAAGGCTTTAGGAAGCAGCTGGTGTGTCAGTGAGGACGTTGACAGGATCTAGGGATCTGAGCCCAACGCTTTGGCTACCTCTTTCAACAGGGCCTGCACTGGAGAGCACTTAAAGTCAGCTAATTACAGATTTATCGTAAACACAGCAAGGACGTAATCCTCTCTGCTGAAGGCCGCAGTCGGAGATAAAAAACATCAGACGGCTGTGGTCAGGAGGAGTGAAAATAAACATGACGTTATTCGGCCAGCAACTTGTCCGAAACCTAAGCAGCACATACTTCAGCAAAGGGAATCACAAATTATATACAATATATTTTCAATTACAAAGGGACAAAATGGACACAGTCTTCCCTGAAGACTGTCCCTTTATATTAAATAAAGTTACAAGATTTTGATGTGATTCTGTACAACTGCTGTAAAACAATCTCGATTGTTAAAAGTGCTATATAAATAAAAGTGACTTAACCTGACAAGACCCTGACACTCGGGGCTCCATCCATAAATAATAATAAAAAAAATAATAAGCAAATAGCTCTCTTGTTCAATTAGTTTTATTGTGGGTGGTAATACAAGCCTGTGATTTGCTTTGCAAATGGAATCTCTGGTCAGGGGTGCTAATTAAAAAAAATAAATCAATGCCTCCTGAACTATCAGACTCAACCACTTAACAGTTTTGGGGGGAAAAGTCTCAAAAAGCCCCAGAAAAACAATGATATCTTAGGGAGTGACCAAAGCCATGCACTATTTTTAGCAGTTTGATTACAAAAAGGGGAAAAAACAGAGGAACAGCAAAGCTCATGTCTCAGATGCCAAAAATACCAGACCAATTCCTAAGGGATGATGAAGTGCTGGGTTTTTTTTTTTTCCAGTGTCAGACTTTAGAGGACCGAAGAGATGAATACATATAAGAACACATCAATCCAGGAGGAGAAATGAGACCAATGCAACCTAAAAGATACAAGTTAAGGGTAACAACTGACTAATGGCCTGATAATTAAATTGACATTATTCTGGGTCATACAAAACACCTTACTGGGGTTTTTCTGTTTATAAGGATTTCATTTAAACCTTAAGCTTTTAAGTTATCCACCCTTCTTTATTTGCCATACCACAGCAGACGTAGTATGTGTAGGAATTCTGTTTTGGAATACATCTAAAATCATATGCTATATTTACAAAATAGATTCCCTAAATTTACGTTACGTTCAAAAAAGAAAAATATGTTCTTGATTAATCAAGACAGGAAGATGCGTGTGATGAGAAGGTTGGAGCAAATTTGGAATAAAAAGCAAACTCCAAGTCAACATTGGCATAGGAAAATAGAAGACAATGAGTTAAAAGCAAAATCCAAAGCATATTCAATAGCAGGACAAGGCAGATAAGGGTAAAGCTGAGAGCAGAGACAAGATCTGGGTCAAGAGAAGAGTCAGCAGCGGAATCAAAAACAGTTGGATGAAAAAAATCAGAAATTAATTAAGTTACCGAATCAAAAGCAGAGACAGAAATAGCTTTTTTCTACTGTATAGACTTGCAATCCTCCTTTGTAAAGGACTGCTTGAACTTTAGAGAGACAAAAAAAAATGGCCACAGTAACTGAAGACCACTCTACAACCCCCAGCAAACATTTCAGGCAGTTTCTGTTTAAACCTCAAGTTCCCTGTCCTGCCTGTCAAAGTTTAGTCCTATTAGTAGCCATGTTACCCTCCAACTGCAGGTCGGCTTGTGCACTTTGTTCGGGGAAACAAAAACAAAAGCCTGGGCTCAGCAGTTGCTTTTGTTGTCCATTACTTAGAAAACACATTGTGGTTTCAATGATCTCGCACAGCTGAAGCTTACTCAGGTGTGGGAACAGACTGCTTGTTCTATTAATACCAGGGTTTGCGGTAAAACTATAAAATAAACAATGGGTTAAATCCGTGTGGGAAAATCCACAGTATGATAGATGAGTTTAGAAAAATCACATCATCAGCATACAAATTAAATCTAGGTTGGGAACTAGGTTGGGATGCCCTGTTTAATGATCACACATCATCATGACTGTTTTCTACACACCTAGAAAGTTTCTTGAAATTAAAATTGCTGCACCATCACATCATACTGAAGTTTCCCGAGGAAAGAAAAAGATTCATCTTTAAACAATCCAAGTGTAACTTACTCCCTTTAAAGCACTGAACTCAAGTATACTTCAAGTATGATTATTCATTATGTTGCGTTGACCAGCACCTACCAACCAGTTAGGTATTATGCCTAATTAACCCAGAGGGGTGAAGGCTACGCTAATCAGATCTTGTTAGACTACTGCATACATTTTACAGCACTGAAATCACTTATCAAGTACACACCTGGGAAATACCCTTGGTGGAAAGTACAATCCAACCTCTTTTACATATGCACCTACCTACCTAAAAACCTAAAACAAAGAATTTAGGTCCGGACGAACAAGTAATCACTTCTATAATGTATTATCAAATATACTAGTTTCGTGCCTCAGGCATATTCACTAAGCTCACGCAAGCAGTATGTTCAAGGTTATTCAGATAATTACAGGAACAATTATAGGGCATTATGGTGTACAGCTGTACCAAATGATCTCAGTCAACCACAGTGAAAATAATACACATTTTGTGTTGTATACACATTTTGTGTTGTTAATAAACAATAAGAATTATAAAAGTAGCTAAGGAAACACACTACTTCCTATCTAGGAAAACTCCTGAATGAAAAAGAACTGACTATCGCACATTTTTAAGTATCAGTTAAACATCAAGAATCCAGGAACATTATTGGCCACCCAGTAACTACAATATTATGCATACAATAATGCTTATATGCATAGATCCTGGCACTGGGACATTTCCAAGCACCAGAGTTTGAATGATCTAATGCAGCAGGATTTTGTGTGGAAGGTGGAGCTGGGTGGAGCTGACTGAAAGCGTCTTATCATCCTCGCCAAGGCAGATGCAGCCAGCTGTGCCCGGTGGTGATAGCCATCAGGGGTGTGCCTCTTGTTGAGACTCGCTTCACTGGCCTGGACAAAAATTGAAACTAAGTAAAAGCAACACTCCAGAGGGATAAAAAGTGGAGGGAAGGAAAGGAGGGATGGAAAAATGAAGTATGTGGGATGCTGGTGGTTCGGGGTCCAGGTGCACCTACTTAACACACACACACACAAAACTGCTTAGCTACATAAACTGCCTTAATAAGCTACTTAATTAATTCTACATCTATGATTTGCAATCCTACTCATGTTTACTTTTCTGATTCTTGTACTTAAAGTTGCAGCCTTTTTCTGGCCACTTTCTTTTGTAATTTTTTGTGGACCAAACTTCCACAATGGCAGTGCCAAGGCACAGCAAGATCACACCAACACCTGAGATGGGAACAAGTCTGATCAAGAATTCTATTTCTAGGCTAATTAAAACACTGTCTTGCCCACTATTCCCAGACCCTACCTACTTACACTTCTCACCCAAAATTGTGTGGTGTTGCCGAAGCTATGCAATTACAAAAATCAAAACATGACATTGCTATTTAAAGATAATTAAAAAGTATTCAACATTTTTGTCTTTTGAGTCTAGACTCCATGAACCTTTAATACGCATGGCATGCGTTGCTGATGCCAAAATATGCACAGGATTTGGACTTGTAGGCTGGTTATATACACCAATAACAAGTTAGAAAACAACTTGGACAAGAATGTTAATTGAAGAAAATATCTTTTGCAGTGTGGGGTGCTGTTGAGAAAACAGTCCACCTTAACTTCCCAGTGTTGGTGTTAACCAGCAGCACCTACTAGTACTGATTAAGCATTGCAATATGATTATACAACAGACAACTAGACTAGAAAAAGACATTTGTTGATAAACACAAAATGTTTTCCAAGTTGCCTACAAACACAACAGATCTTCAGAGCATACCATCACCTCTGCTCTGCATTATGCTCTGCCCTGATAACAAATGTATGTCAAAATGCTATTTGCCAATTTCAGTCCTCCCTTTAAAAATCATCCCATGAAATCTGATCTCCTACCTTAGTAGTCTTAGCATTATTGGACATTGGATTTTTTCACTAATTGACCACAAGGTCTATTTAACCATGACTCTACCATGCTTACTCTGAACTCTGGTGTACCACAAGGCTGTGTGCTGAGTCCGATGCTCTTTGTTAGCTGTTTTTGCTGCTACCATGCAAACTGAACCAGTCAGTTCAGTCTGCATGGTAGCAGCAACACCATCTAAGCAATTTTATTTACCCACAACCAATGGCACTTCATATTTGGCTTATTTCTGTCAATTAGTTATTTTTTTACTCTCCCGCTAGACCTGCACTTCACTGATTTTCTTAACTTGTAGGTTTTCATTTCAACATACAGTGACAAAAAAAGTCTAAAATCCAAAAGCGAATTTTTTTATAAGGTCAAAAGTCTTAATTGCTCACTGATAGCAATGTGGAAGTCGTGAAGCTTGCAGGAGGTTATGTTTCTCAATAACCTTTTCATTGCATTAAAGAGAGCTATTTTTATGATACCTCATGACAACAGCTTAATTTTGTCTAATATAGTAATGAGAATTCAAAATTTATAGATCTTAACATATTGAAATATTTTCACTTCAGATTTACTTGTTCCTGCCCTGCCAGCACATCTCAAAAAAGCCCTTTTTTTTTTAAATCAAGAATTTACTGTTTGTCATTAAATTAATTGAACATGTGTTGGCTATATGCAGATCACATCAGTTTGCCATGTTGTAAAAGCCATTTGGTCCATTCAGATGACAGCAAGCAAAATATATATGAATATAATTTAAATAGAAAAAAAACTGAAGAAGGGAAAGAGCCTCAGATCGTAATAAAATACTGTAGATAAAATGGTCTCTTTTCCACTAGGCAGTTTGGGCAACTATGCATCATAGTATGCTGGTTTGCAAAACAAAATGGCATTTACTAAAAAATAGTGATGTTGCATAAAAACACAGTCTGACATTAATAAATTACATCATTTTAAAAAACTTTGCTAAACATGAAGAGAGCGAGGCAGAGTTTGGTTTGGTAGTATTCTGAACCAAAAAAAACAACCACCACCCCAAAAGATATCCAAGTCCTATTTGAACAAGCTACACCCAACCCTAGTGAGGGTTCAGTGCTGTGGATTGGCTGTTATGTGTTGCTGGACCGACTGTCACTAGACAGACACCCCTGAGAACGCTGACATGCTCCTATTTCTCAAAAAGAATCGATAAATTCAAGCAAACTTTGTCTTGTTTTATCTGTTTTTTTTATAGCAGTTTAGCTCAGCGTCTTATTTTCTTGTTTAGGCTAAACATGCAGTAAAGTTTAGACGAATCATGAAACAAAGGTGTTACTGTAAAACATTAGAAAATAAAAGTCAAATGGAATGACATACTTTCTAGATGTAGCCGGACATGTTGCAATATCGAGAAATTTTCAATATCGAGAAGTAAATAGATATTAAGAAGTAAAATACATACAGATAATCCTGGATATTGGACAAAACACTAACTGCCAAGGGCTGTGTTTTGTCAAGATTCGTACATGATACATGAGTCACAATGCAATTAATCATGATATATTGCAATACACTGCAATAATTCAAAAAATGTCAAACGAATAGCTAAAAATAAAACAACTACAAAGCTGGAGCCTTATTTTTTTCCACCATACTTAGCTTTTGAGACAATGACCATATGTGCCACCGACACGACAGGAGTTGAGAAAGAAATAGTTTGACAGCACTGACGGTGATTAAACATTAATGCAAAAGTAAATAAGTTTAAATCATAATATAAATATGTATTGATACTAGAGGTAAGAATATCAATACAGTCTCAAGAAAAAAAAATTCTTGCGATAGTTAGCTGTATCGATATTTTGACCCTACTAACTCCTGCTGCTTATGTGAACAAGTCTAGCCTGACCAGGGAATGGTATACTCCCTTGCCCCTGCCAATTACAGCAGCCCCAGACAATCGTAGGACTTCATGAGCTTGTGCAAGAGCGCACATATGGCTTTTTAATGTGTTACATAACTCACGCCACATATTTGATTCCAGACAACAAAAATTAAAGATACAAGCGATCGGCTATTGTGATGGCCATGATTTGTTCTAAAAATGGATTCAGACGTTAAACTTTACAATCAACTAATCCTAGAGATAAAAAAAAAAGGGCACCACCAGTTATCAATGCGTGCACTGACCCATATACAGTACTGCCAACACAAAACCTAAACACAATGAGGACTACGAAAAAACACAAATCTGTACTGAGGTCAGCAGTTTATTGGCTCTGTCGCTTACTCATCAGCTCCTTCTTCTACCCAGAAAGTTAAGCCAAGTTAAGGGGTACACTGCCAAAACAAGGCTTGGACTACTTCTGCAGATTTACTGGCATAGTGTCTATAACGATGCAGCTGGAGGACTAGGTGGGATAAGCGCCAAAACCAAAATTAAAACGCTTCCTCCAAAAGTCATTTCCTTTTTTCCATGAAGAAGACAGTCACACTGTCCTGCTCAGCCACTTGCTGATGAAAGTGCAGGCAACAGAGCACAGCTGTATGTCAAATAGGCAGGATATTAACCCAGGGTTACAGTCTGGGGTTAATTATTATGCAGACATTAACACTGAGACAGACGTTACCGCTGAAGTAGTGTCTAAAACTCTGAGGATTAATAATCGCTTTGAACTGCGGGTTTTGTTTAAGTTCTGCATGAATAACCACTGATTTGCAATAAAATGTCTGGACTTCTAGTTTTAGGCTGTAATTGAGAACAGTTGTATGGTGGGTTTTTTTTTTTTTACCCTTGAAATCTAAATAGAGAAAGCTGCATTCTAACAAAGTAAGTAAATTGTGTTGCGATCCGGACACAGAAAAAGCGGATGTCAACAGAGTGAAATTATCAAGCAGAAAAAGAAAAAGGCAATAAAGTAGAAGTTTGTTTTCAGGAAACACTATCTAATTTTTTCCGTTTCTTACATCTGTTCTTTTACTTTGAAAATCCTTGAAAATATTAAAAGGGTGTGAACCCTGCTAGATCGCTTCAGTATCACATACAATTTACTTACGCTCATGAAAAAACCTAGTTAGGTTTACTGCCGTAACAATAAACACTAGTGAAAATGCTAATAAACACAAGGAAAGAACATCGCAAGCCGCAGTTAATTCAAGCTACAAAATAGGCAACAAGTACCATCAAATTTCAATCCTTTATCAATAAAAATGAATAAATCAATCAAATGATGCACAAAAACAAATCGACGTCTTTCCTGTCAGGATAGAAGCTGACATTCCTCACTATCCATCCCTAAAGCTCAACAAGCTGCCTTTGTAGGTGAAGCATCTAGGAGATTTTCTTGGAGCCTTGGAATTATGTGATAGTGGAGACGCATCAGATAGCTAGAGGGGCAACCCGTAGGACTGAAATAATATTTAAAAATACACTTTCAGTTCTTTTACAATGGCTACCTTAATAGTGACTCATTCTTTTACATCAGCTGGTATTACATCCAAATAACTACTAAATAGCTACTGTGAAAGTGTAATCTCTAGTGCACCAAAGAGTTCATTAAGCAGCATGGATCTGCTTCTCAATGCCACTCAAACCACAACCTGCACTGCAAAGTTTTAATTAAAAAATTAAATCACAATCACAATTTGCTACAATGCTATCGGTTTTGCGCTGTTTTGACAATTGGTTCATTCTGATGTTATTTACTGCAGAGTTATATTCAGTTAGATTCTGTGCAGGTTCTCAGTTCACAGAATTATGTAGAAGGTCACAGTAAGGAACTGCCCAGTTTTATCTCGCCTGTTTTCAATTACCCAATTCAGTCATTGTGTCCCGTTAAGATTTCTCCATCTTTTAGAATTAGCAAAAGGGTCTCATAGAAATCTGCTTACAACTAGTAAAATCGTAGCTTGCTGTGATATTTGCATGCTTGCTATGGGGAATTTGGATGTCAGGCAGGTACTTTAACACAGCATCCTTCTAACTTCCTATTATTAAGACACCAACATTCAGAATCGACTCATATTTCATTGTTTTAGCTGTTATTTTAAACAGTGTTCTGATTTATAAAAGCTTTTAGTAAAAATAGAGACAAAAACAGTATATTTCTGTAATAAAACTGCCTGATCTCTGCTTAATTACTGCTGCCGACTTCCTGCTTATCTCTGACTTCACCACGGAAAGTCTTTCGCTTTCCTTGGCACGTCTTGGTTCTTGATCTTGCTAAAACATCTATCGCTCCAAAACTTAAACACATACCGTCCCTTCCATTTTTCCACTCATTTATATTGGAGAAAGAAAGCAGCCTTTCTCCATTGTTTGACAAATACTACTATTACAAAGTCTTTTTTTTAAGCCTGGTTCTATTAGCAAGTATCGCAGGTTTCGCAGGTATTCATAACTTGGTTTATTTCCATCACCCTGCTCACTGAGGTGTGGTCCACGATTAGGACAGGCTTCTGTTTGCCCGACACGCCGAGGCTTGTCTAAAAGCACAGCACACTGCAGATTTTATTAGGCGGTCCAAGGTATGAAAGAACATAAAAACATTTTCCTCTGTTTAGAGACTATTGTTCAGATTAAATATCTCGATTGGTCTTTGGTAGTCGGTTAAAACAAGTTAGCTGTGTATCATCCTTAGCAGCCATTTTGGACAGCATGCAGCAGTCAAATGCAAATTCTCATATTTAGATCATTTACAACCTCTGAGCCCAAAAACAGAGACGTCAGTCCTTTGGATAATCAAATACTGTGGTGTTATCCTAATCTTCTTGGCATGGCCTTTGTTTTCCCTCTCCCTTTCTCACTCTTGCGCACACAAAACTCTACTCAATGTCAACTGCTGAAACAGAAAGTAAACACTGACTAAGGTGACCACCAGCTGAGCGCTGTCAACAGAAAATAAGCTGCATTTTACTTAAATCAGTTTATAGTTAGCAAAATAATTTAACACAATTATAAAATGTTTATGATTGTGCAGCTAAAAAATGGGATTGTTTGAGTGCATAACCATGCTAGTGTAAAAACCCGGAATCATTTCCTTTGGGAAAAAAACATGGCAACAGCGTAAAACTGTTAGCTTGCTAATGAAAATTTTCTGATTCTCGCTTTTTTTCTTTAACTGGCCCATCAGTGGAAAAACAGGCCTCTAGACCAGCTTTTTTAAAACTTGTTCAAGCAATTACAGTTCATAAAATAGTTTTCATTGAGAACATAGATTCCAAATGTCTCCATTGTAGAATAGAACCACCATCAACCCCACCCTGGCCCAGATACTACATGTGTCTATTACACATTATTAAAACATAGGGATCATAAGATACTGTAACTAATTTAAGATTTGTCTGATATAAACAACATTTATAAACATTTGTCAACCATCTGCTTTTTCATACAAATTATATTAAGCATGTTTACAACACCGAAAAGGACATGGCAAAATAATGACTGCAGAATACCACAAAATTGTCCAATAATGCAGCTTGGCCATAGCAGCTACCACACTAAGTTCGGCCCGACTTTTGTCTTAATCGATTAATTTTTCAAAAAAAAAAACCAACAACAAACCCAAAACCGTAATTGTTATTTGATGTAAAAGTGGTTGCTAGTTATACAATTTGACGCCAGTCAATTTAGTATCACAAGTAAACAATTTAAATGCAAATTTTCTAAAACTCGCAATTAATTTTCTTGTGTAACGCGTGTAAGCTGCATGATAAATTCTGAAAAATTCTGCAGCAAAACTAAGCATCTTTAAATGTAACTAATAAAACAAATGTAGTTAACTAAAATTATTACTTGCCAAATGAACCATCAGTGGTTGCAATATTGCTTTATTATTTATTTATTGCCACTTTGTTCAAACATCTGTCTACAGCACTCATGCTTTCCTGTTTAAATAGTGTCTTTGGCAGGGTGTAACCAACTGTTAACATGGAACTGGGCTGGGTTCGCCACATAGACTTGGCACCTTTTTTCCTTGTCCTTAGCAAATATACAAAGAAAAAAAATTCCAAATAGCGACGTGTGACCACGTCAGACCTGCCAGGTGAGCTTGTTTCAGGCTTGAATGTACAATAACAAGTTATCACGGTGAGAGGTTCCATGACTGTTGTCATGTCCTCTCCCCTACTGCTCAGAGTCATTGTTAGTCGTGTAACCCAATAACTGCATTCTAAATTGTTAAAAAACCTCGGACACATTTAAACAGACTTTTTGCTGCTATTGATGTTAATACTGATTATTAAAACTATGGCCTGTTGCTCTGACGTGACAGGCTAACAGTCATTGTTTATCAGTGAGCTCACCACATCCCAAAAGGCTGCGGGGAAGGGGGTTACAGCAAGAAAGGAAGATACAGGACAGCTCTGTGAGTGTTCGGTCTTATTTTCTTAGATCCTTCTCTTAATGCTGTACGTAGACACAGACACACTGAGAAACAAAACACAAATGTGTTTACATACAGCTTAGTAAACATTCATTTATGAATCCATGTAGATATTTCCGAAAAGACGCGTATACTTTCCTAATCTGTCATGATTCAATAATTTTCGTAACAATTATTTACACACTGGCACGCTGAAAGAATCGAAAAATCCTGCAAAATGCCATGAGGTCGATCTGATCCTGCTGCTCCTTAACGAAAAAAAAAAAGTATTAACAGCTAAACAGAACCTGCTCTTAATGCGAGATTCCAATGCAACAGTCACTATTATCTTTGTATAAAAAACTTTATTTTTTGCTTATAGTTATAGTCTGTGATGTCACATGCAATCAACCATGGTGGCGCAGTGCTCATAGCAACCGTCACAGCCCTAAAGCCGATATAATTATAATTTTACGTTTTACAACAACAAGCTAAACCGACTGACAGGGTAGGGTAGTAGTGCAGGACACACGAACCACAAGCCTACCAAAGTTTCACATGCAAAACACTTGTGACTCCTGCACGCTTTCCTAGCACCAGCGCATTCGAGAAGTTGTTAGTATTGTTGGAGTGACGCTGCCGTCAATCTTAGTTTTTTATGTTATGGCTTAATAACATGTTTCTCGATTTGTCTACTGTTTTTTTTTAAACACAATCAAATCCAAGGCAAATTGCTGGAACGCTTCCGTCTCAGGATTACACAAGAGAAGAGTAAATATCGGGCTGGGGTGGGATAGGGGGAGACACTCTTGCAGATCTAAACGGCTTGTCAGGCAGATTGGATTTCCTCCATCATCCTTCACAGTATCAAAACAGTAGTCTGTTAAAAATCTGTGAACATGTGCTGGAAAACACAGATAAATAACAGCCATTTGGTTTGTGTTTGGCTGACATGAGTGGCCTGCATGCTGGAGATTACTCCACAGCACTAGTTTTTACAGGCCTGAGAGCTTTTTGGGAGCTTTAAAAATCCAATCAACAACAGAAGAGCCCCAGAAGGAAAAACACATAAATCTGCTACTGACAACCATCACGTCTTTCAATATTGGAAAAAGAAAAAAATAGGATTTGCCTAAGCCCTGTGGGCTCTTGCAAAGGACACCTTAATGGTATTTTTCTGCCTCAAATAAATTTTTTTTTTTACTGGATGTCAACATTCCAATCTTTGAACACCAAACGTTGACATTTAGCAAAAGAACCTGCACAATGACGACATAAGATGAACCGAAATAAAGAGCGGCAGATTTACTACCATGGTTTTACTCAGGCATTACTCAGGTGTTAGCGAGCGGTGTGGCTGTATCATGCAAACAGCAGCATTTATGCAGCAGTGCAGGCAGACAGCAAGGTCAAGGCACGTTCACGTTTATTTGAGAAATAAATAAAAGTGAACGTCAAAGAAAAACTGGGCAAAAGAGGAGGCTAAAAAGAAGCCAGATGCTAACAAATATGTAGAAAGACACCAGCTGTCTAACCCTAACTTTCACAAACATGAACCTAAGGATTCCTGTGATTGGCTAGTGACTGTTTGATTGACAGAAAAGGGACAACCAGTCAAATTTTGTTTCTGTCCATTTAGACGAAGGCGGGTGCAAGAAGCTGAACTTTTTTAGTACTGGTGCTTCGCTACAAAGCATCACTCCCCCCCCCCTCTCTCTTCTGAAAAGCAGAAGCCTGTGTTTGAAGGTCTGTAATGAGGACTATTGGGAGAAAATGTTGTACTACTGGAATTTAGGAACCTGGAGTATAAACAAAACGTTCACATGACACGCTGGATTTTTCAGGGAAATTGACCAGTCATGCGTGGCAGGATGTAGACTCAAAGTAATCGGAAAAAAAGTCCTAACCTGATTTTTGTTATAATTAGGGTGTTTACGTAGAGCATTTTCATTTGTATTGGCCTTAAACAGGTTGTAATCGGAAAACAGTGCTCCATGTAAATACACAGTTTCTAGGTAACACAGCTATTGGCATTTACATCTCCATTAGTCACCATCCACAATCCTCCATTTTTAGGGCATTTCTAAGGCAAAACATTACACTTTTCCATTTAAACTCAGATTTTTTTTTATTTCACTTACTTGCATCACTATCACTTGCTTAACATAATGCCTATCATGCAGGTACAGTGTTTTGAAAAAGTATTTACACCCCTTCAATGTTTTTTGCATTTTGTTACCTTACAACCACAAACTTAAATGTATTTTATTGAGATTTTATGTGATGAACCAACACAAAGTAGCACATAATTGTGAAGGGGAACCAAAAAGATGCATGGTTCACCTACTCATCTAATTGAGACAAAACATATACGTAAAAAAAAAAAAAAATAACAACACGGGCGAGTGACTTTGAGCGAAGAAAGTCCACACTAAGCCTAAGGTCTGCTCACATATAGGAGAATACTAATGTGTTTTATTTTCAAACTGCAAGTGATCATCCTGCTGGGTGTTTGCTTGTGCAATGCTGCTGACACAAGCCTGCGAGTGATAACAGCTAGTCAGCTAAGAGGAAAACATGGTAATAGAACGCGCTCTCACTGTCAGCCAAGCTGTCGCAAAGGATCGCATCACAAGATGTATGGGGATTTGGCGCTCTGGGATTGGAAGTGAAGCATGTGCTTTCGGCAGCACCGACTGATGCCTTCCGTTTAGCTCAGCTGGATGACAGGCACACCACTGTGTGTGGTATTAAGAAAGAGGTGTTAAGTCCTGAGGCACTGGATCCATGTAAAGTATGCATGGAATTACACTGACCACCATTATAATCATCATAGCCAGTGCTACAATACAGGAGATCTCAACTTAGGACATCTTAATCTGCAAACATGGATTCCACAGGCATGAACATGCGCAGCAACAGAAGAGGTCGAACTCACCTGCACGTGGTTATGACACAACCTTTATCGCTAAGCAGATTATAGAGTCTATAAGAGGATAAGGCTATAGCGCTGACGGGCTTACGCAGCACACTTCTGTGTGCATTAAAAGGCAAGTCTACAGGGCAGGAATAAAAGCCACGACCGCATAATTACGTCATGCGGTGTAGTCACTGTGTAGCACGAATAACATTAGAAGGCATCTTTCAAGCGTCCAGGGATGACAAGGAGTGTGTGGCTTTGAGATTAAGAGGTGTTGAACTGCTAAATGGAAGATTATGGGTTCAAGTCCCAGCACAACTGAGCTATTGCTGGCCCCACTGACTTGCTCGGTTAGTTTAAAAAAAAAAAAAAAAAAAAAAAAAAAAAGGTCAGATAAATAAAATGTTGCCCTGGATAAGGGCGTCTACCAAATTCCAGGAATGTAAATGTTACCTTTGCTGCCAACGTTTTAGAATTTACATGCACTTTTACACGCTTTACATTCCTACTTTAGACGTCAGGCCTAAGAACACTTCATACCAAACGTAATGACACACTAAGCTCCTGTTGCTGTTCCTTTGTAACCTATTATGTACTCCCTCATTACCGGAGCAAAAGACATGTAATAGTAGCTTGTGAAGTCGCAGGCTCACAATGCGCTGAGCCAGGACACTGCGTGACACCTGTTCTTTTCCTTCGTTTCGACAGGTGACTCACCGGAGTGCACCATGACTCTGTGGAGAAAAGTGCTCAGCTGTTTCACACCCACTCCGTCGACCTGTAGGGTATGCTGTAATAATGACAGGGTTAAACCGGGGACGCGCTAAACTTGTTTTTAAAAAAACGCAATTGGCCGTTTAAAGGTGGTGCTGTGTGGACGCCCAGTTTTATTATTTATTTTGTCTATTGGTATTTTGGACACCTATTTTACAGCACATAAACAGAAACAAATAAGGTATCGTACCATTTCCTAAAAAAGGTCTCACACCCTCCAAAACTAATTCTGTTGGATTTCAACCATCTGAACTTTATCCACATACAAATCCATAACTTTTTACTATTTATTTGTGCGGCAGCGAGGTGGCAGAAACAAACAAAAGTCATGCCTGATTTCCTAGCCAACGAATATGCGGCAACTTATTATAGCAAAATCATTACCTTCTGTCTTTTTAGAATCACATTAAGACAGAAACTAAGTCTATTAAGCAACCTGGTACATCAGGGACGCTTACAAAATGTTCCAACTATAAGCAAAGAATCGGAAGAGAAAATTAAACCTGATAGAAATCCTGCGTCTTAGGCTGACATTGGTCCAGGGCAGATCCGCATCAGACCGGTGCATTACAGCGCTAAACCTGTCCTTAACCTTAGAAACACCTTTTAAACACGTAGGCCTTAGGCAGAACCACACAATCATAGGTCTTACTCATGACGTCTTGCTATTTTCGAGGCCTCACCTAGCATGAATTTAAGACTGTAGAAAATCAGCTGTGGAATACATGAAGAATAAAACCCTTCAGGGTGTGTCGTTATAGAAAAATAATCAGTGACAGCTTGGCAGGCATCCTGACACAAAGAATTTACCTTGTGAAACCCTGACATGGGTATCAGCCAATAACGCCATAACCTGAAGTGTTTTTATTCAGGCAAACGTTTAAAAACGTGTGCGTGACTAAGTTTAACTTCAACCCTTCAGTAATAGTTATAAATACAATCATGGAACATATAGAAAAAAATTTACAGATTTTATTTATTGCAGGTTTTCATCAAAGTAAAAAAAAACAAAAAAACGTACATTTAACGTACATATAGTGGCAACAGAAATGGCAACAATCGCTAGTTAATAATGGTTATTATTTCATGATTAGTAAAAAAATTAGTATTTCATTTCTTTTTGTTTCTGTTGCTTTTGTCTAAAAGATGACAGGTTGTGTTGTGCGTGAGTGTGCAATTTGGAAGTAGCTACAGCTATATATAGTTGGTGTGACTGGCACGTTTGGTATTAGACTTCGTACAAGCTTCAATAACTAAACCACCTAACTGCACTAGCTACGTACGCTCTCCAGATCCTTAATAAGAGGTTAAACATATGATAAAACCATGACTAACGCTACAATAAAAATCAAACCCTACTTAGATAGCTTAACAACCGTTAAAAATATATATAGCATGATTGGTGAAATGTATGAATGAAATACGGACATCCACCATGTTGATATTGACACATGGTGTACAACGTCACAGCAGCATGAATTTAGATGTGTATCATTTTTCACTTGGATGATAAACGAGTTTTTTACTTTTAGTATTTAAAGCTACCTTAAGCTCTTGAAAGGCGCTTTTCAACTTTTTTGAACAAGAGCCGTCCCTCCCGCAGGCTCATGGGACGGTAAACTGTTTAGCGTACGCGTAATTAGGAAATCCGGAAACTTTTCATCCACCGTTTTAAACATACAGCGGTGCCTTAACTTACGAGTTTAATTCGTAACTCAAATTACTCGTATGCAAAATCTATTTTGGCCGTTGAAATGAAACTAATCCATTTCGTGTCTCCAAAAAAAAAACACTGCAATTCTTTTCAAATAAGAAAAATGACCTTATAAATAACAAATATTGTATAAAAACAATACAATAGGATGTACTGGAAAAAAAACGTGTAAGTATAATGTACAGCGTTTACCTTGGAGATCAGACGACTCCACTTGCTAACGCGTGTCTGACTAGCTATCAATTGAGACACAGGATGCTGGGCGAGTGTTACGCCGTTCATTGTGCCTTCCGCTACGCCAACTAGCGGTCGGGTGTCCGAATCTGGCTCCTAACACGAATTTTAGCTCGCAACCCAAAGCAAAATATCGTCTGAGAGACGACTCGTATCTTGAAAAACTGGACTCGTTAGTCAAGGTTCCGCCTGTACTAAGGATTGGAAGATGCTACTCGATACTCACGCACTATATAGTAGTAAAGTCTGCCATTTCTGAAACTTTATATAAAAGTACAAGAATTAATCGGGAGTTATAGGAAACTCAAAAAATGTCAAAATTGACAAATGGTCCGTTGATTTGTTGCTGAATGGAATGAACATAAGATCTGATACGTGAAGGAACGACAAACAAACCCAACAAACAAACAAACAAAAAAAAATCCGGTTTGCCAAGAAATGCGTTCAGACTGTTCAATTCCAAAATCCACATCGAGCAGCCAAAATAAGCATTCATGAACATTTTGTGTGATCACAGACACAAGGTACCTGTTTAGGGAGTTTATAATACTGATATAGATGAGGATATTAAAGACATTTACTCCACTGTATGTGTGTGTGTGTGTGTGTGTGTGTGTGTTGATCATCTGGTTGCAGTGTACACATATGTATGGCTGACTAAACAACAATGCTGCACCAGGATTGAATGCGAATTAGTTTAGCAGCAGTTAACATGAATAGCTTTACATTCAATCTGCACACAAAACAGGGGCCATTAGTGAGTTAGAAAATAAACAGATTGGATTGGATTAGATTAGGAATCATTTACCTGTCAGCTATCGTGGACTGTGAGCCGCTCATTGGGCTTCCGTTTCTTGCTTGTTTCTCCTTCAGCTTTTATCCAACTAGCATTTTACCCCCCCCCCAAGGCAAAACACTCGTGTGTTTATGTGTGTGTTGTGTGTATATAGGTGTGTGTGATCCAAAATAGAGGTTTATATCCCTAAAAAAAAAAAAAAAAAAAGCCTGTCACGAATAGCTAACGGAAAATGTAGGCTAAGCTATGCGAGTTTACATGAGGTGATTGTTTCTGTGGTAGACTGGTGGAACGTGTCATCTGCACTTAAACCGCAAATTAAAAAAAAGAAAAGAAAGTAATAATACTTTTAAAGAAGCTTTAAATTGGTTGAAATTAGCACCGGGTTGTAAATGTTACCCAAGCGGATACATTAGCATTCCTTACACGACTCCCTGAATCAGTGTCGACACCGAGGTTGACAAAAACATTAATTTGTTTGTTTTATCCCATAAATTATTTTTTCAATTTAAAGTCTTTGAATATTAAAGAAATAAACCCGTGACTCTGAAGCATCTAACGGCGTGTTTTTCCCCCCGTAATGTCGCCGTCCAGGCAACGTGAACGTTCAACTTCTGTGGGAGAAGAAACCACACGGTGTCATCAGCATTACCATGGAAAATCTTTCATTTAAGGGGAAATAAAGCCATATAAAAGTAGTTTTAGGCCTCTGCTTGCTTTAGCCGAACAGCATGGCACTTTTTTCTCTCTTTTACAAACAATGTGTCGAATCCCCGGAAAACTGGATGTTAATTTACGGCTTCAAAACATCCGCCGTGCCCAAGGATTCATTATAATTCCGTCTAAAGTGGCTTGAAATTCCGACATTTTCTAAAAAAATTACCCCCCACACAACTTTTCACTACTTTAAAGTCAAACAGAGCGACTTTTGGAGTCGTGTTAATTTAGAAATTTAACTTATAAAAAAATGGCGGTGGGGGGAAAAACCCGTTAAAAAATATGTACTTTAATACTGAAACACGCTCCACCGAATAACACACAAAACAATTCCTGTATCTTTCCGCCGTATTCCAAAGCTCTATATTTCGGTACAGTCATTTCGCTCCGCTTCTTCCCCTCCTTGTCTCCATGTTTTTTTTTTTTTTCGAAATTCAGTAGTTTTTTTTTCTCTTCTTCTTCCTTTTCCACAGTTTGGAATTATTACCGTTTTGAAACGCAAAGAATGAGCTCCTGTATATAATTCCACAAAAGTCAAAATCCAGTTAAAAGTCAAATTAAAAAGAAATCTGTAAAAATCCGCGTAGTCCCAGACTTTCGGCAAAACTAGTTCGACAGATTCCTGCGCTCTGGATACGAACCACTCCCTCTTTTTTTTTTTTTTTTTTTTTTTTGAAAGGGGGGGATGGAGATCCTTCCGCATGTGTTACTGTTAGTCCCTGATCATTCAGCAATTCATAAGCTTTACTTTCATATGCATTAACTCGTGTTCTCAGTGGATTTTTTTTAAAACTTAGTATTAGTTATGAATTAAGTTGTTTTTATTTATAATAATTGACCTTGGGGGCAGCACTGTTGTGGCTTAGTGGTTAGCACTGTTGCCTCCCAGCACGAAGGACCCGGGTTCGATTCTCGGTCAGGGGCCTTTCTGTGTGGAGTTTGCTTGTGTGGGTTTACTTCCCGCACATGTTATGTATGTTAAACCGATTGGTGATTCTAAATTGCCCATAGGAGTGTGTGTGTGTGGCCCTGTGATGGACTGGTGATCTGTCCAGCGTGTCCCCCTCCTGCCCCTCACCCCCTCAGAGACGGCTGGGATAGACTCCAGCAGATCCCCCTGACCCCCAATTAGGGATTAAGCAGGTATAGAAGATGAATGAATGTAACTTGTTGACATTATTTTTTTTAATCACAGCTTCATTTGCATGCACAAAAAGAAACTTTTAAAAAATAAACACGTACAAATGAACATTTAGAAAACACTAATTTATGCTTATATATTTCTAGTATATACATGCTACAAGACTAACACTGACACTAGATTAGATAATATTATTAGGGATATTTTTATTTAAACTTTAGACTATTTTTTTTAATTATTTTAAATTATTGACCAGCTATTAATAGTTCTGGATTTTACTTTGGTTTTTCTGTATTAAAGATTCACACAGCACTTCCAAGAACCCCCACAAGAAGCAGAACCAAAAAATGACAAGGGTTCCCCATCTGCCCTTACCCTTAAATATTATATGGATTATAAACTCTATATTAACCTTTTTTTTTTCATCTGAAACACATTATTACTTAATAGAGATTTATCTGTGTTTTATTTATTCCAATTCTAATGTAATTTAATTGCATTAAGAGTTTCTATAATTTATTTTAATGTTCTATTTATTTCCAGATCGTTACCGCCACCTACCGGTTGACGTAGACAATATATATTATTGTTAAGATTTAAAAACGAGTTTACGAATTAAACTTAATTAAAATTAAGTTTTTACGATAATATTTAGTCTGATTGTGCTCCGTCATTAAAAATACACTTTTATTTTTTCAAAAGATAATTGTAGTATACAAATAACGACCATACACACTTCGTGTGTGAGTGAGTGAGTGAGTGCGTGCTAAAGAGTGTGAGTGAGTGTGAGAGAAAGAGACGCATAACGGAAGTGACGTGTAAGTTAGCGAACCCCTAGTTGCTCATTAAAATCCGGCTTTTATTTTTGTCAAATTTGGTTAACAATTAAAGAAAATTGAGTCAAAACACGCAAAAGTTGACTTATTAAATTACGCAGTTTTTTGCAAGCAAGCAAGAACTTATGACATCACAATACTTTGCATTGTGTATAAATAGCTTTTATTAAAGTTGCCCACGTGACCTAGCTCTTTACTGTGCTGCGTTCACACCAAACCCAAAGTGAATATGTGTCAGTCACAAATGACTTTCCACCTCAATTGTGTAGTTTTTATCCTTAAAATATACATTTCCATGTGCTCACAGACACAACAATGCAACTTTACCTCTAATCACATCTTTTCACTGACTTTGCATGTAATTTACCCACATAAATATTTAAATTGGTGTTAACACGGCATTACACTACCTAGTGTGTCCATTAGCACTATTACGCTTCCGCTGTTCCTGCCATCGTCTGTACTTACAGCGGGTTTTCCGACAAGCAAACCCTGCAATGTCCACCATAAAGAAACAGGAGAGGCCGTAGATGGCCACCCCTCCCACCTTCATGACCAGTTGGGGTTTTGGAGCTGCCAGCTCACAGTAGAGCATACATCCCCCTACGCCAATCCGCACGCAAGCAAAGAGTGTGATAAAGAGGAGGTCTACGAGGTCACCAATCAGGCTGTCGTAGCGGCCCGTCTGCTTGAGGAACCAGCGGGCCTGCAGGAGCGGATTGGTGATTTCGCTGCCAAAGAGCACCGCACATGCTTCAATGCCTGATTCACCCTTTTCCAGTGCAAACACGATGCCCAAAATGCTAAGCGTGTGATGGGCCAGCATTACAGTACCCTCTGTAGAGAAGTACACACACCAGGCCATGTCAAAAAGAAAGTAGCCCAAACTGATGAGCAGGGCTACGATCTGGAGTGGAGTGTTCTCTGAACCTGTAGATAAAAAGAAAAAAAGTTTGCTTATGTAATTAATTGAGTAGATCTAGTTTTGAATGGCTCTGGTAAACATTGTTGGGCATTTGTCATTAGAATATATTCCCTGTTGATTTCCGAATCCAGTGTGACTAGAACAAGATTTCTATATGCTAGATCATTGTTTCCCAACTGAAAACACCAACACCTCCAAACAGCTTCCCCTTCCCAATAAAAGCATGAGCATTTTTGGGGAGGGTTAAAGTTTGGGTGAGAAGACGAATAATTCATTTATACAGTTAAAACATTAACCAAAACAAATTTATTTATTTTGTTCAGTGGCAGGGTAAATTGTAGAACTAATGACAGGAACACTGGGCATGATGCCCCTTAGATGGGACACCATTCCATGGCAAGGGACAACACAGAAACACACTCACACTCCCAATTCTCCGGGTAAAAGAAGATTGAGAAACGCGATGGAACGAACCACATATGGGTATGAAAAGGATGTTTGGAAAAAAAACAGGCTTACAGAACCTTGTGTTCTGGAGGAAAACATTTAATATTACATGTAGAACTTTATGTCAAGGGGTTTCAGAAATAGTTTTGGATAAAACTGCTTTATATAGCCATAGGATTGACCAAATTCAAACCAATAGCGATTAGTAGAGATATGGCCAGTAGGTATTTTGGGCCCTATGAAAGAATATAAGGTTGCGCATTCTACAGTACCCTAAAAGTCTGGTAATACTAATAAAACAGATTTCTGGGTGCCCCTAGAAGCCCCTTAGACTCGTCCTAAATTTAGGGTTAAGAGCCTTGATCAGAGGCCCAGCAGTGACAATTGGTGTTTGGAAACTAGGAAAGATGAAGGTCTTAAAATATTTGCTCAAATATGCACCCGCTCTTTCAGGATGAGGGACTTACCTGCATGTGTGAATGGCCACGGTCCGTCAACAAACCCAATGTAAGCAGTAAGCAAAACTATAAGCACCCCATGAAGCAGGGTCACGAGTCTGCAGTTCCACTCTGCATTTCGCTTTCTGTTTACATGAGACAGTAAAGCGTACAGACAAATCCATCCAATTACGCTGCAGCTCATCTCGACTAGAAAAAGCATCATGGCTGAACTAAAGAGATGACAAAAACGGAAACAATACACATCCTTCTATAAACTACATTTAGTTTGTCTGCTGCAAGTCAATTCTTTTCTATTAGCTTCACTAAGTTTAAAGACGTCGTCCTGAAAGCTCATAATCCACAGATTTGATCTCAACCTTTACAAAATCCCACCTCCAAACCTTTCCTCCATTGCCTTTCACCAACTGCCCCCAAACAGACACTTCCTGTCTTCATTAACCTACATGGGCTCTCTTTTAAAGGTCTGTCTTGTCACACAAGACTTTTATTATTCCTAACATCTTAATATTTTCCATGACAGCACCAAATTACAACCTCATTTCCTTCCTCGCTTTTCCATCCTCTCCCAAAGCGCACATGCATCCTGAGCCTCTTAAGAGATTACAGTCAAAGTACTTGAGCGCCAAACAAAATGAAGCCACTGGACCTCTGCCCAAATGGCCTACAAGGTCAGAGGAGGAAATCAGCAGGATGTCTTACGTCTACCAACGTACGATGCATGAAATAGTTAGGTCTTAAAAAAAAAATCATGAGATCAGGTTGGATTTTCTCATTATTAGAATGGAATTCATGCATAAATCCAGAGTTGATTGGTATTTATTGGTTTTTAATATGGTGGAATAATCAATTCTTCCAGAGACAGGGACAGCCAGTGGTTTAGCCCCCCCCCCAAATATTAACCCGATCCAAAAAAGGCGCTGATTTAATTAGTCAATTAAGACAATATAAAATCAGTGTGATTATCAGACGATAGAGACAAGACTGTGTATTTTGTCATCATATCATGTTTAATGCTTTATCTACTGTAGTATAAACTCTGAGTGACCAGTCGCTCTGACCACTGAATGTGTATTTTTATCTGTGCAACAGCACAGCAGATGAAAAGATACATGCAAGTTGTTCATTATCAAATTAATTTAATTTATTTATAAATCATTTTTCTCAGCACCGAATTTATATTGTTTAATATTAATAAAATTATTTAGGAAAATTAAAGACTAATTCAATTCGTACGCAATTTATTCACAATTTATACATTATTATAGCCAAATAGTAACAAATAAACAGAAGACACATAGACAAATGTATCAAATTCTAATTAAATGAATCAAAAAGAACATAAATGTGTAAAAATATATTATTTACAGAGCATGATTAATGAATTATGATACATTCATAGTGTCTTATGTGTCTCATAAGTCAACGTCCTTTTTTAAGATTAAAAAATGCATGTCCTTAAATGAGAACAGTGTTAATAGAGAAATGACTGGGGCAGCACGGTGGTCAGCACTGTTGTCTCACAGCAAGAGGGTCTCAGGTTCTTATCCCCAGCAGGGGTCTTTCTGTGTAGAGTTTGCATGTTTTTCCTGTGCTTGTGTGGGTTTACTCTGAGCACACTGATTTCCTTCCACAGTCCAAAAACATGTTTGTTCGGTTGATTGGTTCTAAATTCTAAATTGCCCAATAGGATTGAGTAAGTGTGTGTGGTTGTTTGTCTGTATGTGGCCCTGAAATGGACTGGTGACCTGTCCAGGCTGTACCCCTGCCTTTCATCCAGTGACAGCTGGGATAGACTCCAGCAGATCCCTGTGAGCCTGATTAGGAATATATCGGGTGTAGACAATGGATAGAATGGACATCATGAATTTACTAAAAGAAAAAAGTCGCATGTTTGTTCTGCCTCTAGGGGGCACTCTTTCCCCTTTTTCTCTGGTACTTCGCTCCTTTTCTGCCAATGATTCGTTTGTGGAGGTAAAAGAGACTAAGAAGATGACGTTGATGATGTTGATGTTGATGATGATGACAATTTATAGTTTTTTAAAGATGTATTTTCTTGTATAACACAATATAATATACCAGAAATATTAGTTTAAATAAGCCGGACTGCAGTTCATGACTGTTTTTTTTTTATTCTAAGAAAGAACAAAAATGTTGTTGTTGTTTTTAAAAAAAAGAAGAAATACATTCTTAAAAAAATATTTATGACCTATGACCTACTAGGGAGACATTTGTAAATAAAATAAAAAATAGGGAAACCCCCCCCATTATTACGGCTTTTCCTCTTCCTTTATCTTAATTTCAAATCTTTCTAAAGGACTTTTTCCAAATTATTATCAATTATGATTCAAATTGATCACAAAACACATACATTACACCTCACACTCCACCCAGAGCTTTATATCAGGCCGGAGTTGTCTTACAGCCCCCATAGTGGCAGACCATATGGACAGTGAAGTCTGCTTGCCATGATTTATTAAAACACCCTGAATGATTAGAAATCTCTTAGTAGATCATTCTGATCATTTTAACATACGTTGTATCTCATTACTCATATAAATGTATAAATTTAGCACTTCTGGGAATCATATTAGCTGTAAGGATTATATTATGGAGGGGTTTTTATAGTAACAACATACAAACAAAGATATCCGATATATTCTAAGTCTAAAAGCGGACACATTTTAAAAATATCTTTAAATTCAGCGCTTTTATAGATCCGAAACATTTTTCGGCATTCACTTGGACTCAGAAACAGTGCTGATTGGTCAATAGAGGGCGTTGGAGAGCGGCTTAGACTCAAAGCTACTTATATCATGTTAACAATAAGTTAAATATATATCGCAAATTGTTAACAAAACAAAAGGAACGCATTTAGAACGCATTTTGAACCACCACTGCCCTTAAACACCATCTGCCACTGCTCAGACACCAGTCTCTTTTAATATCTTAAATTTATCCTGAATGAAGGTTTGTAGGATTCTTTCTTTTTTTCAACAAATTTTTTTTTTTAAAATAGCAAAGCTAAATGATCACTGCAAACTAGTGGTGCTTTTTAGTAGATATGTTAACACTCGATTATTATTTAACCCACAAAAGACTCACGATGAGAATCTATTTCACACGGATTTAAAGTGTAACATATCTTTATTTGGCTTTTTTTTATGCAAAAAAAAAAAAAAAAAGTATAAAAAACACAAGCATCAAATCACATGTTCTTTATTCACACACATAAGCGGAACTATAACACTACACAAACAAGGAAGGTTTATATACACTTGATCCGGTTTGTCTGAATGAGACGTATTTAGTAGTCAGGGAGGAAGTCGAAAGAATTTGGAGAATTTAAACCATGTTTTTATAGCTGGTAGGTTTTCTGGTTGTGTATTCCAGGTTATGTTATAACAGGATGTGAGGCTAAAATAAAGCAAGAACAATGGTATGATGACCTCCTCATATATGGCAGTTAAACTCTTACATTAGCCAGAAATTAAATCGAGTCAAAACTTTCCTTCAGGTATTTGTGTTGCGCCGATAAGTAAAGTCGATTATCTTTAAACCCCTTTTAATGAAATAAATACTAAAATAAAACAGCAGTCTCGAGTATAAAACTAATCAACACACTAATTACTTCTTGTTCAATACAGCTATCAGACTTCAGGCCATTATAAACAGACTATACACACTGCCTTGAGGTGGATAAACCTGTGTGTAATAACCACTCACACACATACCGGTTTAAGGAGACAAAACAAAGTCATCGTACCTAAACATAAACAAGCACGCAAAAATAAACGCACACAAAAAAGAAGTTTCAGTGTAACAAACGAGGATGTTAAGTGAACAGTCAGACGCTGTCCCCGCAGCAGTCAAAACACAGCCAAAGTTTAGTCTGCTGACAATATTTACAAAAACAGTAGTCTCTAAAGCGACAAAGAACAAACCTCCAATGTGACGGCTGGCTTTACACGCTCGCGAATGGTTTATTGGTCGGTGGCACGATAATCGGCTTCACGGATTGGTTAAAAGGGTTAAAACCCAATTCGTCTGTATGTGAGTGGCTTATGTGATGTTACTGAAAAAAAAATGATTGAGGAATGTATTTTTTTTTTTTATTAAGAAGGAGCTTTTACTGCTTCTACTTCCAATGATGGTGCTTTTGTTGTGCAGTTTTTGTGAAAGCTTATTATTAAATCTGAAAAATCCGATCTTTTATCTGAACAATTTGTTATAAATCCCCAGATTTCTATAGCTTAAGAAACGAACAAATTGAACATGCTGAACAGTTCAAGTCAATCAATGTTACAAATACTATATACATTTCGTTTTAAAGGGTTATAAAGGTCATACATTGAAACCAATGTGACATTGAATTCCTCAGGTGGTTGAGAATTACTGAACGAAACAGTGTTTTGGCACGAAAACCCCCCCCCCAAAAAAACCCTAAAGAGCTATAACAAACTAGCATGGCTGAACGAGTTCACTTTAGTTCGTCATGTCCGATGAGAAATTAGCAGAGCTCAAAAATAGGCGAAGGAGACAAAGTGCGCCTGTTCCTGCAGATGTTATTGGCATCGGCGTCACTGTGGATGGGCTTCAGCTGGCGTCATCTGTCCTCGGTTTTGCAGCCGATAGGTTATATAGGTTAGTGTACTTTACTTCAGCAGAAACACAGCGAGAAAAAAAGAAAAGTAAGTCAGATATAAAAAGTCGCTGTAGAAATATTCGTCCAGATATCATCATTGATATGCTTTGCAGGAAAAGCACGGATATTATTTAGGGGGGGTGGATCAAGTGGTAGACCGAGGTTCAGTTTAGACTATTAAAAGTATTTCAGCATTTATACTTTTTTTTTTATAATACTTTTGTCTATAGCCGTTAATTGCTTATTAATAGCATTTAAATGGAAGTGGTAGCTCAGTAGATAAAGTGTTTTGCTGCTGGTTGAAAGATCATGGGTTTACCACCAAGATTTAAAAAAAATCTGGTAGGCATATTCTTAATCTTAAATCTGCCTACCAAGACAACTAATAGTTACCTGGTCACTTGATGGTTTGTTGTTGCCGTTAACGCCCTTTAGTAGTACTGTCTTCTCCGTTTTCTCCGCCTTCATCTCCACCACAATGTTATCCTTATTATTTGGCTCTTTGGAGCTGTACACATTAACAGTCTACGCAGTTAAATACTGTTACAAGAAGTGAATAAAAACATTTACATTTACCCTCCGACCATGATAAATGCAAAAAACACTGACTTTTTCAGAATACCTTAAAAGAACAGGAACTTACATCTCCTGTTTGCCAGATTGTCCACAGGGCAGCTTGCCCTTCTTGTACAGGAAGTACATCACACTTCCCAAAATGGCCAAAAGAAGAAGGCTGATGATTACGATCACAATCATTACGCCTCGGTTATCGACTGGAGGAACAGAGAATAACAGCGTTAACGTCGATACACACACTGCTTATACTGTACCACTGTGTCAGGATCACAGTTAATACAAATGGACTGTTTCATAAACACTAAAAAGGTAATTTCATAAAGTATAATTTACCACAGAATCGTTATTAAAATCTTATAATAACTGTTACCTTTATTATCTTATCCAGATTACGTGCAAGATCATTTATATTGTATAAACTAATGGGGTTGCCAGGTCTGTAGAATTGTGGAAGAAATTAAGTACTAATTATGAGTTGTGAAATTCCAGGCCAATTTTAGAATTGAATTTTAACAGCAAAACACTTTTATTACAATAAAGAAATCTACAATTATTGTTTTAATGCATTGTATGTTGAGCCTCTGATTAAAGTTGTCTTTGGGATGTAAAGATGTTGCATGTAGTATTTTATAGCTAAAATAAAAATGCTGTAAATTGCAAAAATACTTCAGGTTTTGTGATAACATTTTATTAATTTAAAAATAAAAATGTAACTATTATATGAAATAATGTCCAAATGGTATAATAATTATGGATTATGTTTGTTGTTTATTATTATTAATTGCAGAAGTAAAAGTCAGTAGTTGTATTAGTAGTGGTGGTGGTAGTAGTAGTAGTAGTGGTGGTGGTAGTAATAGTAGTAGTGGTGGTGGTGGTGGTGATAGTCGTAGTTGTGGTGGTGATGATAGTAGTGGTGATAGGGATACTGGGAGTAGTATTTGTGAGGTGATAGTGGTAGTAGTACTGTTGGTGGTGATAGTGGTGGTAGTAGTAGTGATGAGGTGACAATGGAAGTAGTAGTAGTAGTAGTAGGGGTGGTGGTGGTGATGTTGGTAGTAGTAGTTGTGGTATTAGTAATAGTGGTGATAGAGGTGGTGGTGGTGGTGGTGATAGAGGTTGTAATAGTAAATGTGGTGGTGGTGGTGATGGTAGTACCCAACGGTGTGTGTTTGTTTTGGTAAAACATAGTGTGACAGCAGAAGAAACTTCGTCCTTCAGGGAAGCTTTATAGTCATTCCTTAAGGAAGACTGTGCTGGATAATTGACTTGCTAATGCTCGACATCACAAAAAGACGAATGCCCGTGTACTCGACTCCCTCCGCGAGCCTGTTAAAGCCATTTTTTTTCCAAACACTAAATATATGAGTGCTACAGACAACAAACAATAGTCTGGGAATGAATTTTATAAGCCAAATCTTCTCAATGAAACTGCATGTTGCCACCACAACAGTTTACCACAATAATTAAACGCTTTGCTACCCTGGCGTGGCACTTTAAAACATTTTTTTTGCTTCGGAAAATGCTAATTATACACTTGTGTAGAAAAAAAAAACACACACAGACGTGGGATGTGTTTTCCTAACCAATGTCTGCCTCAATTTCTTTTACTTCACACAGAATTTTAAATATGCCCAGGGGCTGGTAAGGACAGCCAATCTAACTTTTGCAACGCTTCCTTTACCATAAGAAAAAAAAATCAATGAATTATTCATAATCGTCAGCTGATCTTTCGGCTGGATTCAGGAAGGCAGAAACGAAAGCCATGGGATGTGATTACCTGAATCCTTTCTTGCTGTCGGGGTTACAATAGGAACTGCGAAAAGACACAAGAAAATACCGTTATTGTTTAATTCTAACTTTTCACAGATACATTTAAACCAACATTTTTAGTACATTGCTGATAGATTTATATTTCCTTTTCACTAGATTGACATTCTTACTATGTAGCTCCCACATGTAAATGCAGTGGTACCTTGACTTACGAGTTTTTTGAGATAAGAGTTGTTTCCCGGACGAATTTTTGCTAAAATTCATTTTACAAGTCAGCTTCAGATACCCAACCGCTAGTTGGCTTAATCAAACGCCACAGTGAACATCTGCCCAGCATCCCGATATGTATCACAATAATTTAAATAATATTATTAATAATAAATGAAAGAAATGGTTCGAAAAAAATACAACGAATACAAAGCCAGAGGTTCTCTTATTTTTCACGCCATTCTTGTTTTAAGAAAATAAGCGTATGTGTTAGAGACAACTACAGGAGCGGAGGAGGAAGTCGTAAATATGCGTTGATTTTAGAAGTTAAAATATTGATACACTACAATTATCACGATAGCAGGCTGTATTGATATTTTTAAAAAGCCCTTTATATACTAGAGTTTAACCAAATATTGCCCTTTCGTTTAATTTACCAATGTATAATTATTTTTAGGGTTATCTAATAATTGGCGTTTGTAAATTTGGTGGTTTGTGCAATATATTCAGAGAAAGATTAAAGTCGTACTGCTTGTGATGGTGTAGTTCTTGGTGTCTAAACCCATCACGTTAGTTGCGCTGCACACAGCCATGGTGTCCATGGTCACCTTCAGACTCAAGACGCTTTGGACAACATTGTCTGTCTCTGTCTTCATCACCTCACGTGAGTTCTGACAATACACACACACACACCAAAGATGATCAATGTTAATATACTGTATATACTTTTAAATGACAAAATTGTTTGTATGTGTATGCCTTTTTGGCTGTGTGTGTGACAGACAGATGTAGGCGTGTGTGTTACCTGAAAAAAAATTATTTGTATTAGAGTTAAATAATAAAATACGTAGATATCATCATAGGCATCATCTCAGACATAAGGGGATTATTGTTACCTTCAGTGTATGTGTGTATGTGAGTGTGTGTTTGTGTTGATGCCTGTTTCTTACAGGGCTGCCAGTTACATTCCAAGTAATAACAGGTTGGGGGAAACCTTTGGCCTCGCAGGTCAGGTTCAGCCACTTGCCCACCCTCTCCATCATGGCCACCTCCTTCTCCATATCCTTCACCTCAGGAGCTCCTAGTGAAAGAGATCGCATTCCAGCTCCAATTCAAAGTTCTGATTTTAAATTAATATATGCGTTTATTTTATCTTTAATACAATGTGCAAATCCCTTTTAAGTGTTTTTTTTATTGTTGGAAATTCCTACAATGTGTGTAGGTGTGTGTGATAAAAAAGATAAGGTGGCTAGACACTACTGACTGATACCTGTGCTGATGTTCTGACAGGTTAGTAAACATCACATGATAACAACTCACCCTGCACTATTATATGCACTGATCCGCTGGTGTGCAGGCCCGGAATGCTGGGAACAGTCACCTCGCATTCGTAACGGCCCGCTGTTTTAAACGCAGCGTCCTGCAGCTGCAGCACATGTCCTCGACTTATCTCTACACCATCCTGATCATACACACATAAACAAACACACACACATTAATATATAAGGTTCGTACCTATATAATAAACATTTAATGTTTAATAAAATTCCATGAAATTTATGTCTATACATGTCCACATGTTTAATAAGAAGAAAAAAATCATGCTCAAATTTTCTGCAACATAACTAAAGAAAGCTTTGTAGTTTATTATACAAAATTGTTTTTCACATGATGAATCGTGCAAATGCTAACTTTTGTAATTTAACCAAAATTATCACTTAAAATATATTTAAAGTTACATTGAAGATTTGTGAAGCTATATATATATATATATATATATATATATATATATATATATATATATATATATATATATATATATATATATATATATATGTAGGTTAAAGTTTTATTAAAACAACTTACATTTAATCAACAAACAAAATAGTTAATAATATTATCATTTAATCATTTTATAATTAACGGCCACTATTACCACTGATTTGTAAAAAAATTTAAAACCAAAACTTAAAACGTTTATAAAAGAATTTATACAAAAACTTTTTGTAATTTAATTTAATTTAACTTTTTTTTTTTTTTTTACAAATGCACTGCTAGTGTGTGTATTCGTATATAGCGAAAATAAATCTATGTCTGCAAATTTTTTTCAATAAATACTGAACTATAACAGATAAAATATAAAGTTAACAACAAATACTTTTAGTTTGCATTATACAAAAATATATATATAGTAAGAAATGACAGTGTTTGTGTACATATCTAAAAGTATAAGTAAAATTTCCATCTCACTAAACCCCAAATGACCTTTACGATGGATATAATATATAAGCACCATAAATAAGGAGTGTGGTAAATATGATATATAACTAAATACCTTAAACCATACAGTGGACGTCTCTAGAGAGGACAAAGCGTTACATGTGGCTGTCAGACTTTCTCCTTTCAGCATGATCTCTGAGTCTTTAGGCACCACCACAGCTGGGTCAAGATCTACACACACACACACACACACACAGAACATCATTCGACGTGAGTTATTACTGCCTGTCTTTCTGAGTAAATTTAGCATGTGTGTGTTAACACAAAACAGGGTCAGGTCCTAGGCAGCTACCTTGACGAAAAGTCTAGACAAATTAACAAAGTTATGCCGAATTTATTGTTTAATCTGTTGCAGGAAAAACAAACGATCAGTGTTACAGTATATTGTATAATGTTTGCAAATTTAAAATATGTCTAATTTGAAATACTTGGCCAAAAACAATAAGTACCAGCCAAATATAAGCAGCTTTTCTTGCCATTAATGCTTGTACAGAGTATATTTGTATTCTTTGGTGAAAAAAAAAACAAAAAACAGTTCATACACGTCATTTAACCAATAAAATTATTTTCCATGACTTTAAAGTGAATATTTTATATCATTATGACCTAATGTTTTATGAAATGTCTATATTAAATAAAAAGGAACATCTATGTTTAAATTTACCACAGTATATCTTTGGTATGCTAACACACACACTCAACACCCAAAATACATTCTGTCAAGCACAGACACTTTAAATGCTGTTTGCTTAATAATCTTGCTGGTTACTTGCACATCTTCTTGTCTAACTGCACATGATTTATAATCTGTTCGACGCTATTGAATGTACTGTGTGTTTTGTTCTGTTTTGTCTGTTTTTACACTGTCCAGAATAATGTTTGTATTGTCTATTTGCACTGTCTGTTTCCACCAGTTTGCACACATGCACCTGATGTTGCTAGAACTTAATTTATTCTTTAGTTCTGTGTTGTTCTTTTGTTATGTGGCTCTTTGTAGTTTGTGTAATTCTGTGTTGTTTTGTGTAGCACCATGGGGTCCTGGAGAAACGTTGTTTGATTTCACTGTGTACTGCATCTGTTAAATATGGTTGAAATGACAATAAAGCTTCTTGAACTAAAATAAATAACAAGCTTTGTAGTGTATAATACAAAATAAGCATTTCTTTAAATAACGTTTACACAGTTACACAAAAAATAAGGCATTCATTTTTGAGAACCCCTTAAAAATGGATTAACAACTCAATGAGAGATAATGAACAGAAATCAATGTAAAGCAAAAATGGCAAAAATAAATAAAAGCATCAGTAAACTTCATTTTACCTGCCGTTATTTAAGCAGTGGATGAAAGGGAAGCACTGTAGCTAAGAGCGGGTGTCACTTAAGATAGTGCTGAGTTTCGTATGTTTCAAATTGTCGAACGTTTTATAGCACAGTGTACATTAGGCGCATCACGGGTCCTGATCTTTCTCAAACCAAAAACTTTTCTAAATCTGCAGTTTCCTGGCATGTCCCAACTCACCATACAAGTACTAGCTGAAACCATGAGTTGCCGTTACCTATTGCATTGTAATTTAATCAATATTATCAAGTGATTTCTATGACTTTTCTAAAACCTTGTGCTTGCGTGGGTTTTTACTCTGGGTACTTCGGTTTCCTCCCACGGTCCAAAAACAAGTATGTTAGGTTGATTGGTGATTCTAAATTGCCCAAAGGAGTGTGTGGGTGTGTGGTAACCTGTCCAGAGTGTAGCCCCGCCTGCCTTTTGCTCTTTCAGAGACGGCTGGGATAGACTCCAGCAGATTCAGTTTCAATTCAGTTTTATTTGTATAGCGCTTTTTACAATGGTGATTGTCACAAAGCAGCATCCCCGTGACCCCAAATTAGGGAATAAGCGAGTATAGAAGATGGATAAATGAATGAATCTTCCAAAATTTCTATACTAACTTTTTAAAAATATCGCAAACATTTTGAGCAAACCTATCATGGAAATGCAGCCACAGTCACTGACATTTCTGTAACAGAGGAAAGCAGCCCCCCAGACTTACAGTTCACGGTCAGCTTCATGCTCGCTCCTACTTCAGAGTCCAGGTGCAAAGTTTGGCACTGGTACACGCCACTGTCTCTGCGCGTGACATCTTTTAACACCAGCAGGTTTCCTTCAGCCTCAAGATCCACATCCGGCTCCTACAGAGAGAAGAGGACAAGGACGAGGGTGTCACCAATCATATCACAGCCTTTACCTATTCACAATACATTAATACTTAAAAACATTTTGACTTTTTACTGTATATAAGTACAATTAGACAAAAAAAGAAAGGTTGAGGTCAAATAACAACTGCAGGGCTTTCAGACTGACTCATTTTGATGAAAGCTAGTGTAATAACATATGCAAACATTACATTACAATGCATTTTTATCTAGAGGGACTTTTACATTTATCTCTTTTATACAACTGAACAATTAGGTGGGGCTGTTAATCAAACCCCGGTCTTTCAGGTATCAGTTCAGCACCTTAACCACTGAGCTACCACTTTCCCAGCACACATCATGATGCTATTCATTAATACTTTAAATCATACATAATTGTATTTTTTTAATTAATCAGAAACTCTTATTAAGATTAAAATCGATTTAACAAGAGAGATCTGACCAAGATAGTAGTCATAAACTTTTTAAAACAAAGCCAGTACACATTAGAACAAAATGTAAAAATATGTCCTCTGGATATAAAAACACCCACTTAATAATTACCACTGTCTTTATCATGCCTTTAAATTTCACCAATAGGCACAACTTCATCTACTATAGCTGTAAATCTTTTTGCAAATTATTCCATGCCCAGGGTGCGTAATACAAAAATGCAGTTTCCCCCAGTTCTGTACAAACTCGAGGTACATTAAAAAGCAAACACTTAAAAGAGTGTAGCTAGTAGCAGACAGAAATAGGAGACACGCCAGTGGTGGAGAAATGAACTCCCCATGAACGTCAAAACAAGTCACTGGTTTTCTTCAAAAGATGACTTAAAGAACTACCTCTTTCTTAAACACCTGCCACTTCACATTTTTAATTAAACATTTTTAAATATGGCTCTTTTTTTAATTGTTACTCTTTGTTTTGTGATCTAGTGTACCTGTAATGAAAGCCAAAGGTGCAGTATATTTACAACGTGACAAAACAATAAATATAAACTAACCAAGACTTGACTTAACTTAGCTAGATTATCTTATCTTAGCTTATTTTAGCCCATTTTAGCATAGCTTAGCTTAGCTTGACTACTTAAACATAAACAACATAAACATAAACAACAAACATGAACTTGACTCCCGACAAACTCACGACAATTTTACGACAATCTTATGACACTCTTACAACAAACTCACGACAATCGTACGACAGCGGCACAGGGCACAACCATCGACGAAGACAAAGGAAAACACAAGGGCTATAAATACACATCACAAACCAATAGGAACACGACACATGGACAAAAGGGTCATGTGGCAGGAACACATGCGGAACAAGGATCAAATGACATGGACAGTAAATAAACAAAGGCATAAACAATGAACAAGAACTCAAAACATAAATGCAATATAAACAAAAACAAAAAACATAAACATGAGCCATGACCTTTAATTTTTGGTATCAAAAATGGCAATATTTCATAAAAAATATAAAAATGAAATATAATTGAGATTTATTTCTCTATAAACGGTTTACATATCTCGAGTCGTTATTTTTTAAACTGGTAAGTAGGCAAGTTGCACCCACGCAGTCATGACATAAATCGGTTGATAGATGAGAGGAAACACTGTCAACACTATAGATGTAACACTGTCACAATTGCTCTGCCCTCTACCCTCGCATGCGATGAGCTACCACAAAACAAACTAGTATGATTGACAGACTCCCTCCCACAGAGCTCCTGGAGGCCACAGATGCCACAGTGTCTGTAACATTGTCAAGATGCACTCATAAATTCATGACTTTTAGACAACAGTAATAGTTCTGACTTATTATTAGCTTTAGTGATAATTTTTATTGTGCCTAAATTATTAACCACGCCTAAGTATGTGGCGCTGCAGAGACAGAAATACGACGTCCTGTTCAGTTCATTTAATTACAGACAACTAAACACAAATTACTGTCTTCTTTCATAATCTACGAAAACAAGATAATGTAGTTTAAAAGGCGGCATCTAAATGCCAAACACCTAAAATACTGAGGTATGAAAACAAACCTTTATTGCTGCTACTGTATAAACCAGCGGTTTCCCAGCGGTTCCCCTAGATGCGCTGCAAAATCTCAGTTATTTTATTTAAACAATAAAATAACTATCATCCAAAAATGTTTCAAAACACCAACATATGAGCATGTCCAAACGAAAATGAATACACGAAACATCTGAAAACAATGCGTTTTACTTCTACACTGCAAGGGAAAACTCTGACTGGATCCGTATTCCGTTTAACTATCTCTCATCAGAATTTGGAAAGATGTTGCCATTCAAAGCGTGAGAACTGGCGGTAATTGGTCTCAATCGTACTTTAAAATTAAAATTAGAAGAATTGTCTTCAGACATGTGGAACACAACTGTTTCATCCTTGGCATATGTGAGAAACAAAAAAAAAACAGCACCTATCCGTGGAGCATGATCTATGAGTTATACTGTGCTCTACCCCCGTATCAAGAAGCTGTAAAAGCAGTCACATGTATCCTATTAAAATGACACAGTGAATGCGGCCATAATAAATTTATGCTGCTGTTATTGCTTAATTTTTTTGTTTGGTTAGCTGGATTTTATTTATACCTATATGCATGCATGTATGTTTAATTTAATTGGGTTGGAGTGCCTTGAAAGAAAACACTACAAATGCTTTTAAAATGTTTGGGAAACACTGGATGATTCATGCTTAGTGATCCATATGTCTCTATATGTCTCGCAGTTTTTTTCCCCCCTGATAACACTTCCTCTTTGCTGAAAATGTGTGGGGACAAGGAATTGAGGAAATAAGGGGGGGCTTTATTACTTGTTCTTGGCTGAAAGTGAAGGTTGGTGGGGGATTGCCATCACCCTGGCAACGGATCTCCACTGTGTCCCCCTCTTTGACCAGGCCCTTCGGCGATTCCCTCCACATCTCCACATTTACTGCCGGGTCTGAGACACACAGACACAAAAACCAGGCCATAAATGAAGGTCTATTCAGAAAAAATGTTACCAAGACATTGTGGCTTTGGCACTAGTCATTCGGTCAAGTGCAACAAAGAGAGAACATTCCAAAGTCACGTCATGGCTGGCGAGGCTCGACTCAGATAATGAGAAAGTCGCTCTGTGAAAGAATTTGGAATTTTTAAGCTGTAACCCCTTAAACGTTCAAGCTGTTTTGGGTCAATTTCTTTAGAATTTTATCGACATGTATGTAACATTTCTTGCATGTTTTCCTTGTAATGAATTATTCTTTTTATGTAGATAAAACTATAATTTTTGTTATTAAATAATTATTATTATTATTATTATTATTAGTGCTGAAACTTAAATAAAACAAGACAAATTTTTAATGCGTGGCTTGTTTCCTTGATAGGTAGGAGGTAAGATGGTGCTGAGACTCACAGTGCACAGTGACGTTGACGCCTCTGGACTCAGCTGTTCGGACAGCACCAGGAACAAAATAGCTGATCTCACATGAGAACACGGCCTCGCTGTCCTCCCTTGCAATTTTATACTGGAGTTCGCTCTCGACCGTGAACAGTCCGCTGCGCCCCCTGGTCACCAGGGTGACTACATTCACCTCTGTATAGACACACACATAAACACACACATTGGTTTTACTTACTTGTAATGCTTATTTATAATTAGATCTAAAAAGACTTTGAGTAGTAAACCAATTTACATCAATTTGCCTGATTAGTTCTCTGTGGAAGGAAGAATGGACAGTGAAAGGTTATTAACGGTTGCTTAATGTATGGAAAAATAAAGAAAGAGAACACAAGCTGTGCTGATAATCAGTTACACATTACTGTTTCCACCCCATAGTTAATTATTTTTCAATAAAAGCATGATTACTTATGTGAATTATGACCAGCACACACTGTGCGATTTTGGCCACGAATTGGCTGATTGGTCTGTTGCAATTAGATTTTTTCCTAATAAAATTGACTTAATCTACCATCAAACCAAGAACCAATCGGAGCGCCGAATCTTTTGATGTAATTATCGTGACTTGATGTAATTTACTTCAAACCACCTCTAAATGCTGAAACGAGCCTGGTGGACGGTACAGAAAGAAAAGAAACTTATTAAATTATGTATTAAGCAAAAGAAGTGTTTGTTTGCTGCTTGCTACCGTTTAGCGAGAGAATACAGGTTACCTAACGTCGTAAATTAATGACATAAGACTCTGAATAAGTCTTGTATGATTCTGTTTTTTATGCGTCTTGACTGTCGTACAATATGACATTTGGAAAACTGAGATCCTACAGTGTGACAAGGGGACCATGTTTGTACCGTCTAACAAGCAACATTCACACAAAACTTACACAGTGTGCACGAGGAACTAGTACAAACTCTTTTTAAAAACCATGTCCAGTCTGTTGCTATAGAATAACACCTTTTCGACTAATTAGAGTTTGGGGTTTGGGAAAAAACCTGAGATTTGATTAAACAGTGCTAAACAGCATGAAATGGAAAAAAAAAACAAAACTTACGGCCATTTTTGGGGTACAGAGGAGCGCGATTGCGATACCAGGTGATATTTGGCTTGGGAAATCCTTCTCTGGTTTCGCAAGTTGCAATCTATTAAAAAAAGATATAAATCTTATTTAAAAATTGAGTGTAACAGAACCAAACAGAACCAAGCAGTCTGAATCTGGTACCAACCTTTGATGGTAATGGACTTGTCACTGAAACTCCAGAATAAACTGCTTCTATCATTGGAGGCTCAGGGGGGTCTAAATAAACAGGAAGCAGAATAAATATTTTGGATGTATTTTTAGAAACCCAACCAAACTTACTTTGAAAATGAAGGGGACTTACTAAAAACCTTCAGGAGGGTCTTGCCCTCGCCATTGCCTGCAGCGAGGCCGTTGACCTGGCAGAAAAACTCCCTCTCGTCTGAGAGTGTGACATCCATGATGGTTAGGTTCTCACCGCTGGTGTCCGCTGCAATGCTGATGCGGTCTGTATAGGTGGTATTTCGGTCCACTTTCTGCATAGTGAGGTCGCTGTAGGAGATCCTCACTCTTCTACCTCCAGGACCTCGCTGAAATTTAAGGTTAACACTGTTTAGAATAGATAGGTTTTAATTGAAAAACTAAAATTGGAAATGTTGGTATTATATAAGTCGTACGTACCACAAACCATTGCACCATGACCATGTTGGGTTGCTGTGCAAATCTGTACTGGCAGCGGATGATGGCCGAATCCCCTTTATACACTTCGATGCTGTCCTCCATTTTTAGCCACACTTGAGCGCCAACTGCAAAAAAAAGAGACACTTTTAAATTAACAAAAATTTGGTATATTTACTTTATCAGCCATGTTTGTCTCTAAGAACCCCCCTTCAAACCTTCTTTTTTTAATACTTTCACTTGTGTAATAGTCCTAAATATTTCTTGATTAACCACACGCCCTCTTTCACGGACACAATGAATGTCTTCCAGCAGTAACAAAAACTTAAAATTGGACTTGGGAACACTGTCTGTAGGAGAAGCCTCAACTTTGTTGAACTGACCAGGACTGACAGAGCACTACCCCTACAGTGGACTGCTCGAGGGCCTTGGCACAACACCAGAGGGTCAAAAATGTCATCCTAAGAAATTTCCGGCACCAGAATTCCATGTTAGCACTGACCCCAAAAACCGAACAGAGCCTATTTCTTTTATCTTAAAATCAGCGCCTTTAACAAAGAACATCTTTTTAAGATGATAAATCTTTTGTATTCAGTGTAAAAATTAATACACCAAAAACTTCATACACACTATTTTAAACATGAACTGAATCTCGTTAAAAACGAGGTTATCTCACATCCGTTAGTTTTTTGAACTGCTATAGTACCCTGGTCCAAAAAAAATAGAACCTCTACGGCAGTGTGGTTTTTACAGTCGTTACAATATAACTCAGAATGACTTGTGGGGTTTCTTCTCTATTCTAGCTCGACAGCAACTTCTTTCTTTTATTTGAAAGTCCACTATTTAACTTGGCTCCGTCTTCTACATGTCATGACGTAACAAACGAAAACGAAAACCACCGGGCTCTCACGCTGGGATGATTAAAGCAGCAATGTATAAATTAGTGGCAGTAAACTCTACAACATTTCCGAGCTGTTCATCAAAAAGTTTAATTACTTATATAATCTAACAATACAATAATGTGTGTTGAGAACCTTATGGAGAATAATGTTTATTTTTCACAGATACACAATAGTACTACAGCCAGTTTGAGCCACTGAAATACTCTGTTGTGTCCACCACCGGCCGTGTGCTGTTGCTAGTTAGCATCTTTACAAACTGCTGACGAACTAGTCAATAGTCATTCAGACGCTGGAAAGACCCAAGAGAGCATAATTTTCTTTTACAACCGTCTCTGGATAAGGAGTGGCGGTCTTCTCGTCTGTCAATCACAGGTTCATTATATGACTTTGCAATTGTTTCTCTTTTAAACACGCACTTAACTGCTGTTACGAAAACCGCAGTTAGAAAAATATGTTGTGGCTCCAGAGGTCTGAGAGAAGGAATGTTAGTCACTGGCTATTTTCTTAATTTAGACATCCGACTTTCGTCACTAAAAGTTTCGACATGGATAGAGTCGCCTTTCACAATGAGAGTTTATATCATGTAGCTCAGTGGTACAGGCGTTGGATTTGATCAGCAGGTCGCAAATTCTTTCGATCACCAAGCTACTACCGCAACCCTTAACAACTTAACTGTATAAATAAGAATGCTGTTCTGGATAAGAATGTTAGTCAAATACCACAAACTTAAATACAGATGGAAACTTTTAAACTTTGGTCAGTCCAGTTACTGACAAGTAAAATTTTAAGTACTGGTCCTTCATTATACTTCCAGCTTCCATCATGAATTGATTACAACCTGAAACCTGGGACAATGGAAAGCTAATTTATTATGACAACTCATGCTAAAAAACTTATTACTCAACCCACTTGCCTGTAAGTTGAGCTAAAAATTGTACATCTTACTGATTGGTTAAAAACAATGACAAATGTTGCTAGCTAATATTTCTACCACAATTTTGTCCACACTTAGTAGTGCTTTGTGTCAAAGTGTTACTCTCCTTTCTGGTGCATCTACTTTTCTGCATCTACTTCTGGTGCATCTACATCTTTTCTGATGAAAAATATATTCTGTGAAAACATTTCTGAACGATAAAAAGCAGCCAGTCTGTCTGATACTCTTACAATCTGCAAGGTTTTCATTTGTTGCCAGGAATTACTATCTGTATACAGCGTGCATTCTGCTCTGATCTTAATCCACGACTTTGTGGCTGAGATATGACTGATTACTAATCCTAGTCATGACACGCCTTCAACCACAACAGTTCAACTGCAGCGACTTTTTAACAGCCACCCATGTGTGTCTCGGTTGTCCTGTTTCTAAGAATCCCTCTTTCAAAGCTTAAAGATATTTTTTTTCGCCTCCCACATCGTCCCAATACTCAGTATTTCACTCCCTCTGTTTTGCTCACTCTGTCTGTCCTTGCCTGTCTTTCTTTTTCTTTCTCTCTCTCTCTCTCTTGCTCAGCATGGAGGAACCGGGTTCACACTGAAAGGCTCGCTTTCTAATTGGAAACATCTGGGAAAGGAGGGCGCCGCAGTCGTAGGGTGCCAGAGAGGCGGCAGTATTATAGGATTTTCACATCCGTGGTGAGTGATGGGATTGAAGAGAGACTGCAGGCCAGGGTTCAGGGGTGAGGATGGCGACATGGCGACCTCATCACTCTGCTTCCTCTTTAGATTGAAGGTCAGTAGCGGCCTCCTGCTGAACGAGGAAAGCGGGGAGGAAATCCACAATTCCAACTGCACCAATTCTGTTAGCATTTGCAAGTATTAATGTGTTACCAAGCACACTGTTATAAGTATTAAGTTCTCCTAATAATTTATTTGCTTTCCTGTGACTGATATTATTATATTCCGAATAACCAACCAACCGTAATTCAGGGTAAATAATAAAACGTCACCCTTTTTTGACACAAGCTGCCAGAAATGTTCTACATATACTGCAGTCAATGCAGGTACAAAATAATTTACTGCTTTATTAAGAAATTGTACCAGTGCACATTTGTGAAAAGATTGCCAAAAGCACAGTATAAATTTTTAGATGTCTGTTTCCATGGCAACTGATTCATTATTGTTGTAGGGCGGTGTTTAAAGATACATTACTAGAGTTTGAAAGTTATTATTTAGGTTAACATTGTTTTTTATCTAACTCGATCCTATTTATTCTTCTCTAAAATTTACTACACCTCTATTCAGTGTAGCACTGCACATTTTCCTTTCTTAAATCTGTTTTTTCTTTCAAAATCTCCAAATGTCAGTATTTTATCCTTAATTTTTACCTAAATAAATATTCCAAAACAACGCATATTTAATTTAGGATTATTTAATAGGATTATTTAAATCCATACAAAACTGGTTCCGTGCATGTGTTCTGATCGGAATTAATAGGTCTATAAGCGCGTATAGACAACGTCAGTATCAAATCTGTTAATAGAGACGAAACACGAATTCGAAACACGTCAGTGTACCCAGGAAACACATTATGCCAAAGATGCGTAAAAACGTGTGTCGCTTCATCCTTTGCCAGACATTAGTTCAGACTCTGGCCACACACTCGCAGCTTTATTAAACCTCAGGCACAACCAGACACGGTCACATCCCACTGGTCCCATTCATCATCCACTTGCCATTGTCATGTCGGTTCCCTGTCTCTGACTCTTTCCATTTTACATCCAGAACGGAGTAAACGCCTGGCTCATTCCACTCCGACACCCCGGCTGTATTCGCTTTTTTTTCAAAAGCTCTAATGTGGAGAAAGTGGGGGCCGCAGGCTGTGTCTATCCAGCCATAACCTCAGATCCACAGCTTTTGTCTGGACACCTGGGGGAACCCACACCCTCCCACAGTCCTCTCTCTAATGCTAATAGTTTTAAGCACCTTGTTTTTATGTTCTATGTATATGTCTCAAATAAATGTGAAGAATTTTTTACCTATAAACTAAAAAACTGAGATGAGAATGCATAGTGCAAAAGGTTTAAACCAATATTTGTTTATTTAAATAAGCTGTTATTTACCACATTTCAAGGATAATTTTCTACTACTTTTTCTAGTATTGAGGAGAAAATGTTTTCGGTCAAGGATACAAATAGTTTAAATATCAGTTAAGTACTAAAGTAACATAGATAAACATACGTAAACTAAGTATTATTTACTGCATATGCTTTAACATATTATTGGGTTTTTAAAAATAATTTGGGTTTTTCTTTCAGGGACTAGGTTACTAAGGAGTTAAGCTAGTTTTGGGGGATGTCAGCTCAGTGGGTATGTTGAACTGCTGACCAGAGGATCATAAGTTAGTTGACCCAAATACACATTAATGTGAAGCACAATTTCATTAACTTATAACGGGTGAATTTATTACCTTTTAAGAAAAAAATCCTTCGGCAACTTTTTAAATATTCTAAATTCATTTTCAAGTAAAAGTTTTTGTTTTTTTAGGAAACAGAAAACACAACTTTTCCAAGCCTCAAGTCGTCAGAGTTTACTGTTGTCTTTCTAATCCCTGCCTCGGAAACGTTTTGACAGTCCTTCCAGGGATGTTTTGAAGTTTTGTTTTGATAGCAGATGACTAATCGGATTAGCAGAGTTACGGTACAGCTTGTCGAGCCAGGATTTAGGGTTGCGCCGTGCTCGCTAATTCGTTCTCTTACCTAGAACCGAGAGAAAAAGAAAAGCAGCATACATGAAGCTACACACGTCGCATCGCCAGCTGTTACACTGCGAATAAAATTGGCTGAGACTGTGCTAATAAACGCAGTGAATATTTGCACCTGTTGACAGAAGATGAAATATAACGAATGAAAGCCTAAAACTTGTTCAGATTTTGTTCTTTGTTCTACTGTGATAAAAAAAAAATATTAGAAAGGATTATTTAATTAGCAAATGACGGGGCAGCAAAACACACGATGCTTAAAATCAAACTAGGTCGGACCTTATAAAGGTTATGTTACAAGGAAAGAATGGTTACAAGAAAAGAAAATTATATCTGTCAGACAAGAAGGAGGATTTGTCTGGTGATACAGTGGTCGAAAGTCTGAACTGTAAGGATGAAGATGGAAGAGAGACAAGATAATGTTTTTTACCCAGTGCTGCTTCCACAAGGCTGGATATATGTCAAACTATAAATCTTCTAAGATGGTCAGCAGAGAAAACAATTGACATTTTCTCAAGCAAGTAGTATTGTGTATAAAAATGAGGTCACACTACATGTGAAGAGGTTTCACCTTTCGCTGTGTTTTAAAGTTCAAGACAGTTGTGACTTCATATTACGTGAAGGTGCGCGATAGAAGTTTGAAGATTCCGGAAATCCAATATGGCTGAAGGACTTATTTTACAGGACGGTTTTGCAGCTGTCTGGTTTGTGGTGTTTATTTATGCAAAACTCAAAGAGACTCAAGTAAAAAGTCAGCTAGTTTGTTGGATAATGGATCAAATTAATACAGAACCAAGCAATACCTTTGTACTTGATGTCATATCCAGTTCCCAACCATATTATCTGCATGCGGGAAAACTAGTCTGACGGGACAATGCTGGCTAATCTGAAGATTCAGGTATTACAGGATACCATGTGTCAGTGAGCTGCAAGTATAGACCGGAATGTGTGTGTGTGTGTGTGTGTACCAGGCATGCCTTGAACACCTGAGATCAAAGACGGCAAGAAGTCAGCTAGTAACACACACACCAACCACGTTGTTTACACATTTTTAATATAACTAAAAGTTAAAAGTTGCACCTAATCCTAATAACATACACCATAATGCACTCACCTCAAATACCAACATCTAAAATTGCATAGGATGCAATTACTAAAAAGAATAAATGATTATTTTAAATTATAAAGCAACAAATACAAATTTAACAACATAAAACTGATAGTATAAAATATCATAAATGATATAATGGCGCCTTGTTAATACAACTATTTAGTTTACATTTTTTTTATTTTGTAAAGTATTAAAATATGTCCTGTATTACAATAAACTAAGATATATATATATATATAGTCTGGTGACCTATTCATTGTGATATGTATTGTATCATGAGGTCCTTGCTAATATACAATCCTAGATTTTAATCAAAATTTGCTATAATCATTAACAATCATATATACAGTAATTAATTAAAATGTTCACTTACTTCTTGTAAATAAGTGCATCAGCTCAAATTATCCAATCCTGACAACTGGAACTAAGTAGTCGTTAGGAGTAAAATGTGAACTGCTTTTAGATCAACGTCAATGTTTAATCATGTCCGCCTATTAAACCAATTTAAGTTGTATCAGTTTTCAGTTCTTTTCATTAGTTCATTAGTTCAGTCCTTTCCAATCATCTCTGTATGTCCCATCAGTACGATTAGTAAAAATTCGAATAAACTTTTCGTAATAGGGAATGTTTATTTAATTTTTTACTAATCGTACTGATGTGACATACAGAGATGATTGGAATTGTGTGGAAAAAGGTTCACGAGACAGTGCACAGGTTTGGTTTGAAAACGCCAGACTACCGCTTTAACGAGGCTTCTGTGATCCAGCGTCTCTGTCTGATCCATTTTTTTAATCTTTCTGTACTGGGAACTGGCACAAATTCTCATGTGGACATGTGGACTTCCTGAGTCTGACAGTCATTCAGCGGCACATGCTGTGTTTCTTCCCCTCCCAAACACGTAGGCCCAGCACGGAGCGTCCACATCAAACACGTAAATCCCTCATTGTGCCCAATAGCAAACCTGATCCTAAGCAGGGCCCTAGAGAATGAAAAAACACTTCACAGCACTCGTGCACAGACACACTCCAGCATTCATCTGGGGCGAGAACTATATCTATTAAGTGCATAGTTTGCAAATTATTACAAAAGCACTGATACATTTCTAAATTGTATTTAAGGCATTATGTTTCATTTGTGATGTTTCATTTCTGCACAACATTTAAGGAATAAGTTGTTGCCAGCTACTGTGTGCTGGAAACAATAATCAGTTTAACACTTTTAATTTACTTTGATTAGGTGACTTTTATTGTATTTAGGAGGCCGTAGTCCCTTTTGTTGACATTTTATTAGAGTTTACATACTGCTTGATGTGATTACCAGTTTTAATTGGGAAAAGCATTGCTTTTAGTGCAACCATGTAAACACCACATAGTATCAAGTGGTACCAGATGTTGGAATCGAAGCTTTTAACATGGACAAAACAGGACAGCTCTAAAAGTACCTGGGATAAGTTTAGCTTTCCAACAGGACAAGGAACCTTACAACCAAAGCTACAATGTGTGGTTAATCCCTAGGTCTGTCTAAAGATTTAAAAACTGCTTTACACTATCCTTCATACGGCGCACATCCAATTTTAACTAATTTTACAAAGATGATGGGGGGGGAAAGGCAGCACGGTGGCTTAGTGGTTAGCACTGTTGCCTTACAGCAAGGAGGCCTGGGTTGAATTCCTGGCCAGGGGGGTCTTTCTGTGTGGAGTTTTGCATGTTCTCCCCGTGCTTGTGTGGGTTTTACTCCGGTTTCCTCCCACAGTCCAAAAACATGTATGTTATATTGATTGGTGATTCTAAATTGCCCATAGGAGTGAGTGAGTGTGTGTATGTGTGGCCCTGCGATGGACTGGCGACCTGTCCAGGGTGTACCCCTCCTGCCCTTCGCCCTTGCAGAGGCGGCTGGGATGGGCTCCAGCAGATCCCCGTGACCCCGAATTAGGGAATAAGCGGGTATAGAAAATGAATGAATGAATGATGGGGGAAAACTTTTAAGATAAAAGTAAAAGCTGCAATTGCTTTTTTTTTTGCATATCAATTGATGATGAAATATATTTTTCGATATATATAAATCGTTAATGCTGCCAGCTTTAAAAGAGTATATCAACAATGACTATAGGCACAAAATAGGTCTATGACAAGTTAAGTTTGTTAACAAAAAACAGATAAATATTTGGAAAATAGGACAACTGTCCATTTGGTGTAATAAATTTGTGCTTTTATTTTAATCACAAGAATGTCAGCGCTCCAAAAATATGGTACATTTTTTCACTCATGGAACGCAGTGTCCCACTGGGAGGACAGTGTTTAAAACACTCTAACATGTTTTCATGTATATCGAATAAAAGAGATGTCCAGAAAAAGACTTTATCACAAAGAAAGGGCCACTGTGTAAACATTTCATTACATGCCAGGCTTAAAGGTTACTTGAATTTTTTGTGTCATGCCCAGTCCTACTGAATAGAACAGAGTTTGGCATTGCCTTCATTCTGCTCAAATCCCTCTCCATTAATATTTCAGCCCTTTTCCCAGATAGACTTTGCTCCTTTGAGAAGCGAGCGAATGTTTTATTTACAGAACATGCTTTTATGAAAACCCGTCCGATCTTTCATTTGCAAGTGCTAACTATATTCATAGAGAGCGTCTTTAATGTATAATTGAGTTTGTAAATGCAGAAGTTGGTGCATTTGTGCAATATATTCTGTATGTGTTGAGCTGTAAGAAGTTTATCGGTTTGTATCGTGAGACTTCACCATCTGGCTTCAAAGGGACATCGGGAGCGCTGTACCACAGCAGTCCAAACTGAAACTGACACCCAAGAGGCTAATCTGCACTAAATTATCATAACAAAGTGAGGCAATCAAGTATGCCCACGAGTAAATGAAATAATACCAGGTCCATAACAGCCTGCTAATCAGCCAAGAAGGGTACGGATATTTACGTAATAGGGAAATGCACTGAAATTGCGAAGTGGTCATTTTTTTTCATACCAAGCAGAAGCGAACGGGGAACAGCATTAAGAGTGGATAAGTATGTCTCACAGACATTCACATGCTTAAAAAGTACCTTTTTATAATAAAAAATTAACTTTTGTGGTATTCAAGCATTAAAACTCTCCAAGGTGTGTGCTAATCAACTTCAGGGTGGTACTTTATTTTTACAAGCAGCTTGTTTTATTCACCTCCTCATTTATCGATGAAGAAGGTGAATCAGTAAAAAACTATTTCAGATGTTGCTCTTTTATAAATGTCTGAGTTTCAGCACCAGTCTTTACATAAAAACAACCCACAGGTGAGGGTTGGTCAGAGTTACACAACAGAGTTACCTGTCTTCACCCGAAAGCATTTTATCTCATTTTGAGAATCACTCCTAGATGGATAAGTTGAGCTATGACATTAAGCAGAAAAGGTCAGCTCTCAACTTAGGTCTTATACGAAACCAAGATCAGCCGTTCTTCTGCTTTTCTGTTATTACAGGTCTAGGAATAGCGCTTTGTGTGTATCGCTACGTCAGCTCTCTTGATGGCCGCAGTTAAACAAAAGCGCCTCTTGTTTAAAGGCAGTGTGGTTAGATGATGATGGATTAGCTTGGAAAGGGGAGAAAGGAAGAGGGCGTGAGGAACGTTCCAGCGGTGGTAGCAGCAGGTCCAAAAATAATGGAGTTCTCCCTGTTCATGTAGTGAGTTACAAAGTGATCGGCTTATGCTTAACTGTATATTTTATAAGGTTTCATATCTCAGATCTTTTATGTTGGAGCTGAATTAAGGAAGTGAGCAAAAGATAATGAAAGGAAATTTCATAGCACTTGGGGCCTGTCGGGTTTTTTTAGCTTTCAGTAGTCTAGCCAATGACCTTCTGTGGTTTAAGTTCTGAGAAGTCCCAGATCGCATAATGCCAAATGTTCGTCACAAATCTTGCCCAAGTCTTTGGCACACCAGTCGTACAGTCTGTAACAAGTGAGCAACAAAGGCACAATTTCATGTCCTTTCATGCCTTTTATCGCATCCATCGGAGGGCTGTGGGGGTCATGAGGGAGGAGACGTGGCTGCTCCAGCAGCATGTTGCCCTCCTGCAGGTTTGGTCTGAACCCTCAAAGAGAATAGCAGAGTGATCACAGGTAAATCTGGTTGCTAATGAGGATGGTGCGTACTATATGTTTTAGTACTCCCTTTCTTTAATTTACTGGCTGGGATATTGAGATGGTCTCCAGTGCTTTCATCTTTTATTTCTATTACGCTTAAGGGAATATGGTTAGCCGGGGTGGTAGTGTAAGTGACTTTAGAGTGATCATGCCTTTTTATGTCAAATGGTTTTGATCATGTTTAAGCAGAAGGCAAGAAAACCACAGCCTAGGGTATCTTTCACGCACTCTGAGAGTGTCGTTTTGTGCACTGAATAAAGATACTAATAAAAGATTGCTTTTCAGTGCTGCTATATAAGAAACTAGACAAAGTTAAGATCTAACTGTTGGTTCTTCATCACACCAGGGTTTACAAACCCCATGGTTTCTCCTCAAATGATGTCCTTTCATAGTTTTATCTCCATGTGCTACAAAAATAAGGCAGTGCCATTTTTTAAAGCACCAGGCCAGGGGTCCGTGCTAAATGCTCATTACATTTGCTCTGTTTCTCATTACTAGACAGTTTTACCATGGAAAGCAAAACCGCTGTGCATTTATCAAGTCCTGTTTCCTTTTTTGGGTCAATAGGAAAATGCTCAGACAGCAACAAAACTTGTTGTTGGACACTAAGCAGTAAGTCTGAGCATGACCATGGCTACCTTACTGGTCTGGTCTTACTCTTCCAAGCAAATCTGTGATGGATCACCATCTGCTGAAGATGATACAGTTTAATGGACAGACCAAAGGTCTAGTCTTATCTGCTTCTCGGATTGCCACATAAAGGACAGACACAGCTGGAGAAGCCGACAACCCCCCATTCACACCTGCTCCAAGAGAAACTCAACTAATGATTTGTGAGTGACGTCTGAGCTGCTGAAAAGGCAACAGGTCATGGGAAGCCCTTGTTTACTGGGGCGACATCACGCACTTTGAGTGACATGGCCAAGCCTTTGCTTCTTGCTCAGTATTTTGACCTCGGACCAAAACTGAAGTTTTCTTTGCTTTCTATGAACTCTGTCACAGAATCGGTATGAGACAAGCCAGAAACGAACAAAGTGTATGCTGGGACAAAAACAAACTGCATGAAATGCAATACAGCATGTTTTGTCTAGTTTGAGTTCCGATGTGTCCCATTGAATATAGTTTGTTTGTTAGTTTGTTAATAGAAAAAAAATCTAATTAAACATCTTCACGTTTTGAAAGTAAAACTGAATCCCAATAAAAACAGCAAAATAGACTGAGCCTAACAGTCATTGTACATTTAATTTATAATCACATTAACCCATTAGTTCAATTCTTTGTGCTGGCTCATGAACCTTAAATCAATTTTTACTCAATAACTTCAAGTCAATTTTTTATAATTCTAGACAATCTGCGCTACATGCTCTGATGCCCAAGATATCCTTTAACACTGTCTAATATTGCGAAGGGGTGAGGAGAAGCCCTTAATCTTCAAGTATCTCTTTGAAACATGCAGCTCAAAGATAAAAAACCAAAGATTCCCTTGATCTTTCAGCCAAGGCAACCCTAGAGGAAAACATTTCATTAGTCTCTATCAAGGCCTGACAGCAATCCTTTTGTGCGAATCTGAAAACAGAACAATAGAACTTGTACAATATCAATATGAGCTTGTGTTATCAATAGTGTGTTACTGACTTGTTAAACACCAACAATGTACATTCTTGACTTAACACCTCTATAGCATATGACCTGAGTAGCAAATTTTTGATTAACCATTTTTGGTTAACTCTTAACTCTGGTGGACCCTTAAATAGTGAGCCTTAAAATAAATGCCCCATAGAAAGACACCATATCTGATCAGCAGTTGTTTTTGGCCGTTAGGTAACATCTACTAAGCTTATAAAACATAACCCTATTCTTTATTAATCTCACCGCTCTCACCAACCTGCAGTTCTGGCCCAAGTCCAAGGGTTTGTTTGTTCCATTGACAACTTGAGGACTGACATTGTTTAAAGGACGTCAACAATCGAAATGTCATTAAATACTTCTACTTTTGGTTCAATTAAATTGTATATACGGTCAAGACTATTGATATTAATGGCCATTACAAAAGCAAACCATGAGCTTATCAAGTTTGTAACTAAAGAAGTAAAGATGTGTAGAAGGATTTATAGTTTACAGAAAGAAGGTAAGAATGCTATTAAAATACTATGAATTTCAAAGCAAATTATTTTAGAACTTTCGTAAAGCATAAAATACAGTTAAAAAATATAGATTATAAAGATTAATAAAGATTTCCATGCATTTCCATTTAAATAACAAAATATTGTTCAAAATATAACAAATGTGTTAGGATCCATGGATGTGAATCCGAGAAAACAATGAAATAGTGTGTTATGAAAAATGTAAATAGACATTGGAAGTTTAAATATACTGGCATGCTTGTACCCTGGTCAAGCAAGCGAAATAGGATGTACTCTTGTAGGTGACCCCCAAGGAAGAGGAATTAGTGGTATCCCGCCAAGACTCTTGTGGAAACATGTATAATTTACAGCTCATAATCTGTCTGGTCATGGGGAGTGATCAATAATGTCAATAATCCGATTTTACCTGGATTTTCACAGCTTGTTTGATTTATTAATTCATAAAGTCGTCCATATGTGTAGTGGGGACTAAACTCACCTTTCTGAGCATGCCATGGCTTCTAGGCAAGACTAAGGCAAATAGATTTAGATCAGACTAATAAATTTACCTTGCAGGTTTAGTAAGTGCAGCTTAGTCAGAGGAAATAAAGCCGAAACGTTATTTAAAAGGTCACACAGGATAGAATTAAGTTCTTTGGGAAAATCCTGGCTGCAATTTGCTCGCTTTTAACCAAACAATGACTAGACAAGATTCAGATGCATCAGGCAACAATCGCCAGCCGTATTCCAGCTGCAAACGCACTAAGCAGGATGTGCATGACTTAATACTAAATCTTAAGAAACACAGCTGGAAGAACTTTATCACAGTACGCTGTCTGTAAGTCCATGCCATCTGTGTTGACATTTTTATCATGAATGGTCGGGTTATGTGCTCTGTGGGACGCATAAAAAATTGCTCTGTGAAACCATCAAACAAGCCGTGGAAGAAGTAATAGACACAGTAAGCTTCCATAACTGACTTGTAGGAAATATGTCCACAGCCAACGTTTAAAGCCACAGATATATCTGCGAAAAATAAACAATTTCTCCATCAAATTCTCTTTTTTTTCCTTTTTTCTGCCCTGCTCTTTTTTTATATAAGAAATGATTAAAGAATTGCAGTGAAATCTGCAGTTAATTCAGGCATGTTACATATAGGAACGTCTATAAAACTCAGACTTTCTGTCGCTTCAGTCTTTACTTTAATGAATATTTGCATATAAATTAAGTTTATGGCCAGGTTTAATAAGAAGATCCGGCCTGACGGCCACAGAGGTTACAACCCTCTTAAAGTGGTTAAGAAATGATGGGCTTTCATAGACAGTGGAAGAACAGGAGATGCAAATGTGCAGATTAACACTTAAATACCCGTGAGGCTGTAGCTGCGATCATAAAAAAGAAAAGTGGACGTTGCTCTCCAGACAGGTGCTAAAAAAACTTGTATATAGAGCAAATGGTTACAGTTGAATGTAATGCAGTTGTTTGGTAGACATACTAGTCTTGGTACAACCCTGATCCATACATCATGAACATTAACCTAAAAGCTGTTGATTAAATGACTTAACTGCTAGTTTGCTAAATATCGCTAACATGTTTGGGAAAACATGCTCAGTGAGGATTCCCTCATCTATGTTTACACTGTGGTGCTGTTGTACTTACAACTCATTCGTTGTAACATTCGTTCAAACTGAAACCGCTAAACAAAAGCTATAACAATTGCATTCTAACAGTTTCATTCATTCATTCAGCCCCAGACTAAAACCCTGTGTCTAAGATCAGCAAAATTCCATCTTTTATTGGCAACTTTCAATAGCATTGCTGTAAATTTTGGACCCAAGGGAAAGCTGGCAGTCCTGGGAGAGCGTCTTGGTAAGTTAACACCTTCAGGGTGAGGGGTTAACACTGAGGATAAAAGGCATAAATAACACAAACACTAAGAAAGGCCCAGGTCTATAAAACAGAGGGCCTGGTTGTAAAATTTGCGAGCCACAGCATACGCTAAAATGGTTCTTTTATTCACTCTAAAGCAAGATTTAGCTAACTTTCTGGTCCATTAAAACCCTCTTTAGACTAAAAGCCTGGAATTTTCACACACTGTAAGCAGCATTTAACTTCCCAGTGATAGACTGTTCTCAGATGTGCTTATTTTCAACTAGTTGTCCTCTTTCTTAAAAATACAAAAGTAAAATAAGGCTAAACAACTGTTTTTCGTTATTAAAGTGGTTTTGCCTGTTGTTGATTCCCAAATGTTGCTTAAAACCAATTTTTTTTCCCCAGAGATCTGTTGCAAATATGGCTGCACTTTATAAAGGATAAACAAATATATCTGAGGCAGCCAATGAGTGCAGTAGTAATTAGTGTGCCAAAAAATATCCTGGGTTTTACAGTGCACAAAATGAGTGGCTAAATGTAACACGCCATATAAAAAGAATTAACGTCACATAAAGTCTTTAGATAGTTCAAATGAGCAAAACAGACTGTTATCTTGTTAAACAAAGACTTAATAGTTGAAACCCTTTCCATGGTGTCTGTACTCAAACACCATAAATACTGCCACTGCCCTATTCCTTTCTGTAAAAAACCTGAAAAATACGTCATGACTCACCAGGAACAAAACACCCGAAGCTTATCGCACCTGAGTGAAACTAATTCAAGTAAAATATATACAAGAATTTATAACATACATAGTTTTTTAGATTTTTAAAATGAAACTATTTCCTATAATTTTATAATTTTCTAACTTTTCCAGACCTGAAAATGAAAATCCCACAAAGGTCTTTTTCATGGACAGGTGCGATATCTTCTTGTCAGTCGTTAGTTTATTAAAACAAATAGAAATACATTATTACCATCTTTAACAGACTGATGATTTTTTTTTTTTTTTTTGATTATGCTTTTGCAGAAGATTTGTTTCAAACAATGTTTCTCTCTGCATCAGAAGCGGCAACCTAAGGTTAAATATCATCGCCTCCAGGCACTTTGCTCCAGTGATACTGCATTATTATTATTCAGGACTGGACTATCAACTAACATTAGTCTTTGTTTTTCTTCCATGCCCTGCAGATGCGTTCATCCAGCAAGCTCGAAAAACGTGGGTCGAACATTGCATGAGCAATCACGCATCAAATCAAAGAGATATCACAAGTTACACAATCATAAGTTACACAATCATATCATATCATATCATTTATCGCCACTTTACACATATGGCATGGCTGTAGTTTTCCAAAAAGTCAGTGATACAGTTGTGTAACTAATGATGTCCTGATTAAACAGTACCTAGCTGCTTGGCTAAGGAGATGGTGATAGATAAGTATTTTACAGTTAATGTAGAGATCATAGGAGGATACAGTATTGAGAAATATAAAGTAGAGGCCAATTCGCACCAAATGAAAGTTTTGATGCTGCCAACAATGTAAATGAAGCGTAAAGTGTTGTGTGGTTTGGTCGATTTAGGTGTGCGTTACACGATCATGTCATTCATTAAGTGCATGTCAGACAAAACTTTCATAAAAGTGTCTATATTTACTATCAGCAAATTATTTTACATTACACTGAGTTTTAACCAGAACATAACTAGGTTTTGCAAATCATAGAAAAGCTCGCTGTGGTGTCTTCACACTGTACATATTACCTGACTAAAATATGACTCCCGGGAGTTTCTTAAGAATTTATACATAATAGAGTGAAAACAAACAAACAAAAAACATTCAGCAAAAATAACAACGATTATAATTATATGAGTATATCATGATTATTATTCAGATTCTCTGAAAAAAACAATTTGTCCTCTTTATGAATTTCTAAGAGAAAAAAAAGACTAAATATTTGTTGCTTCGTGTGAAATCTGTGCTAAACAAACCATCATATGAAATGTATTTATTCAGTTGTCAGTGGTTGAGCTACAGAACAAAGGAAGCAAATTCCTGCTATAGCAGTCGGTGGTCCGTGTGTGGGGGAAACACACATGAATATGCATGGGCATATGTAAGCTCGTCTCTACGTACTGGATGTGTCATTACAAACTCATTGTGCTTGATTATTAGATCTACAGGGAGCCTGTGAGGGAGCTGAGAGACGGATGGTGGTGGCAGGATCTTGGCACTGTGCCGGAGTGCCAGTGAGGGTTGTTGGAAGTTTGTTGGTTTTGCATAAAGGGGAACGTAATACACCCATAATGCCAAAGATCCGAATGTTTTTGTTGCTTAAAACTAATAGAATCTTGCACACTAAGGAGTGTTTTGGGAGATGATTAAATCATGAGTAGCAGGAGCGCTGTGGTTGTCAAATATAGGTACAGTTTAAAGTAACAGTTCCTTAATGGTTCTTTAATTATACCTCTTTGTAAAATGATGATAGAATTCTACATAAAACCTATGCATTCAATACACTCTTTACGAAGCATTTTGGGTTTATATAATAACCTTTCAGTAAATAGTTCTGACAAGGATCCTTTTTTTTGTTTTATAGCCTAAAGAATAATTTTCTACAATGAAAATATTTAAGGTTGTTCAAAGAACCACATATAAAATGTAGTGTTATTTTAGACTGATTTTTTAAAATTTGATGTTAGACTTTGTTAATTATGTCGACGTAAACGTATCATTGTAAACTCATACTCAAAACATCATGCAAAGACCTGGGGACAAGAGTCATTACCAGTAAGAAAATTAGCTAAATGATAAATTTGTAATTTGATAACTTTTTATGTCCTCATTTAATTAATCACTTAAAATTGTCCCTGTTCTTTCAAACTGGTCCTAAACCAAGTAGTTTTTAGCAAATGTTTAAACCTTTTATTCAACATAAACTAATCACATTTAATTCTTTAGACAATTGTTATCTATTAGTGGTGAAAAATGGTCCAACATCAGATTAGGACTTTCCCTGCGGGTAAAAAAACATGGCACATGTCTTTCCTTTTTTTAAGGATGAGTAGCAATGTGCATAGAAAGTAGCCACCCTCTTTGAACTTGTGAAGACTTGCTCCGGCTTTCAGGCCTCTCTCTTTTAAAGGCCAACCTCAAACATGATAAGCACCAAAGAGAGAAGGCCAGCTTGTTTATGTGGTTTGGGATGACATTTAGTAATTTGACATTTTATACACAGCATATGCTGTGTTTATTTGAGAGGCTAACTCTGCTTAGAGACTAAAAGTACTTGTTTAATATTTACTCGACTGTATAAACCTTATGTCAGTTCTCTGGAGTATCAGAGAAAGTAGATGGTACATCTACATAGTTTTATAAAGAAACATTTCAGTTTATTTATTTAATTTGTAGATGTATGGAAGATAAGTGTGTTTGACAAGACGGAAAATTACTCCATGTTCACGTTCACAAAACCACTGTTTTCATTCAGTGTGTATGTTTAGATGTAATGCACTTCACTTGAGCTTTCACTTGCCTGAAGAGCTAGCTAATGGATTTATGATTTGTACATCACTGAGAGAAATATTTATGCTCTGTTTTTGGATCATGCCATCGCAGAAGAAAAACTCATACTGTAACTGCAGTTAGCAGTTAAAAGGAACCAAAGTGAAACTGCTATAGAGGGTGGAAGTTTCAGGGTCACAGGGATTAGACCATATTAGAGGACCAAAGGAAGGGGTCTCATGTTTTGAGCTTTTGTTCCCCAGGGTGACCAGAGAGGAGCCCAAAAGACACATGTTGACAGCTTCTTTGTTGCAAAGGCCACTTTTAAATGGAGACAGGGTTCTCTGAGTATGCCATCTATGTACTCTGGCAGTATGCACTCTGCACTGAATTTCAAAAAACCACTGACATCTAACCCGAGGCGTGATGAGATGTGTGTACGGTCACGTGTGAGCACATCTACACACTTCAGAGTGTTCTAGTGGTTAGTAAAACTGAAACAGTCTGCTGTTTTGAAATTTTGTCCGCATTTAATTGTAAGAAATAAAGGTTGTATGAAAAACTGACATGGTTTAGATCTGTTTCAAAGACATGAGGTGAAAAATTTATTTACACAAAGGGTTTAAAGCTTCATACCTCTCAGAGAGACAGGGCAAACTCCCTGCCAAGTGCGGAGTGAAATTTCAGGGGGGTAATTTGGGCACAAGACAAGTCAGTGAATGAGAACTGTACAGTTGTGGAGAACAGAGGACTTGGGTGCTAAAAAACAAGGAGTGGATGATTTCTGTAACCTGAAGGACCTTCTCCTACACCAACGGAGTTGCACACAATCAAAACTATCCTGGGGCACCAGGTGTGTGCAGCTGTTAAAAAGAAGAATAAAGAAAAAAGTAGATGCAATAGCAAAGATTGTACTAAAGATTTATGCGGGGGGATGGGGGTTCTGAAGGAGACTATTTTGGGGGTGCTTGAAAAAATCCCCACACAACTCTGGGATTTCTTCCAAATCCCAGATCAACCTCCTGCCAGAGACAGACATGACAACACGGTCCAGATGGAACGTTCAAAAAACTGATTGGCCATTTAATACTGCATATTGGAAAAAAAGAGTTAAGCTGATTAAACCATGGCAAATAAAAAGGAGATAAAGTAAAAGGCATCACTAGGGACATAACCTGCTTATTAAAGCTTTTTATCTCTTTGGCTTTTTTATTTTTTTATTCAAATGCCTTGACAAACATTGTGTGAAGGAAATTATGTTGTCAGTCCTGCTTCTTTGAATAGCAATATAACTACTCAACTATGAATTCTAATTTTCGAGTATTGGATTAGTCAGAGGCATCCAGCAAGGCAATAATAAACAAAGGATGTTCTGGTGGTATAAATCCAATTTCATTTTCCTTTCACGCCTTTCATGGGCTCAAAGTGGATGCATAGAAAGACTGTGGCTCGTATTTTCTGTTTTGTTTTAATTATACAGTAAAACATAGAGCTGGTATGCGTCTACTGTAAATTCTTTCCCCCCTGGTGCTCTAATGCTCAATTACCAGAGTTAGTCTTAACAACTGTTCTTAACAAACAGGCAAAAACTGACTGTAAGTATGGTCATATACAAAAATATTTGGATAAAACAGGAAAAAAATGCACAATGCATATTTATATCAAATTTAATATATAATATAAATCAGAGAATTACCCTGTCTACTTTACGTTACAGCCAAATGAAATGTGTCTAGCCTTCTGTTTTGTGGCTTTGCAATAATCTCAATAAGAAGAGAGATTTTTAAGAGTTCTATTTATCAGGCCCAATAAAAGCAGATAAAGATCTCAACCTTCTTCCAAACCTGCCAGCTGGGTCTTAGACAGGAGCTCCCAATATCATCATCCCTTCATTATGGTCTTTCAAAAGCGTCATGGTGGCATTCGGCTCAGGAATCCCAGGCTTTTGTCTTGGCTGTGCTATGAACCGATTTATTTGAAGAAATGAGAAGTATGGCTCCTGTCTAGTCACTGTCTCGCCTCATCAAGGCTCAGAGTGCTGAGCACAGCAAGCCTCAGGCTCGGGACTTGATCAAACAGCCCACTGAATGAGGGCTAGCTTGGCTGACCAGGCCCAGGCGAAGAACATACTGTCATTTGTATGCATTTATGATCAAAGGATATAATAATGGAAAATAATAATAACAGTGTAATTATAGACATAATTCTTTATGTAATTATGCCTTTAAATAATCACCATTAAATTTTAACCAGAAGACAAAGTATTAAATCAAATCAAATTCTATTTTTCAGATGCCAAAGACGATACCTAGAGGTTCACAGTGATTCAAGTGCTCCTTGCAGAACAATCTTTGCTAATTAATCCTCCTAATCAATATTTTCTTCATTATTTCTTGTTTTTCCCTATACAAAGGAGGAAACAAATAACTGTATGGTTTGCCCTTCAAAACAACAAAAGTTTGCAGATCTCAGTTTGTAGTCTAAACAGTACACTAATTCTGAACTATTCCATCAGGTAGAAACCAGATGGCATACTATACAGTATAGCATCACACAGAGATTTCTAAAAGTTATCGAAAATGCACATAACTCAGTCTCAAATAAACAAAAGGTCTTATGAATGGCATGACTTTAGTTAAATATGGTTCCAATTCATTATTGTGCAGAAATACAATGTAGACAAAGCAACACAGCTGCCAAGTCTGCACCAGCATGAAGAGAAATCCGGCCTGCCTTTAGAGGACCTAAATGCCAAAGACTCAATCTCAAGGCCAGGGGCACAAAAGAAATTTTGGGGATATCAGACCAACACTTCCAGCTCACTTTCAGATCACAATTAAGTATTAAACTTGCCTGCAGCCTGATCACTAATAGAACAGTATTGATTATTACAAAGTAAGTAAAATAAGTACATCTGAATTATTAAATGCCTGCAAAATTCCAAATTTGGTTTAAACAGATGCGATCAGCATATTAAATCATCTGATATGAAGCTAACAACCAACCTACCAAATCAAGGTGCTTATTGGCTTTTTTTGCTGTTTAGCACAAGGCTACAAAATTTTCTGGATGTATTTACGCTACCTAATCATAATCATAATCTAGGACTTTATTTAATAACAGATGATCAACTACGACGCGATTTTATTCTAATTTTAATTCTACTCCAAGTAGAATTAAATCACATCACTATCTGATGATTCGTAATTAATATCAGTCCTACCTATAACAATATAAGCATGCATTATTTAGCGTAGATACAACTAAGCTAGCACTGCTGAGCTAGATAACAATTCCTAAACTAGCTGTATCTGCTCAACCTAATGCATGATCATAGGGTAATATTCAGGACTGAATGTAATAACGGATCATCAAATAGCAATGCAATTTAATCCTGATATTAATTCTGAAGAATTGAATTGAATTGCATCGCTAGTCCAGTCTTTCCTCTAACGTTACAAGCATGCATTAGGTAGCATAGATATAGCTAAGCGAAAATAAGATGTAAAATAAACTGAGCTAGATAACAATGACGGTCACATGTTGGTGTTGTAGCAGGTTCCACCCTGCACAATGCAAATGCACAGAAAACACTGGTTCCGGCTCAAGCAACAACCCCTCACTGGCCCCGGTGGGAAGGAGTTATGGGATACTTTACTTCCTCCAAACCACTATTTAATTTTAGTCAGAATACCCTATACTGGACAGTAGGGGTGGGCGGTATGACCACAATTCTATTTCATAGTATGAGTAATTTTATTTCATTGTAACAATATATTTAATGATATAGTTATTTAAATAGGTAGTTATTCTGTAAAATCAATGAAAAAGGCTTTAAATAATGAAAAAAAACTTAGATACATGAGAAATGTAAAGGGCTCCACTTATTTCATTATGTTTTTTATATGAAAACCAATTCCACTCTATGTCATCACAAACCTTGACATTATAATCTTTCCGTAATCAACAGCACAGGTATAAAATAAAACTACTTAAATAACGAAAAAAATCTTGTAAACGCAAAATTTGCACGAATGCTGATTGAAAGTAAAAGTAAAACGTAACAGACACGATTTTAATACTCCACACATTGACAGTGGCTCCCTGATAGCCCAAAATTGCATACAACATAATTGCATATATACACCTTCATACCGCCCCGACCATCACCAGAAAACCCTTGACAGAGCCATAAATCAGTTTCTAGTCTCAACCTGATTAGGAAACCATGTTGTGATGCACTGCCCAATATCATTAACAAGGATGACAGTATCTGTGTTGACCTGTAAATGAAAAATAGTCCTCTATTTCAAAGTGTGCAAGGTGACCCTCTTTGTCAGAAAGACCCCCTATCTTATGATGGCTCATTTAATAATTCTGAAAAAGACGCCTGTCCTACACATGTGAGGTTTGAGCCTAATGGAGGCAGAGGAGGGGGTCTAATTAATCAAAGGTGACCAGAAGGGAAAAACAGGTACTTGTTAAATACCTATGGGGTAATCAAGTGTTACAGTGGAGCGAATACGGAAAGGGGGAGTTGTGACAAACATTTTCCTCCCTGGGTGGAGCAAGACCGTGGGAGGGGTCTGCTGAGTAAAATAAAAAGAAAGATGATAAAGAGAAATACAGTCTTAAATGACGATCAAAATAATCTAGTTATAAATAAATAGCTTCAATTATATTTTGTTATAATTCCCAGTTGCTTCCAAACTTTATGTCTATAAGGATGCTAAGTTCTAGGCATTTTACTTGACATAAAACCTGTTAACGTTTCATGTCAAACTGGTGACCACCAAAAGGGTAACAGTACCACACACAAAGATGTAAACATTTACATTAGAAAGTATGTCAAAAACAGTGTGGCTGCCTTTTTTAAGGATTTTAAAGATTCTGTTCTACAATATAACATGTAGGCAATACTTGGGTTCTGTAAAGATTAAAGAACTTCCTGGAGTTATTTATCCTTTAGAAGAGTAAAACCTTTTTACCTCATCTACAGGATACAACAAAATCTTTACCAATATTCATATAGGCATATTTTGAGAGGAAAACTGACCGGACTAATGAGATACTTAAAGGTAAATGACTACTTTACACCATTTTTTCAATACAGAACTAATGTCATCTGAATAAGCAAATGCTCATGACACGTCACGGCAGGGGAAAAAAAATAATACTTGGATTTAATCTTGTACTAAAAAAATTCCAAAGGTAGATAGAAATCTATCTAGTCTGAGGTATTTGGTAGCATTAAACTGCAGTGTAATTTTAGGCTAGCTCATAAAACAATATAAACCCTCAGTAACAAGCTGGACTACCAAAAATTAGCTTTTACTCTCTTTTTGAGTAAGTTTCCATCATTGTTTGTCGAATTTAAGCATTAATGTTTCCTAATTTTTACTTAAAATAAATAAAAGCTTTTTAAAAAATAACAGTCAAAAGTCACTCACCGACAAACAAAAGAGAGAAACCCCCCAATGAGCGTTTAAAAACTTTTTAAACATTATTTTATGTGGGGTTTTAAAATTTTTACCTCAGTTACGAAATGCTATGCTAACGAGATGCAGCATCTATTCCTCACGCGGCTCTCGCGCATCCCTGTTCAAACGCGCGCGCTCTCTATCTCTGGCAAAGTTTTACTCACGATAAACAAACGCACGCGTGCAGTCAGAGAGAGAGAGAGAGAGAGAGAGAGAAAAAAAACAGGGCACAAAATCTAAACAACCTCGCTTACCTCCTTGAGTGAGGTAACAGATCAACAGGGTAAGGAGTAAAACCGAGTTCTTTGGCACCATTTTCTCCCGTCGGTTATCCTGCAAATTGGAGAGAAAGAAAATAAAAGCAGTGTGTGCACGCTTTCCAATCTGAGCACGCGACTGTGCGGCGCACTCCGGGCTGAGTGTGTGAGGGAGGCGAATGTGTGTGTGAGTGTGTAAAAGAAGAGAGAGAGAGAGAGAGAGAGAGAGAGAGAGAGAGAGAGAGAGCGAGAGAAGGAGGTAAGCGAGAAAGCAGGCTCGAATTTCACTAAAATGCTCGCTTGGCTATAATACTGTGCTTATTATACACCCTTTGTGAAGAAACACGAGTATTTTTGTTTTGTTTGGTTGTTCCAAGCTTGAAATATTTCTGGAAACATGGGTGTGGTTATATAGCTGGATAAGCTGAACCTTGGCACCCAGAATGCCATCCCAAATCTTATTTCTTTTTAGTGACAAAGATCCGACTCGCCGACTCTTTCCTGTTCTTCCCAAACTATTTCTGTAATTAAACACTATTTTCGAGCATGCATCATAGACGTCATAAAGATCTTTCACTTTAAAATAGTTGGAGAAAACCTCGCGCGTTTTCACTCGAAGCCACTACCTCGCTTACAGGAAATTCTCCACAACTTTCACTTACAATCTTCAAAAGTTGTCCAAATGTAAGGACGAAAGTTTTAAAAATAATGTTCCTCGGATGTTCTCATAACATTAGTAATAGAATGTATTATAAATGTAAACTTTTACACATTCGTGTGATGTTTTACGGACAATGTTCTTGGAATGTCCTTAAAACCTTATCCATACAAATAAGTTGATTTGTACGGTTCCACCGCCATGGTGTAGTGACGCCTGCACCTACATGCACAAGTTGTTGCGCTCCAGCGACCCGGGTTTGATTCCAACCTGGGTCCTTTCTGGTCTTAACTCTCTCTGTATCTCCCTTATTTCATTTTGTCCTATCAATAAAGGCCAAAAATATCTTTCAAAAAATTATTTGTATGAATAAACCATAAAAATAACTTTAGAATAGCATTTGATCAACTATCGACATTTTCATGGTTTTGGAACATTCCAAAACCCCAAACCAAAACCCAAAAATGTTTTCGGAACAAAAATTAGTTAGCTGGTTCACTTTATGTCCTCATTTTTCCCATCCATTTACCTCCTCATTGGCCGTTCTCTTTGCCTTCTGCCTGCAGATTCATGTCCAACCTCCTCCAACCAATATTTCTAGTATCCCTCCTCTGCCCAATCTCCATCTGTCCTCTCTGACTTTGTCACCCAAACACCCAACAAGGTCTGTCTATCTGCTGTGCTTTTTAGTAATCCTGTCCAATCTTATCACTTCAGGAGAGAACCTTAACATCTTTAGCTCTGCTACCTCTAACTGACTGCTGTCTCTTTCTCATCACCACTGTCTCAAAACCATAGAAGATATCTGCTATCTTCTCTAGAAAAAGGTTGCAAAATAATATTATTTATAAATTTGTTTAATGCCACATAGTGGAGACTATATGTAAGGCCGGAACACACCCTGGAAATGATACCAACCAGCATGTTTTAGGGGCTGGTGAGAACCCAGAGAACCTGGAAATAAAAAAGACATACAGACAAGAAAAGAACCATGCATCTACATGTCACTTTTTTGTTGTTATTTGTAAAAAAAAATTTAAAAAGTTTGATAAAAATGTCTCAGAGAAGGTGGTTAATTTGCATGTAGATATTCCAATAAACACCAATCCTAAGTGTGTGTTAGGGATTACTTATAAAGCGACTCGGAACAAATCAGATATTAGGCAGAAGTAACACCATCATCTACATATTTTGGCATCCTATTTAGTTGTCTGATAAATATGTAATTTAGTCTTAAATGTTATTTTTTAGTTATTAGTGAAACATATATATCACAAGCCATTTTAGGCGTGTTTACGGGAGGGCCTGAGAAATCCTTTTTTTTTTTTTTTTTTTTACAGATAACAGGACATTAATAAGAATGCACATGCTGGAAACTTGTTTCCACAGACAAGTGTTTGGATGGTTTAAACAAAACTGCGGATTCTCCAAACAAACAACTCAGCTTGCAGGGTTAAAGCCCCTGCTGATTTTTTCCAGTCCACGGTCACCCTCCTAAACAGCTGCATTGCTGTGGCAATGTGTGTGTGTGTGTGTGCGTGTGTAAGATGGGTTGATAGGGGACACTCCAGCTGTCGGTCAGCCCTCACACTATACATTACTCACTGTTTCTAAACCAACACTGAGGCACATTGTACTACAGCCAAATAGGAGGGAAACTCAATTGGCTTGGTTTATTTTATTATTTGTTTATTAATTTAACACTGTATGCTTTAAATACCCAATATGACTATTTATTTGGTGGTACAGGTTTCAATTTCTCCCGAGTCTCACTACTCCATATTTGCAATTTGTTTTTGATATTTTGAAGCATATTTTAAGCCTTTGAGACGCTCTGCCAACCATAAAATTTACCAGATGAAGGCAGTGCATTAGGCACACAAGATGTTCCCTCCATCTGTCAGCACTTCCTCTGCGTTTGTCCACCTGCAGTTTAACGCAGCCCCTTAACTAACACACCACTGAGGAAATTAGAGCAAAGACCTGACAAGGCTGAATTCAGGTCAGAACCTGAGAAGCTCCTCTTGTGAACCCTGAAGGCTAGTAAGGTCTGAGAGGTAGATAAGGGAAACTGTATATCTCTACAGAGAATAAAAAAGAAGCTAGACTTTGAAGCTTCAAATGGCCTGTGTCCCTCATCGCTAATGGAAAAAAGTTTTTTTTTAACCTCGTATTTTCCTGTCTATATATATTAATCTGTCTGTAATCTTACTGTTATGTTGACGCACTTATATTGTCCTCCAGTTTATCCTTTATCTCATCTGCATGTCTGATGGTGGTGTTTGGTGAGGGCAAGCACAGGAGACAGTGGTTGATAGGAGGTGAAAACAGTGAGGATTTACAAAGTAAACACCGCTAACAGCTAACAATAGCCTTCTAGAGGTCAAGGGATCACACATAAGTGTTTAGTAAACTGGGCTTATCTAAGGCAAAGATACATGCACACGGGTAGCGTTTTATCTTACATTTTGGCATTTACGTTAGGGATGCACTGGTATCGATACTGGATTCGGTATTGGGTCTTATACCTTGCACATATAATCAGACTGACAACACTCCAAAGACCGATACTACATCACAAAACTGTCAGTGAACAAAGACTCCTACAGCAGCAACAGAATGTCAGACTATTAATGATAATTAATTAATGATAACAACCCATATGGGAGACTGCAAACTTTGCTTTGCAAAAATATAGAAACGAGTTCTTATAATACGAGTAATTCAATAAAAAATCTAAAATTAAGCGCCACCGTGGTGTAGTGCGCTGTTGTGCCCTGGCAACCAGGTTCGATTCTGGCTTGGCTCCTTTCTGCCCCCTCCCATTTCATCTCTGATCTGTCCTATAAATAAATGCAAAAATGCCCCAAAAAATATATCTTTAAACAAACCATCTGAAATTAAAACACAAAAGTCAGCAGAATTTTTTTTTTTTCGCTAGCAGTAACTTTAGCACACAGCAACTAACCCTGCAGCAAACTCTTGGAACACAAAAGAAAATGACAATAGATCTCACAAAGAGATACAAATAATCCCACATCCCCCCCCCAAAAAAAGGACAGGTATCAGTATCTGCGGTTACCAGGATTAAAATATTGGTACTTCTACTTAGTCTATCAGTGCATTCCAAATTTATGTAAAATCACAAAAAGCTGGGGTAAAAATGGGTTATAAAAAATGATCACATGCCATTGATTGTCTATGCAGCAATTATATGTGTGTTGTATTGAAAGAAAGTTTTTTCATTTTATAATTACTTTTAACTACAAAATTAGTTTCTATTAAAATTCATTTGGCAACATGGCTATCAACACTCACCATGCTTTCTATTTTTCTTTCTCTCTTTACTGTGACTGTTGTGAAAAGCAAAAAAATAGAGATTCTGAGAAGTTGAATTAGTTAAAATTGAGCTATACACATTTTTTTTTTTACATTATTAAATTGTTTATTGTGTAAACTTTTTAAAAAATCTATTGCTCGATCTCCCGGCTGTGGTTAATTGTTAAAGCAACTATTCGTAAATGACTGAACCTAAGTGTATGTGAGTTTTACTTCTGTTTCTTTCTTGCCAGATCTATTCAGTTATCAGTGTTCAGATCTGAATCGAACCAAGTTCAGTTGAAACGGCATCAATGGTTTACTAAGACCCACAATGATATGATCTTACAACAACGGTATAAGAACTCTGTAAGCATATATGTATGTGGGATGTGTGTGTGTGTGTTTTTTTTTGCTTTACAAAGGCAGTCTTTTGCCCAAAGCCACCTAGAATCCCACCTGCGTCTGGTCACCTTATACCATTGCTGTAGGCTAGCCATATTCATTTCTATTCTTACACTCATGACTCAAAGTCCGAAAGATTCTCTTTTCTTCCTTTTTCTCAGTTGTTCCCTTGTTACCAGCCATTTCTTGCCTTGGTTCTTGTTATTCATCTTGTTTGCCAAAAACCAACACTACCTGAATCCTCAAACCCACGCCTGGAAAGAACATTCTCAGCCTCTAGCTTAAGCACATTCAACCCAAATCATTAATGTAGAACAAATTAGACTCAGATTTTCCATTGACACTGGGCTCATCAAAAGGGTAAGGCAGGGCTATAATAGTATTAAAGAAGCACACACTTACTTCAATTATCTAATGACAGTGAAAGTGCTATAATCTGCTGATTGAGGCTATAATGTGATTACTCCGGTTGTTTTCGTCTTCGCAGCCCACAGGCACTAGTTCTACAGACCGAGAAGCAGCATGTGTCACAACAGGGGTGTCAGACTCACCAGACCCCCGAAAGCTGAATGTAAAGCTTAAATGTAAGAGTTCAACCGACGAAGACTATCGCTGTATGTGTTTAGGCATGAGTGTTTTGACTAATTTTATGTTTGTTTAAATAGACTGCTCTTGTCCCAGCATGCTTTGGACACAGAAAACATGTGGGAAAATCTGCTGTATTGTCAGGCTCATTACCACGTAAAAACAACTTTATCTGTTTATGAAAGCCTATAATTTTTTTTGCCATCCTGTTCTCCTACTCACACAGGATGGCGACGTAGGTTCTTTGTAAATGTGTACAAGACAGAAGAACAGCTTTGGCATGTGTGAACTAATGCTCCATAAAAGGAAACATTGCCGGAGGCATCATCTGAACACAAACCAGTAGATGGTGCATCAACTATCATAAAACACTCTTATGAAACCTCATCGATTACAACAAAACCTGTTTTTTTTGCTGCTGGTCTTTGATACGCCCCTTTTCTATCCAGGATTAGCACGAGAGCTGAAATTTGCCATCTCTGTGGTGTTGTTTTCCAGTCTATTGTCCTCTAAATTCCTTATGGCAACGTCAGGGTCATTATCCACAGTGACTGGCCAGGGACACCACGGTGGCTGAGTGGGAATTGTTTGCCTTAGAAGAAAAAGATGGTCTCTTGGGAGGGTCAGACATCTTTCCCTCAGGTCATGTAGACGTTTAGAGTGACCTCTAGAATTGGGGGTGCCAAGAATCATCTAATGAATCACTTGAGAACACTAAAGAGACATCTAATTGGATGGGTGTAAAGATCCCACTGGCGCTAATGTTTGGATATGGGGGTGGACAGAAAAATTATTTGGTGGCAGCGGTGAAGTGTTATTGACGGACTGTTTACGGGGTGTTCCGACAATAACACTTTTTTAATCATAATTCAAACAAGGGCCAGATTTAGAACTCTCATGAAAGTCACACGTTGAGGTGGTATATATAATATAATTATATTATATAAAATATGTATATTATAATTATCACGAAAGTTATATAATACAGCCAATAATTATTCTCTAAAAACCCTGCAGGGTACAAACCTTTGCACTCAAAAATATATACTAAATTATAAAAGAAATGATAAAACTTAGGTTTAAAAAGTTAAAAATTAAAAACTACACTCATATTTCTATATAATCAACATGATCACTACTCCAGGGTAAGACTGCAGGCTTGTTTACAGCCCCAGACATGTGTCAGCCAATATTCTTACACGTCAAGAGTGCCCAAATCAAAATTATCCCTGGAGTTCTGTCTGATGCAGTGAGCGAAGAAAGCAATTATAGCTCAGCTGTTTTGGGGATAGGGTGTGTCACACAAAACACTGCAGGATGCTCAAGAACTGCCTCCACCTCATGGTTTCCTGCTCAAATTGAATGAATAGTGCGTGAGACAGCAAAATCAGCAAGTAAATAAGACTGATATCTCATAGTGAGCTGTACATGGACCCTAAGACTTTATGTGTGCACAGTGGGTGTTTAGCAATAAACGAGGACATTTAGTGGGTGTAAGTGAAGAGGATGTAGAGAATAGGGCTGTGGTGACCCCTAAAAGGGAACAGCTGAAAGTAGAAGAGGAAAGTGGGTCTTTAGAAAGCTGAAAGAAGACTGCAGAGTGCAGATGGATAGCTTGGTGGGAGACTCAGAAGTTATAAAAGTCAAGCAAATAGCCTAGATCTTAGACACTCATATGAATTTGCTCCCGTTTTTATTCCTACGCGTCTGCTTCAATTTAAGAAATTTGCAACAAGTCTGAAAGCGTGATACGAGAATGCCATAGCTGGGAGGGCTAAGTGCGGCATGTGGAACATTTTAGTGCTGAAACGAGTGTGTGCGGCAGGCAGGCGGTGTTTTGTCAGAAAACAGCAGGCTGACTTTGGAGACAGTTGATGCCAGTTTCACATGGCGGACAGAGCGCAGGGGGAGCAGCTGTTACAGGGTGGGGATGGAACAACGCAGGGGAGTGAAAGAGAAAAGAAGGAAAGAGTGGGTGAGAGCAGCTGTCAAAGAAAGGACTGATCCAGGAGAGAAAGAAATAAAATGGGTCCTACAAATCAGCCAAAATTTAAAACGACTAACTGGGTGTGGAAGTGGATGATGATGATGATGATGATGATGATGTACAAACATAAATAATAATAAAAACAAATGAAATATATAGTATTTATTGTTATGATGCACAGGACTGTATTTTAAAATCTAAATTATTTGCCTCCAACAGTGCTTTTTAAAACATTTTAAAAGTAAAAGTGAAGGAAGGTGGTTAGGTGGTCAGGTGGTACTTTGTGATGACTGGAACATTAAAGCATAAATGATCAGGAAGAGAAGAAGGAAGGCGCTAGGTGTGTCATCTGGAAGGAGGACATGGTGGTGGGAGTTCAGAGCAGTATACAGACAAAGAGATTAGCCAAGAAGTAGTGACACATGGACAGCATGGAGCAGATGTAGATAGAAATACAAGGAATTACAGTGTAGAGTAAAGCGGAAGGTGACTGATGCTGAACAAAAGGCTAAAGACAAGTTATACACTAGGTTAGACAATAGAAAAGAAGAGATGGACAGATAACTTAGGGACAACAGTCCCTAAGCATTGAAGATTGTAAAAAGAAGTGAAGATGTGAGTGCAGGAAAGTTGGAATGGGTGAAGAAATGTGTCTGGGGTGATGTGAGACAGAAGGAATCGGTGAGCAGCTATGTGGTATGAGCAGTGGTGAGAGCAGCTATGTGGTATATTTTAGAGACAGTAGCACTGAGAAAGAGACAGGAAGCTGAGTTAGAGATAGCAGAGCTGACGATTTTGAGGTTCTCCCTAGAAGTGATGGGTTTGGACAGGATTAGGAACGAGCACATCAGGGGGACGGCTCATGTTGGTATTTTCAGGGTGCAGAGTAGAAAAAGGTGGAAATATCTGTAGGAGAATATTAGACATGGAGCTGCAGGCAGAAGGCAAAAAGGAAGGCCAAAGAGAAGGTATATGGATGTGGATGAAGTTAGTGTGAGTGATGAGGATGTAGAGGATAGAGCTAGGGGGATTCAGATGAGTCCACGTGGTGACCCCTGAAAGGAACCACAAAAGGAGAAGTCCTCCGGATTCTGTGTATTTCATTCAGAAAATTAAAACAACATGATAATATCAATGATTATACTTAGTTTTGCTTAAGTAAGAATACATTTTTCATCAGAGTATTGTTAGCCTTAGATTAGATGATGTAGAGCGTCCACCATTCAGTGCAATTTGTTGCTATAGAAATGTATTTTATAATAGTGAATTGTAAATTATGCATTTTATATGTTTAAATCTAATGCGGATAACCAGTTTTTTTGTAAAAAAAAAAACCCCCAAAAAACTAGAGAGCACAATTTGGCTTTGCCTTTACAGAGGCATGATCCACAGGGAACAGTGACACAATGACTCTTACCACCAGGAGACGGATAGAAGCATGTCACGTGATCAGACGCAGCCAGGCAGCTACACATTTGGCCCGTGTACCGATTTGATAAGCATTTCGGCTAGGTCAGAAATGACATTATGTGGCAGGGGGGAATATAATCACATAAAACGCCTTCGAGAAAGCTCAGCAGCAAGATAAATCACAAATTAACAGAGTTGCGGTTTGAAGGGTTTTTGGATTATTAACACAATGTGACAAAACCATGTTGTGGCATTAACATGTATAAAGATAACGATTTTTGAAAATATATTCATAGCATAATCTTTGACCTGATAAGACTTCTTTTTTCTAGTCCTAAGAATTTAAATGGCCTGATTTAAGAAATAACAGACCTCCTGAAAGGCAATTTCGTTTTGACCCCTCTCGGTGTGGTCCTAATGGGAAACAATTTGCATTTGAATGCTGTCAACAAGCCTGGAGCTTTCGTGTATCGATTATTTTCATCTACGATATTTTTCACCTGTGCTAAAAAAAATTGCCACCCTGAGAAAATCATTAAAGGCCAGTTTTTAGACAGAAAGCCGGATTTCATAATAAGTAACTATACAGCTTCTGTATATAGTGAGGAATAAATGGCTTTACTTTATTATAAAATTGATAAAGTTATTTTTGCAGGGTTTTTTTTTTTTTTTTTTACAAGCTTAAGATGTTAATTCAATTAAAATGAAAAGATTAGGAGATAAAACAGCTAGACATACTAATAAACTAAGGTGTTGCTCTCCTAAGGCAGATGAATCAATGGCTAATCTCATCTGCTCATCACTTATTCACAATTTTTTTTTAAATAAGCAAGTAGGAAATTAAAGCTAATTTAAGGTAACAATAAAAAATGGGGTTCAAAATATTTCTTCAAACTATTATAAGCAGATGAAAATGTGCTCGTTGTGACATAAGCAGGGTTGCAGCTAGATTAGGATGATTCTAGGGGCCCATGCAGTTTGGGAGCCCCCAGAGATCTGTTTTATTAGTAGTAACAGTGTGGAATGGGTGTGGTAGGAGGCCTAACTTTATATTCTAGTATTCATATTCATATTCAGCACCCGGGCCATCAGTGTGGCAGACAATCATTATTAGAAATATTAAACATATTGATTTGGCTCCAAGGTCAGTTACATTTAAAGGGATGTGAGTAAGACCTTACATGAGTAAGACTCTGCAAAAATTTACATATTATCATATTTGTCATGTCACACAATCAATTGTTAGCTACGTCCATTTTTAGATTTAGGGAACACGTATGATGTGTGATGTAGGTCCAACAATTATGACAAGCCAGGAGCTCATCTCGATAACTATTTCTTAAAATGGATAGGATCATTAGATCCAAAATTCAGCAGTTCAGCACCACAGATGGTGTTGGCCCCTGCGGCATTGCCACACTGACAGTTCTCCGTTTTTTTCTGTTTAATTCATTGGCATAAATCAAAATGACGGGTGTGTTTTGAACCATGACCTCGTGATGCACTCATGCAATATTGGTGCTAACAACCACCGCGGTGGGGAAACGAAAGGGGCGATGTATTGTATATTCCGTTTATTGAATCGAGGTTTCATTCGTCAACATGTCATCGTGGTACTGATGAGGATAATTAGACCGTTTATGTAGTCTTGTCTCCTACACGACTGGAATATTACTCTGGGATTTTTTTTGGTTGTGTTTTGTATTCACATACCGTCATGTTTGGATGCTCCATCTACGTGTGCCATGGGAAATTAATTAAGATCATCAATCTTTACAGTTTGGATGGGTTTCTTTGTCAGACACTAGACCCATACAGAGACAAATAAATGTCTCAATATATGAATGTAATTTTACATTTTAATGTTAGCAATTTTTTATGGTTAAATGTAAGAACGTTTTTATTTTATAGTCTTCAAAGTTTGTTCAATTCAACTATGTTCTTATAATACCCGGGTAAACATTTTATTTTATTAACCTATAATAAAACATTTATAGTCAGCAGAGTATTTTAAATCTAAAACATCCCCTGGACATTAAAAATCTCACTTTCTTTCCACCATTTATTTCTCATTTCATTTCATTTCATTTTAGTCAAGTGCTTTTACAAAAAAAAATACAGACTAAGCCTCCTGTACTTCAAAACAGTAGCATTTTATTCAGACAGGAACCAACAGGGCTGCCATTAAGGGGTCTTTGTGTACCTCTCGATTAAGGGTATAAACTGGGCAGTGGGACGCGGGTCTGAACTATCCATTGTGAATGATAAGTGGAGAGAGATGTTGCTGCAAGTGACAGCTGCTTTATTGTTGAGAAAGTGTGTACAGGTGAGGCTTTGTGAAGGATTAAAAAAAGACATATCCGAAATAGGAATGAGAAAAGCACATGCACGATAAGAAAAAGTGGAAGCCGAAAGATTCCTAGGGTTCCAAAAAGTGATTTTTAAAGCTACAGACCACAAGAAATTATCTATCAATTAAGTCAGAGTGACAATTTGATTAGAAATATATGTGTAATGAGGTTTGTGTAAGTGACGATCCTTAATGAGGTTTGTGTGAATGAGGTTTGTGTAAGTGACGATCCTTTTGGTGTTTACCTTTTAATTCGAAATGCAGCGTCCCTGTTTCCCTATTTTTTGTCTCTGTTGCTCCGGCCCCTTGTTAATACTGGTTTAGTTGATTGTTTTACCCTGTAAATACACACCTGTGAGCTGAAGCAGAAGACACCAACCTCTGGTGGCCTTCAAGCATGGCTTCTAAGGTCACCAGCTACAACTATTATGCTTGCCTCCTCTGTGCTCTTAGCACCTTTCGGTCTGCTGGTTCCAGAGCCTTAGCCCAAGATGGCCAACAATCTAGAGCCTCTGCCCAAGATGGCCAACAAAACAGAGCCTCTGCTAAAGATGGCCCACAACCCAAAGGCTCCGCCCTAACACCCTGGTCTGCCAGGTCTGCCCTGGCACCCTGCTCTGCCTTGGTGCTTTGCTTGGCCCTCTTAAGACATGTAAATGTGTGGCAATAATGCTGAGCTACTGTTTCCACCTGAATGCTAAAAACATCACTATACATATCATAATAAAAACAAACTATGTGATGTGCCACAGTACAGACACATTTCCTCTGAAAATATGTACATTTTAAAAAGTTCCTGAGGTAAAAAATCTCCATGATCACACTGTAATTTCTTAAATAGTTATTTTAAAATAAATTGTATCAACTACCCATCAGCTGTAACGTGTATCCTTTTACAAGATCGGTCTAAAGGGTTGTTAAAATGACAGCCAATGAATTAAAATTTAGATACCCTGAACAACCGCTGGTACCATGGCATCATAGGCAGCTGAAAAGTATTCATAAAAATAAAATAATTTTGGTCTTTTAAACATTTTAGATTGCATCTGACTTGCTGGGACTTTTAAAGCTATTTAATCAGCAAAGTTGACAGGTGGGGAAGTGAAAGATTTAACAGTAATAAAACTTTTCAGTAAACATACAACACTGCACTACTGCAGTGTCATCACTCTCACTATCAGTTTACCGGGATTATAGCAGGGTCACACTGTAAGAAAAAAAAAATTAAATCCACTTCAACAACGTTTTTCAAAAAGGGGGAAAAATGTCAGTGCCAAGAGGGTTCTATTTCCAACTCACTGCCGTCGGCACACAAAGCAATCAGAGGTTCTCCAAAAGCTTTGGCTAGAGAGATGATGACCTCCTCCTGGTTGTGCTGGGCTACTTTCCCGAAGAAGAACAAACAGTCTGCAACCAGCTGTCCACCAACGCCGTGCCAAGCTGTCTATCCCCTCCCCCAACGATTTCTGCCTGCCTAGGCTTAAAGAACTAGGGGACGGGCACATAGCAGAGATGCTCCTTTCGGGTCATCTGCATTCCGTGATTCACATTAATAAAAGTACTTTGAGTGCCTGAAATGTTTTCAGATAACAATTGTTGAATTGATGACAGAAATGGGCAGGCTGTTTAGGGTGAAAAGTACATTTCAGTGATGCAAGGAATTTCCAAGACATTTCTCCTGTTGGAGGATAAAGAGCACAAATATGCAAAACAAAAAAGACAAACAATAAATCTAGTATATAAAAAAAATACAGTATGTATGACGTTTGGTTTATATGTGTGAGTTATACAGTACGATTGCTAAAAATGCCATTTAAAACCAATAGACAACAGACTCACACTGCTCTCCGGCTTTCATTAACGCCCTGAACAAAAGCCATTTCCAACATTTATTCATACATTCTAAGTAAATGCTTTAATCAAATCCGAGAACCTAGGGCATATCCCAGGAACGCTGCATGTATGGCAGAAACATAACCTGGATGAGACACCAATCCATGAGGGTGGCCAACCCTGGAAATACTGGGTACAAAGAAAAACAAAACAGGATTACACCCTAAAGCAGGACAACACGAGTCTCTGGACAGGATTTTGACCTGGATGGGATACCAGATTCATTTTTAAAAATCTATAAATTGAAATTTATCAAATGTACGTCTAAAATGAATTTTGCAGATAAAATAATTGATGACGGATGAACCTTTATCAGTCCCTAGTGAGTGTCTGCAATTTATGACAAGAGAAGAAGCAGCTCTCCCTCCTGCACTACAACCTGATGCTGCTGGATTGGGATACTAATTGTCTTTTATTTTTTGGACCAGATAAATATATACATATATATATGAAAGTACAAACGGTGTGATAATATATATATATAATAATATTCAATTCATTGTCATGGTACATGTACAGAGCCAATGAAATGCATTTTTCGCATATCCCATCTTAGTAAGTTGGGGTCAGAGCGCAGGGTCAGCTATGATACAGCGCCCCTGCAGCAGGAGGGGTTAAGGGTCTTGCCCAAGGACCCAACAGTGGTTGACTTGCCGGAGGTGGGGCTTGAACTCAGGTGTTTCTGGTCTTCAGATTAACAACTCAGCACCTTAACCATTTGAGCCACCCTGCCCCCAGGGTAATATATATTTATTATCACACCGCTTGTACTTCCTTTACCGGTCAGTACGTCTGTCTACTCTGGGTTTGTTTAGCCGTGTATAGTGTAATTGCAAAAATCAGACACAGGTCAGGTTTAAAAGAACATTTAATTGGGTCGTCAAAACAACATAGGTTATCTTCACTAAAATCTGAATTGGGCATCAGGATCTGCAGTGCAAATGCAGCCAAAATTGGGTTCTTATAGTTGCATTAATCCAGTAACCTACTCATATAATGTAAATGTATATATAAGTACAAATTTTCTATTTTTGTTAAGTTATTAAGAATTTGCAGACTGCTTTATTAAATATGTTCTTAACGATGTTCTTTCATTTCCAGTTTTAGCTTAGAACACGGAAAAACAAGTTGGTGCAAGTCGATTAAACCTCACAGCTTGAAAGAAAGCTTTTGAACAAAGACCTTCCGACTTAGCAAGCCAATATACGGATCTCCAGCAAGTCACCAATGGGTTTGATCAGTAAAAAGGAAATGTGACCTTAGCTCAGGCAGTCGAACGGGTTCGCAAAAATCGCTAACACTGAACTTCAAAAATGTATTAAAATATTCTTGCATTCATAGTATGTGCTCTGCAACACCGCAGAGTTGTTAAATGATAAAGTATGTGTATGCCTGAATTAACAAAAAAAACAAAACGTAGGGAAACCAAAAAAAACTACCTTTTCTGACCCATTGTTATACGTTCTGTGAATTTGAATTGTGATTTTTGAGGAAGAAACTTTTATTTGCATTGTGATCAACAGGTAAATTCTGACCTTAAAAAAACCAATATGCATAATTGACAAGTCGGACTAGAAGGTGCTGTAATAGATTACCAGCATGGCTCTTTAAAATGCTGTATTGATTGTATGTGCAGTATTTATGGCTGCTGTGTGACCTTCCAAACTTCCGATATTTGTTCACGGAGGGAGACTGTAACTTTAAGTGATAAATGATCCCTGAATTTTGCCCGGAAATACTAATATGTAATGCAATATCTCCAGCACAGATAATAAAAGTGGCTAAAGGCTTTAAGCTAATGTCTTAGACTATCAAACAGTTATTCGCATGCAGAGCTTGCACAGGACACAATTCTTTATTTATCAACCTCAGATTTTGGCTTGAGAAATACTTAAAATATATGATTTCCAGAAGCATCCCTATGGATCTATTTATCTTGGGCTGCTGTGCGCTCTGACTTTCATGCATAATAGTGGCATGTAGCCATTATAACCAAGCTTTAGCCCACACTAAAACATGACCTCTGCATAACGTTTGTATAATTTCATTTTAATATTGCATTCATGGCTTTGTCTCTAAAGTCAATCCAGACTAGGAAACAGTTTCCAGACTTCGTGTTTAATCACAGTTTATTTGCTCTGTCTAGCTTCTGATACGCTTCTTGTAGCCCCAGTCACTCTATTTTAAATACAAGCTTAACCTTAACCTCATTGCACCTAGTGAAAAGTTCTTATATCTTATATACATGGTGGTGTTGCTGCAGGTTTTTTTTTAATTTTTTTATTTAAATAAATAGTTGATCTTGACATGTTTCCTTCCTGCTTACTGTATATCATGCTATTTATCATTTCACCCCTACCTCTAGCAGAAAAAAAATTAGCATTAAACTCTTTATCCCAGAATTCGATTGATTAGCTTGACCCCCCCACCCCTAATTTCTAAGCACAACTTGTCACTGCTCAGGTGTTTGCTTGGTCCACCCTCCTTGGTCCATCAAGTTGGTATTATATACTTAAGTTGTTTTTTTTTAATTCTCGCTGCTAAAACATGCATAATTGGAAAAATTATTTAAAAGTGTGGCTCAGTGGGTAGCAAAAGCCCTGCTTGGGGTACTGCTGGGGTCCTTAATTTCCGTCTAAAACATGCCGGTAGCAGCTTTTATCAATTATACATTAGTGAGATTCATCTTCGTACGACGCAACACTGGGTTAGCATCATACAGTGCTTTTTCAATCGGTTTACTAATAAATTATGATAATAATAATAATGTTTTATTGCCCCTCAGTGTTAACGAGTGGACAAATGTATGTGCACAGTGTATTCTCACCTCACAACCACTGTTCGCAGGAGACTCCACTGTTACCCTAACCAAGATAAAACACTCACAGAGAGAGGTGTGTGTGTGTGAATGGTAATTCATGGCTTATTGTCACCTGATGGCTTTGTTGAACCTTAATTATTGACCTTATAAACACAAAGCATTTGAGAGAAGCTGTACAAGTGTGTATAGGGTTTAAAAGACTGCCTGATCTGCTTCAAGTCCATCATGAAAAACCGGTAGCAGCCTCCTGCTGTGCCGGCTTAGGGTTTAATGAGAGAGATAAGAGGCAAAAATTCAGCCAGCCTGCTAACCCGGGGTTGCCTTTCTCTCCACCCAGCCCTGCCCCCCACTGCTTATTTTACCGTTTTTATTCTCCCTTTCTACAAGAAAGACCAGGCCCTTCGATTTAAGCATATTTTTTAAAATTATTATTATTATTATGAAATCATGCATCATAAGCTGTACTTTATTGTATTATGGTGCCCTTGTAAATACACAGCCCTAATCTTTATAGAAGAGTTTGGAATTTTCCTGCCTTTTAGTCACTATTAGTAATTTTTTTTTTAGCTTTTTGGGAGAATTACCTGATTATTATCATTAAATTTCAATCATGAGAAAATATTTTATACAACTTTACCAAAAAAAAAAAACAAACAGCTGGTAATAATTGAACATTTGGACACATTTAACAAAAATTAAAGCATGGACTTTTATTATATATAGTACAACATAGAAAGAAATTGAAAATGTTTTGTTTTTTTTTGTTTAAGGCTAAAGTGCTTAACAATAATTGTCTAAAAACAAAAAAAAAATCTACAATAATGGTGGACAATACACCATGTAAAAAAACAACCCCCGAATTGGGTCTGCATACCTCCTGCTGTGCACACAGGTTTGAACTTATAAGAAATTCAGTTTGATTTCCTTGCACTGAAGATAAAAAGAGGAGAATCGACAAGAACCTGACCATAGACAATGGATTTAGTGGAACAGGGGGGATTTGGGGGTGACTACATTTTAAATGTCAAAAAAGAAACCTCTGGTTTATGAATGTGACCCCTTGCTGAGAAGAGCACAATTGACAGTTCAACAGAAAGGTATGATCTATCTGTACTCTGGCACCCCCTTGTGGATCGATGGTCTTTGCACAACCATGCCCCCACTGGTGTGCAACTAAAATTTCTCAATGAGGAAACAGGAAAAATAGAAGCATTACACATGATCTAAGGATTTGCTTTGCTTCCGGATCTTCCCCATCTCACCCTGCAGCTGATTCACAGTCTCAATCATATTCTGGAAGCTATCCCGAACATTTCCCATCCCCTCCTTCCTCCAGGATAAGCGCAGCTTGTCGACCCACTGCAGCACTTCATCCAGCTGCTCTTGTGTTTCCTTCTGCTCTGCCAGCTCGGCCAGGAGAGCTTGTTTAGCGCACACCTCCGCCTCATAAGACTTTTGTAGCTCTGTGATCGAAGCCTCCAGCTTTAACAGTCGTTCTTTGCTGGCCGGGTATTTGCGGTGCGACTCATCTTCAGGTAGAAGCACGTTTTCAGGCACTGAAAGCACACCGCTGACCAGCAGAGCTTCCATGCGCGCCGACAGCTTTAGAAAGCGTTCCTGCAGGAAATGCAGTAGTTTCTGTGTGCACTCTCGTGTATTTACGCAGAGCTCCCCGGGCGGGTCTTTGCTCTGAGACAGTTTTCGGACAAACACCGACTCGACCACTGCGAGCATCTGGTACAGACAGTCCTGGAAGGCGCTGTTCAGTCGCATCATGCAGGTCTGAGGGGTGAAGCCGAAGAATTGCGCCTCATATAGTTTGAGTGGATCTGGGGTTCCCACTGTGAAACAATACGCTGACTGGTTAGATTACCAAATTAATAAGTTAATAAATTGTTCTATTGCAACATTTTATTTAAAATGAAGTATATAAATAAAGCCCTAAATAATCTAAGGGTTACATCGTGCTCTTAGAACATTTTTTCTTGGCTTTTTAATACAGGGGAAGCTCTGATACTTAACCTAAAGACTTAGTCTGTAATGAAACATTTATTATTTAACCTTTACAGAAGGCGTCTCCAGTGTCATCGTTTTTTTTAGTGTCAGTACGTTTTTCACTATGGAAGCCTATTTGATCTCTCAGTAAACTTGCTGAACTGCTTTATTGAAGCCCTTTATTAACCTCAAAATGATGATCATACTGCGGCCAATGCTGGGCCCCTGACCAAGGCCCTTAACCGCTTAGTTGGGTTGTAAAACAATATGATTTCAAATGTAATAGAAGTAAATAACTTTGGAGAAGATAGACGGCAAAATAGAGATATTAATGTAATTTTAATAAAAAATAGTTTTGTTATACAAATTTGGTTAATATTGTATTCAGACTTGGAAAATAGACAGACCAACATCCCTAAGCTATCGTGTGTTCCAGTCAGGATCTCTCATAGAAGAAAAAATGCATTTGCATCATCTTACAAATATAATTAGGCCTTTTTGTTGTATGCAATTTTTATGCATTACTGTCAACGTGTGGCGGCAGTGGTGTCTCTAATGGGTAACGTGCTAAATTGTTGATTGGAAGATCGTGAAAACCTTGGTTCAAGTCCCACCACTGCCAGTCAGCCCCCCCTTAATCCTTCCTGCTCCAGGGGGGCGCTGTATCATAGCTGACCAGGCGCCCTGACCCCAACCTTCTAAGATGGGATGAGCAAAGTAACAAATTTCACTGTGCTGTAGAGTTTATATGGGAAGTGGGTCAGGTGTTGGACTGATACCAGAAAGACCAGGGTTTGATTCCCAGAACTACCAATCCACCACTGTGGATCCCTTAAACAAGGCCCTTAATCCCAAATTGCTAAAAAAAAAAAAAAAAAAGTTAATTAAGGAAAGTTTATAATAATAATGTTTGTCAACACGACTGTGAAATATGGTATACGGGGAAATTTGTTGTTATAAAATTAATTAGAATTGATAAGTATAATATAATTATATAGGTCGATAAATATGATAAGTATTTTACATGTCTGATTTATTTAGGTTTAATTATTATATTTAAAAAAGTTGTTGGTTTTTTGTTTTTTTTTTTAGAATAATTAGCTGTATAAATAATTATATTGTGAAATAACATTTTGTTCATACCGCCATTTTTAATTTAGTTAAACACTGTTATACTATTCGAGTCGGTTTACTAAAATCTGTTTTTATTCATTTCCTTTTTAATACTTAGTTACTGAAATGCGCTTTGGTTTGAATTAAATTTGTTTTATATATATATATATAACATTTAGACACGTTAATTAATAGAAAAAAATAACTAAAAGCTTCTTACTGTTTATTTCTCGGTTCTCTCCGCCATTTCCAAATTCCAAACCTCCGCGCGCGAAAATGTTTTCTTCGTGGCACTGAAGATGACGCATGACGTCAGTTTACTACCCCCTTGCGGTCAGAATGATTTTGTATTCTGTTTCTGGACAAGTAATGTTAAAAAAGAAATTTTAAAAAAGAAATGTAGAAAAAATAATGTTTAAAATTTCTAGATATAATCGCGTCATTAAAATATTTAATTCTCAAAATGTAGCATATATACTACCACTAGGTAGTTTTTATTTATTTATTTTAATTTTTTTAAAGAATACAAATAGATATAAATTTAATTTTTAGGGCACTTTAATACGCGTCATCACTACAATTATGTAGGCGACATATGTAGGAAGCAGTGATCTTTTCGGAATTTAGCCAATGAAAACAGTTGAAAGCAGGCGACAGCTTAGCTAGGCAACCAATCACAGTGCTGCGCGTGCCCTGATCTCTTTTAGTAGCCAATTAGATATGTCAACATTTTAAACCCCGCCCTTTTGATTAGTTTCTTCCTGTTACAACGTGTCAAAAGATCCCGGAAGTGTAACAGTCGTCAGGCCAAAAAATGGCTTACCAAACATTCCAGCAAGAATATTTACAGATCCCAGTGGTTACAAGGACGTACACAACTGCCTGTGTGCTCACTACAGCGGCTGTTGTAAGTAAAATACATAAAAAACGTGACATTTTACCATTTCTTGCTTAACAGTGAGTGATGTTTTTGCGGAGAGTGCTACTTCGCTATCTAGCGTTGTTAGCTTAGCGGCTATCCAACAGTTTCAAAGTGGTGTCACTAATAGTGCCGATCACAGTCACGGCGCTGATTGTGAGCTGATCACGAGCTGATCACGTGACACCTCTTTATTCCAAAAAAAGAAAGACGCGATTATTTAATCAGCAGAATGATTTGATAGCTATGACGCCCTTATGACGTTTACTATCTAACATGTGTCTCACAGAGTGATCAGTCCAGCAGAAACGTGTCTTTAAATTCCATAAATGACTGTGGAAAGTGGTGGTTTGGTGGTTCAGGTGTTGGATTAATATCAGAAAGACCGGGGTTTGATTCCCAGCACCATCAAGCCACCACTGTTGGGCCCCTGAGCAAGGCCCTTAACTCCCAATTGCTCAGTTGTATAAATAAGATTAATGGAAGTCGCTCTAGGGCATCTGCCAAATACTGCAAATGTTAAAGCCAACTGATTAACCCTTTAGTGAACAGGTCAGAGATACAGAATAAAATACTTTTTATTTTATACTTTCTAATTTACATCACTATAAAGTGTTTAATTGCTTAAATGTAAAGTTGTGGAACGTCATAATACAAGTTATTTTTCATGATCAGTTGCCCAGTAGAAAGACGCCAAATTTCCTTTTGCTGCCGTTTATTTAAATCTTTTTTTTTCTTTGTCCTTTTTATGGCTCTCTCTCTCTCTCTCTCTCTCTCTCTCTCTCTGTCTGTCTTTCTTCTCTGTCTCTCTCTCGCTCGCTCATCCTTTTTCTCTTTTTTTTTTCATTATTTCATTATTTCTTTTTTCTTCCTTCCCTCCCCTCTCTCTGTCTCTGTCTCTCCTACAGCAATTAGAGCTCATTACTCCTTTCCAGCTGTACTTCAACCCTGATTTGATATTAAAGCACTATCAGGTGAGTTTCACGTTTCCTTCAGACTTTTCACTCTTTTATAATTCAGTCTCAGATAAGACTTTTTTTTTCCCTCAGGTATGGCGACTCGTGACCAACTTTTTATTCTTCGGTCCGGTCGGCTTCAACTTCTTGTTCAACATGATATTTTTGTATCCTTAAACTGGTCATTTTGTCAGTTTGTCCTTTGCTAGTAAAAGATGATGTATGCATGCATGTATGAATCTCTCAGTTTCTCATTGATCCTTAACGCAACCTCGACACAGATACCGTTACTGTCGAATGCTGGAGGAGGGCTCGTTCCGTGGCAGAACCGCTGACTTTGTTTTCATGTTCCTGTTTGGTGGCCTTCTCATGACTGTATCCTTATTTCAATCCTGGGAAAATCACTGCTATAAATAGAGTTGCAACGACGCAGAAAACTTCCAGTAAATTTCTAGTAACTTTTCATGGAAATGTCATTTCAACTGAAGTTTATAAGAATAAGAGAGACAGACAGACAGAGATAGATAGATAGACAAAGAGAGAGAGGCAGACATAGAGAGAGAGAAAGAGAGGCAGACAGACAGACAGAGAGAGAGAAAGAGAGGCAGACAGAGAGAGGGAAAGAGAGGCAGATGGAGAGGGAAAGAGAGGCAGACGGAGAGAGACAGAGACATACAGGGACAGACAGAGGGCAAGAGAGACACAGAGAGAGAGAGAGAGACAGACGGAGAGAGCGAGACATGGCATTTATAAAGGTCCACAAGCCGATATTCGAAATTTATATTTGTATTTATATAATATATATTTGTTATTTAACTGAGCGGTTTTGGGTTAAGGTCCTTGCTCAGGGGGCCAATAGTAGCATCTTGTTGGTGCTGGGAATTGCACCCATAATTGTTCCTTAATGCACACGTAGATATTTGGCATGTTTGTAAGTCTCGTGTTTCTAGGCCAGGCGTTCACGATCATGCTGGTGTACGTGTGGAGCAGACGAAACCCCAACGTACGCATGAACTTCTTTGGTCTGCTCAACTTTCAAGCCCCTTTCCTACCATGGGTTCTTATGGGATTCTCCCTGCTGCTGGGCAACTCCATCATCGTGGACCTTTTAGGTGCAACATTAAACCCAAGCGAAGCTTCACGCCTCGTTAGGGTC